>SKCR01025209.1:0-300709 GCA_019454045.1 Zanthoxylum bungeanum
TACTGGACCCTCTTCTTCAATTAATGTAAGCTCTATTCTCTAGCTAACTAGCACTTTCAATTTTTATCTACTTCTTTTATCAGTCTAAGAAAGCAATCACTTCTAAGACCACTGCCTGAAATGGGTGGTGCTTGGCCTATTATTGGCCATATGCATCTCATCTCTTCAGCGGCGCGAAAACTTATTCACCAGATACTGAGTGACAAGGCAGACAATTATGGACCGGTTTCACCATAAGACTAAGAGCACATAAATCTTGGTTGTGAACTGTTGGGAAATGGCCCAAAGAGTGTGTTAAACCACTCCATGATAAGACGGCAACTTTCATAAATTCATCAAAATAAATACCAAGTAACGTCACTGACAATTTTCAAGGAAATTAACCCTACAGTAACCAATCACTTAGCATTGGCAAATGAGATGGGCTTGAAAAAATCATCACAAATTCAAGTGTTGTTTATTAATATTGAAAAAAATCTAATTTCTTAAGTTTTGAATTGATATTCTATTGTATTTTTTTAGACACGAAATTAAATAAAAACACTTATATTATGATGTAATTTTTCAAAATCCGACTCATTTATCAACCTTAATGGATCTACTAATGTCGAGCAACCTCCCACTACTAAAAAAAAAAAGGTAAATTATAGAAAATAGTCAAAAAAAGATACCATCTCTCTCAATTGGCCACAATTATATTTTATATCAATATTAACCAACTAAATCAAGACCAAAATATCCTCTATATTAGACTCTTCTCTCTCATGCCATCAACCTCCCTCGGTTTCATTCATGATATTTCAATGACTTTTTCACAGTTCACACTGCTCTCATTCTCATTCATGGCAAACAAAAAACTCTCAAGCTCACTTTCCCTCTTCTCATTCACTCCATACTTCTCATTCATGGCATAGTGGGAATTTTCTCAACTTAGACAATTGTCGCTCAATGGTTTCTTTGATTATTTTTCAAAAATAATTGTTGAAAATGAAATTCACTTGGGCTTAGTATATGTAGAAGAATGGGAATTAAATATGTAATATTTTATTAAAAAATTATACATAGTAATAGAGCACACAAGGTGTTCGATAAAATGTCAATATTAGGTGGGGCGTACACCATGACTATACGAGGGCACCCATCGCTCACCCGTCGTACACCAAAATGGTCGTGTGTGTGATGGTGTGTTGCACTTTCATTGCAGTGGTCGCACACCATGGTTGTGCGACGGGTGTGCATAGTGCAATGGGTCCCGTCGCAAAATTATGGTACTTTATTGACTTGAGAAGAGATATGAGAATTGGTTTCAAGGGTAATTTTTGTTGGGGCAGATGTGGAACCCTTAGGGTCGGATCGGTGTCACGCCTAGCGGCGGAAGTGGGTCTAACCCATGGATATCTAGCATGCGTATATTTTAAAATATTTTTATGTAAAACTACATTCTGGTTCGAGTCCGTAGGAAAAAACGAAGACCAAATGGAGTCCGGAAACTCCGAAAACGGTGAAAATATATAGTTTCATATATATCAGCTCTAAGCATCGCGACGCAGGAGCTTGGGAGTCGAGACACGTCAAGTGCGAGAGCTGAACGTCTCGGCATCGTGACACAGAAGGGTTGGCGTCGCGACTCTCCTAAGTCTGATGCTCGGTCTGTGTCGCGACGTTGGGAGGTCAAAGTCGCGACGCTGCCCTAGGCAGTGAGCATTTTCAACTTCAAACCATTACTAAAATACTTCCAATCTTCTCCTAATACTTCAAATACACCTAAAATCCAATTTTAACATCATAACCACCATCAACACATGTTATACAACTAGCATACATGTATTCTAAATACTTATATGCATTTGTTTAAATCAAAACACAAACCAATTTAGAATCCACTTTGAAATATCTCATGAATTATTATAGTTCACCTAAAGGTGGTCAAGTGAATCTAGAATGGTAGCCATAATCTAAGCTTCAATCTAGAGTTTCAAACTCTAATTAATTTGTTCCATGTCCAACATGAACAGCTTTGACCTAATTACAAGTATATTGTGTTTATACTTCAAAAGCATCCTAACATAATTTATTAGCCTTATTTCAACCTTAAGCTATGTAAACATGCATCCAATACATAATTCATCACTATATGTCTCACTAATGAAAACTCACTAACGAATAACATGGCTTAAGAAAAGTTCAAACTTACCTAGCAAGCTTGATGCAAAGATTCAATCTTCTTCTCTTTGTTGAAATGGTTGGAGAACTTTCAAAGATTTGCAAGCTTTACTCCAAGATCCAATCTTAATTCCAATGCTAGCAAGTTTCACTCCAAGATCCAATCTTGATTTCTCCTGGATGAAATGTTGTAGATACTTCACAAAGCTTCTCTAAACACTTCTCTAACTTAGGCTAATTTCTCCAAAAATTACTTGTATTTAGTTTTCTCAAGTTTGATTAAAACATTTGCTCAAGCTTGCTATTTATAGCAAAACTTAGGCAATTTTTAATTAATAAAAGTTTTAATCAACTTTTATATGGGTTTAATCCAATTTGTCCAAATATGTATAATTAGGTGTGGCTTATCACATTTGTCTACCAATTGATTAAATCAAGACAAAGTATAATTAATGGATTAGTTACATGTCTACCATTTTGATTTAATCCAATTAAATCAAGACAAATACACCTATAATTATATATTTGTAATTATCAAAATATCCTCAAATGGTAGAGATATTTATGAATTTATAATTACGCCCTTATGTAATTATTGAATTAATCCAATTAATTCAATTAGGTCAAAGTAAATAATCAATATTATCTCATAACACTTGATTATCTTATTTGATAATTATAATATCGAATATTATCTTTTTATCAAAATTAATCGGCTACCCAAGTGCTCAACGAGTACACTTCATATTGGGACTCACCAAGTTCAGACATGTTCATCATATAAGCCTAACTAATATGTACGCAATTCGGCCACCTCCGAATTCGCGAAGAACACGAACGACCTTTTATGAACTATACAAGTCGAGGTCATCATATATGTTTAACAATCCCTACGTCGTAGGCTATCCGAGTTGTACTTAGGAAACATAGAATACACCGTCAAGTTTCCAAGGCGCACATCTTGTTAGTGTCTCTAAGACTTGTCCAATGATCCTAAACATGATTCTAGTGTGAATTAATCAAAAAAGTTTGCGGAATAAATTACATTGATCGGATTTAGGATTTCAAAAATTTCATGGATGTAGAAGCTCCAAGCCTTTAAAATGAATTCCAAACTCAAGGGTGAGTTTCCCTATCACCTTTATTTGACTCCTTAAGTGCTAGCTTGGATGAAATTTTGCAACAAAATTTCAAGAACAATAGATGGAGAATTCGGCCATGGAGGGTGGAGAAGAGAGAGAGGTGTGAATAGTAATGTCTAACAAAACTAGTTGCCAAACTTGTAAAAAGTGTTGACTTTTATTTTTGTTGTTGAGTGTTTAATTAGTTCAAACACTATTGCCAACTACCACCATCACAATTTTGACAAGTGATGTGAGTTGTGGGTCCCACCCAATTTGAATTCCAAATTCAAGTTGGCTTACACAACACACTTTGGGCTCGGTTCATTAATTCGATCTATTAAATGAATTTCCTTCGCGACGTAATTAAATCCAATTTAATTAAATAATAATACCTAGCAAAATTATTACGAAAGTCGCTTACGAATTAATTCCAAATTAATTCGTTCGCTTGAATTAAAATCCAATTTTAATTCCGTATTGAAATCCAATTTCAATTAATATATCCGATATATTATTTTAGCTCAATTAAAAAAATTAAATAGTAAAATCCAATTTAACTATTAAATTTACTTTGCCGATTAATTCCAAATTAATCACGTTCTCTCTTCTAGTCGAATTAATCCCAGATTAATTCCTACCGTAATTAATCCCAGATTAATTCTTTCTCTCATAAATAATCCCAGATTAATTCTTACCGTAATTAATCCTAGATTAATTTTTTTCTCATAATTAATCCCAGATTAATTCTGTTCGAGTCAAATATCATCGGTGAATCTTTGGAAGCGACCCAAGAGATCCCTGGATATGTTGGCAGTAAATATGTCATCGGACTATCCGAACACGTGCGTACCCGGTACCACATTCTTACCGATTTACAGGACATGGTTGGCTTCTAGCAAAGCAACGTGTCTACCCAATTCTCCAGAAATATTCAACGAATAATATATAATCTATATCAGGCATAGTATACAATGTATTGCATATTACGATCCAGTATCGGATGTCACATGCTAGGCCTGTGGCTGAAATTGTGTCTGTCTCGTACAAAGCATATATCGGATCACTAGCAAATAGTCTCTGTAATCGGATAATCATGACCTAGTCATACTATCTCGATAGTTGCAGCATTTAAGAGTACTAGTTATGTATCCCCGCGTGATCATCATCTCCATATGACTGAAGTGATACTTCCATCTTGACATCACATCCAATACACTACGATTCTCAGTAAACCAGAAGAGGCGTACATGGAACCTGTTAAAGCTCCGGACGACCAAAACCAAAACGTACTGATTGTCGCAAGTATTAGTGATGCAAGTCTCAGGTTAAGACCACATACACCTACCCTGATTCGGATTCCCATAGACACATAGTCATACTACCAATGGGATTCCGAGGGCTCTATCCAGAGCGAAGCTGTTACCGGTCCAACGGCTAATAGAACCTCATATCACACTTGCATAAGTATCCAATACTTAAATATATGAGAACTATGTCGTTAAGCTTCCATAACGCACACAAGTGTAATACTAGCCTATTCCGTATTATCGATATTCAGTCTCGATAGTACTACTACTAGGGATATTTAATGATTAAACCTTTCGTGGATTAATATTGTCTCATATCTTATTAATCCGGTACTAATCATATGGACTTTTATCATTTATATATCCAAGTAATCCAATTACAAAATGATAAAGAGCAATTTCCTTTGTCACATAGTTAATTTGTACAAAAACACCATGTATTTTACAAATAGTGATGTTATGGGTCATAATTGTCCAACAATCTCCCACTTGGCCTATAGCCAATCACTCAAGTGTCCTACACCTGAACTATGTACGGGTCGTTTATGCTTATGCTGAGATATCCCTTTCGTCAACGGATTTGTAAGGTTATCATCTGATGCGATCTTTTGATCTTCACATCGCCACGATGTATGATCTCAAGAATCAGATGAAACTGTTGAAGTACATACTTGGATCATTGATGTGACCGTGATTCCTTAGCCTGCGATGTAGCCCAGCTCAGCTGCTAACATAACTACTCCTAATCCAATTAGGAATTTATGGATCCAAAATGCTTATTTTGCTGCCTCAGCAGCAGCAATATATCCGCTTTTGTTGTTGAATCGGCAACAGTATCTTACTTGGAAGATTTCCAGCTCACTGTTTCGTTATTCAAATAAAATATGTACCTTGATCGCGACTTACAGTCGTCTTTATCGGTTTGGAAACTTACATCGGTGAACCCAGTCACCTCAAGTTCTCCTTCTACATGGACTAAGAAAGCATCCTTAGTTCATCTAAGATACTCAATGATGTTCTCTACATCAATCCAGTGACCATCACCTGGATCGGCATGATTGTGACTCCACATGCTCAAAGCATGTAAGACACCAGGTCGCGTACATGTTTGTCAATGTACGAGTTCTCGGAGAGTGCCAACAACTTTTAGATTTATCCCAGTAGATCCTTATTCTTAGAATAAAGGTTATCTCTCCCAAGTATTTCTATGGAGAATTTTAATGAAAGCCAAGCTTTCACCGATTGTAGTATGGGAATATCATTGCCAAGAAGCAATACATCATCAACGTATAGGATAATGAATGTCAGTGCGCTCCTACTAACCTTCTTATATACACAAGAATCATGTTCGTTTTGAATGAAATCATATTGTAATATGATCTCATCAAAACATTGGTTCCAAAAACGCAATGTTTGTTTCAATCCATAAATGGATCGATTTAACTTTCAAACCTTGTTTGTATGTTTTGGCACGACAAAATCGTCGGGCTGTTATATACAAACATCCTCCAAAATGTTTCCATTAAGGAAAGTAGTTTTGACGTCCATCTGTCATATTTCATAATCAAAATGCAGCATTAGCAAGAATTATCCGAATGGATTTAACCATGGCAACGGGTAAAAGGTTTCGTCGTAATCGACACCATATTGATGACGATACCCTTTCGCTACAAGCCTAGCTTTGTATGTTTGTATGTTTCCATCCATGTCTGTATTCACCATGAAGACCCATTTGGTACTAATAGGCACAATGCCTTCTGATACATCAACCAGTATCCAAACTTGATTGGTATAAATGGAATCCATTTCGGATTTCATGGCACATTTCCATAAGGTGGAGTCAATACCTTGTATCGCTTCCTCATACGTAGCCGGATTGTTATCCTCAATAAGATTAATATCTACATGAGGTGAGATCAGAAACTCATACCTCTTAGGTTATTTTCTGACTCTCTCCGACCTACGCAGTTCTTGTGTATTTGAAGTTTGTGGAACAGTCTCATCCATGATGAACTGTTCGTGTTCCATGAGGGGATCGGTGTCAGGAACAGTATCACGTCGATTTTCATCGAGTACTACTTTCCTCCCACTTACCACTGTATTTAGGAATTTCTCTAAGGAAAACCGCTTGGAGAGCAACAAATATTTTTGTTCTCTTGTGGATTGTGGAATTGGTTTCCCTAGGATAACCAATTACAAATATGCATTTATCCGATTTGGGTTCTAGTTTGGTATCATCCAAACGTTAAACATATGTCCAGCATGCCCAAATCTTCAGGAATGAGAAACCCGATTTCTTTCCTGTCCATATTTCATATGAAGTCTGTCCAACAGACTTTGACGGAACCTTATTCAAAATAAGTATTGCACTGTTCAATGCGTATCCCCAGAAGGAAATTGGTAGCTCAGTGTGACTCATTATTGACCTTACTATGTCTAACAAATTTCGGTTTCTCCATTCGGACACACCGTTCAAGTGAGGTGTTCCGGGAGGAGTCCACTGTGAAAGAATACCATATTCTTTCTAGTAATCGAGAAACTTATTGCTCAAGTATTCTCCACCATGGTCCAACCGTAATATTTTAATACTTTTGTCGGTCTGTTTTTCTACTTCGTGTCGAAACTCTTTGAATATATCAAAAAAATTTGACATGTGTGTCATAAGATACACATAACCATAACGCAATGCAACATTCGTAAAGGTTACGAAGTATTCATATCCACCTCTAGTCTGGCTAGACATGGGCCCAGATTAATTCTTTCTCTCATAATTAATCCCAGATTAATTCTTACCGTAATTAATCCCAGATTAATTTTCTCTCTTATAATTAATCCTAGATTAATTCTTTCGAGTCAAATGTCATCGGTGAAACTTTGGGAAGCGACCCAAGAGATCACTGGATATGTTGGCAGTACATACGGTCATCGGACTATTCGAACACATGCGTACCCAGTACCATGTTCTTACCGATTTACAAGACATGGTTGGCTTCTAGCAAAGCACCGTGCCTACCCAATTCTCCAGAAATACTCAACGAAGAACATATAATCTGTATGAGGCATATTATACAATGTATTTGGGTTAAGAATAACTAAGAAGATTGTATTTTGCTTGTTTATTTACAACTTTCAGTATTTAATTTAAGATTTTACACTTTTTTTCTTTACTTTTCAGTATTTACTTTCTTCAATTTACTTTTACGTACAGTACTTTCTTTTTTTTACTTTTCAGCAATTTACTTTTCAGTAATGAGGAGGTAACTCCCCCTTGCTGGGGTAAAAGGTAAAACTGTTATTACTAATATTTAGATTAATCTCTCTTAAATATAATATATAAACTAGTTAAAACGTGACTTAATGAGCATACCGTCTTATGGTCGGTTGGTAAATATTGAAATTGGTTTTAACCTGACTAAACTGGATGTCGTCCGATTGGTCGGTTGGTAATTAATTATTAATTTGACTTAATCTGGATACCGTCTATATGACTGGTTGGTAATTATCATGCAAAGTTAATATATTATATTAAGGGAGATATCTAAAATAAAAGTAATAAAAGTGGATCCTTTTACCTCAGTATTTTCTTTTATTGTACTTTTTCTTTATTTACTTTTCAGCAATTTACTTTCAGCATTTACTTTTCAGCAATTTACTTTCAGCATTTACTTTTTAGCATTTACTTTCCGTCATTTACTTTTCAGTATTTAATTTCTAGCAATTTACTTTATGTCTTTTATTTTATTTAAGCTTTTACTGCCCGTAAATATGTGTCGTAACTAAGTCAGTTATCTGGGGTTATGATGAATTCCAATATCACCGGTAATAAGTGGTTATTTTATGGTTTGGGTAATATAAAGGTTTATTTATTGAGCCTTAGTCTTAATGCGTCTTGTTAATTGGCCATTAATAAGATTGATTCGGTAAACTTAAAATGAACTTGGAAAATAGATTTTAGGTTAAAGACCTTAGACTCAATAGCCCACGATCTTCCTTGAGGATAGATAACTCTTTAATAGATTTCCTTACATGATAGGAATATACCTATCGGGCGGGGGTAGCCATAATTGGAACTTAATCTTAATGAATTTAAATAACTTAATTGACATAGGAATATGATTAATCGGGTTACACTGGGTATTTGTATCTGACCATCGGAATAGCCTTTTACATAATTTCGTGTTCCAGGTTAATAAATCGATATATTACACAACCATAAGATAACCACTTCATCTTTAAAAATGATATTGGAAATATTCACAACCCTGGATATTTTTATAAAATTGAATTTTCCTAAATCTACTTTCAAGCAATTTCAATTACTTGTTTTAAGTTTAAAGTCACCATCCAATCAAATAACCAATCCATTTAGTACTCGTAAATATTTGACTTCATAAATTAATAATAAAAGGTTTTAAGTCCTCGTGAGATCGATACTTTTTATATTACTTGAACGATACGTGCGCTTGCGTTATACACATGTGATTACGCACTGGTCAAGTTTTTGGCGCCGTTGCCGGGTATTTATTTATCTTCCACTATTAATTTTGGAGTTAGATACATTTACTTGTATCTAATTTATTTTTACTTATTATTTCTATTTTCTTGTGTTTCAGGTTCTCAGAAACTACATGAGACGAACCAGAAGCTTTGAAATCCGACCGCTTGACCCCAGAGATTGAAAGAACCATCAGACAGTTGAGAAGGGAAAGACGAGAAGGCCAAGAAGCACTGATCAATATGGAACCTGAACCTTTATAAGTTGCACCACCAATTCTCATTCGAGACAGAACCATTCCGGTGGTTGACGGCTTCATTTCATGTATTGTACTTACTCCCTTACCAGCAAATACGTGTGACATCAAAACATGCATTCAGATGATTCAGCAATCAGTTCAGTTTGGGGGGAATGCAACTGAAGATCATAATGCCCATATCAGTAACTTCATGGAAGTTTGCGGCACTTTCAACTACAATCGAACAGCTAAAGAAGCAATGAGATTGTGTGTTTTTCTATATTCTTTGAAAGATATAGCTAAGGCTTGGCTACATTCATTACCAGCAGGTTCCATCACAACTTGGAACACTCTAGCCACCAATTTCCTTGCAAAGTACTTTCCACCAGCCAGAACTGCAAAGTTGAGGAATGATATCACATCATTTGTGCAACAAGATTCAGAATCCCTCTGCGAAACTTGGGAAAAGTACAAGGATTTGCTCAGAAAATGTCATCACCATGAGATTGCAAAGTGGCTACAAGTTCAAACCTTCTATAATGGACTTTCTGGAATAATGAGAACCAAAATTGATGCTGCTGTTGGAGGAGCTTTGATGGCAAAAGGAGAAGATCAAGCCTGAGACCTAATTGAAGAAATGGCCAACAACAATTCCTTATGGCCAACAGAAAGGAGCTTGATCCAACGAATTGCAGGAATATATGAAGTTGGAGCCAACTCAGCAGTGAATACTAAGTTGGATCAGATGTGCAAATACCTGGAAACACTCAGCGCACAAGTTGTAAACATTGCCGGAACCACAAGTTCACCATACGGAGGAGCACCAGAACCAAACCAACATAAAGAAACGGTGAATTATGTCAACAATTTCAACAGACATATGAACAATCTATATTCCAACACTTACAACCCAGGGCGGAGGAATCATCTCAATTTCGCATGGAGCAACAATTCAGGGCAAATGAACAATCTACCAACTAGATTCCAACAGCAAAACAAAGGCCAAGAGCAGACAAATGAAACAGGAATAGCAGAAGTGTTGACCTATTTGAAAAAGATAGAAGCAAAACATGACTCTCAAGCAGTTAGGTATGATGCTTTGTTTCAATCCCATGCAGCATTAATTCAAAGTCAATCTGCTTATATTAAAGCACTGGAAAATCAAATTGGACAACTGGCCAATGCTCAGAGTTACAGACCGACGGGTAACCTTCCTAGTAACACAAAACCAAACCCAAGGAACATGGGGAATGAGCAATGTCATGCCATCATTTTAAAAAGCGGTACTGAAATCAATAAAAATGTTGGAGTCAAGGCAACTGTTGAGGAAGTTCCAAAAGAAAGGTGCAAAGCAGTTCCACAGATGGAGGAAAATGAAGCAAAGGAAAAAGATCAAGAAATAATTACTTTACCTCTACCATTTCCACAGCGTCTCCAGAAGAATAAACTAGGCAATCAGTTTTCTCGATTCCTGGAGATCTTCAAAAAGCTGCATATCAACATTCCATTTGCATAAGCGTTGGAACAAATGCCCAGCTATGTCAAATTCATGAAAGACATTCTTTCACGAAAGGGAAGATTGGGAGATTATGAGACAGTAGAATTGATAGAAGAATGCAGCGCTATCATTCAAAAGAAGCTTCCCCCAAAGTTAAAAGATCCTGGCAGTTTCACTATTCATTGCACCATATGAGAACATGACTTCGGTAAGGCTTTATGTGATTTAGGTGCGAGTGTTAACTTGATGTTTTTTTTCTATTTTCAGGAAATTACAAATTGGAGAAACAATGCCTACCTCGGTCTCTCTACAACTTGTTGATAGAACGTTCATATTTCTGAGAGGTGTAGTTGAAGATGTGCTGGTCAAAGTTGACAAATTCATTTTCCCATCAGATTTTATTGTCCTTGATATAGAGGAAGACAAAGACGTGCCGATCATCCTCGGGAGACCATTCTTGGCTACAGGTCGAACCATTATTGATGTACAAAAATGAGAACTAACCATGAGGGTACAAGACCAAGAAGTAACATTCAATGTTTTCAAAGCTATGAATTTCCCAAATGACGAGAATGAGGAATGTTTCAGAATTGATGTGATAAATAATATCATCCAGACTTGCGATGCAATACAAAGTTCTACTGACAAATTTAAAGCATGTCAATTACTTGTGGAGCCTGAAGATAAAGCGTACAGCACACTAAGGAAGCTAAAAACTTGGGTTAAGAATAACTAAAAAGATTGTATTTTGTTTGTTTATTTACAATTTTCAGTATTTAATTTCAGATTTTGCACTTTTTTTTCTTTACTTTTCAGTATTTACTTTATGCAATTTACTTTTACGCACAATACTTTCTTTTCTTTACTTTTCAGCAATTTACTTTTCAGTAATGAGGAGGTAACTCCCCCTTGCTGGGGTAAAAGGTAAAACTTTTATTACTAATATTTAGATTAATCTCCCTTAAATATAATATATAAACTAGTTAAAACGTGACTTAATGAGGATACCGCCTTATGGTCGGTTGGTAAATATTGAAATTGATTTTAACCTGACTAAACTGGATACCGTCTGATTGTTCGGTTGGTAATTAATTATTAATTTGACTTAATCTGGATACCGCCTATATGGCTGGTTGGTAATTATCATGCAAAGTTAATATATTATATTAAGTGAGATATTTAAAATACAAGTAATAAAAGTGGATCATTTTACCTCAGTATTTTCTTTTATTATACTTTTACTTTATTTACTTTTCAGCAATTTACTTTCAGCATTTACTTTTCAGCAATTTACTTTCAGCATTTACTTTTCAGCATTTATTTTTTAGTATTTAATTTTCAGCATTTACTTTCCGTCATTTACTTTTCAGTATTTAATTTCCAGCAATTTATTTTATGTCTTTTATTTTATTTAAGCTTTTATTGCCCGTAAATATGTGTCGTAACTAAGTCAGTTATCTGAGGTTGTGTGATTACGATAGTCCCAATAAGATTTGGCGTCGTTGCCGTTGCCAGGCAGTTCCGCTCATCACGATTTACTATTTTGCTATTAATCGTCATTTGGAAGATAATTGTGCTATTATTACTCACCATTTTCAGGTTCTATAAATTCAACTCATCATTGCACCTTTGAAGGCATCCAGATAAAAATGGAAGCTACTTCAAGAAGACGGGTTGAAAATATCTGTGTGTTTTGCGGTACCAGTGTTGGTGTTAAACCAAAATACGTAACAGTGGCACAGAAATTGGGTCGAGTCATTGCTGCAAGGAATATGCACATAATTTCGTGTTCCAGGTTAATAAATCGATATATTACACAACCATAAGATAACCACTTCATCTTTAAAAATGATATTGGAAAGATTCACAACCTTGGATAGTTTTATAAAATTGAATTTTCCTAAATCTATTTTCAAGCAATTTCATTTACTTGTTTTAAGTTTAAAGTCACAATCCAATCAAATAACCAATCCATTATATACTCGTAAAAATTTGACTTCATAAATTAATAACAAAAGGTTTTAAGTCCTCGTGGGATCGATACTTTTTATACTACTTGAACGATACGTGCGCTTGCATTATACGCGTGTGATTACGCACCGGTCAATAAGTATCCAATACTTAAATATATGAGAACTATGTCGTTAAGCTTCCATAACGCGCACAAGTGTAATACTAGCCTATTCCGTATTATCGATGTCCAGTCTCGATAATACTACGACTAGGGATATTTAATGATTAAACCTTTCGTGGATTAATATTGTCTCATATCTTATTAATCCAGTACTAATCATATGGACTTTTATCATTTATATATCCAAGTAATCCAATTACAAAATGATAAAAGAGCAATTTCTTTTGTCACATAGTTAATTTGTACAAAAACATCATGTATTTTACAAATAGTGATGCTTGGGTCATAATTGTCCAACACATCTCATGTCGACATGTCCTCGATTCTTTCCAACTGATGCGATCCACCCTAGGTGATCGGCTTTGGCCAAAGTCTTTAAGAATCGTGACTTACTCATACAGATACATAAACCTCTTATGGTACACATACGGGCCGACGGATCTTATCTTGATTCGCACTTGATTAACGAGTGCATCAGTCCACACCCAACGAACATCTAGAGGCCAGACCATGAAAGATTTCTGACATACATGGCATCAAAGTGTGGAGGATCTCACACAAAATCAATGTTATCCTATAGTCAAATGATTACACATACTACTCGACTCGAGGAGATTTCTATTGACGATGGTGTGTACTTCTAACTATTATGAATCACTTGTGAGTCATTTAGTATTCGGTCCAACCAATACTCATATGTCTATACGAGCTTCCAAAGCTCATGGTACATTGGGTTAAACCATTGGAACTCATATTCCAATATACGACATGTGCTAGTGTTCTAGGTTATAGGAATTCGACCGTATTCCAAAACCAACGACTATGAATATATATATATACACTTTAAGAATAGTTTATAATAGTAATACTTATCTCAATAGCAGACTACCTAGTGTCTAGTATTACTATATGACTATTCTAAGGTCGATGTCATTCTTAACATATCAATCTAATATGCATAATGACAATACCATTAATAAGGTTTGAAATGAAAATGTAGTTATTTTATTAATAAATAATAAAATATAATGTATTATATATTATCCGAATTAGCGTTCCAAGCACCAACTCCAATAATTTTGTCCAAACTGGATTTATTTTGCTAATTAGGTTATAAAAACATAATAATGACTACTTATATTATATACTACTTTTTTTATTTAATAAATATATTTAATGAATAAAATAACAAAATAATTAATCTCTTTAAAAAAAATGGGCAATGCTATCTTGTACTATTCTTTTAAAATATATTTTTCTAATATATATGAGAATATTTTTATTATACATAAGTAGTATTAAATAAATTAAAAAAAACACAAAAATTAAATAAATAAATGAACATAAAATAAATAACAATAAATATGAAATTTGTAATATTTATTAAATAAATTAAAAATAATAGATATATAAAGAGTAAAAAAATATAAATTTAACAAAAAAAAATTAATTTATAAAATAAATATATTTAATTAATAAAATAACAAAATAATTCTTTAACAAAATACATATAAATATTTGTAAATAGAGAATTTTATAAAGAAGTGTATTTTTGTAATTGATTGAAGGGATAGGGGGATCTCTGTCAGGGAGTGGGAAAAGCACTGCCCATAAATAATAATGAAAGACAAAACCGTGCTAAGCAATTGAAGGCATTGACCCAATCCAGTCAACAACTCTGACTCGGTCTGCTCCTATCATTTCAGGACCTTGGATAAGAAAACATCCACTTAAAGTATAGATTGAGAGCTACTTGATAGTCCACACAGATAGTAGGGTGTAGTTTTTAAAAAGACGAAGTAGCATATTTTTAAAATTTATCTAGACCCTCAAAATTCACAACCGTCATATATGGCACTCAATAAATTTTGATGGATTGATCAGGTTCTATGTTTTTTCAGGTGATAATGTTGAAATAAACAGTGTGAATTGACCGGAGAGAAGTGTTTGATCGATAGGCTCTATGAGCCAATGTATTTTATGAAAGAGTTCGGATGGAGAGCATATTTCTAACTTCTAAAAATTTGAAGATAACGGCGGGGAAACTTATAACATGGGGCCCAGTTGTCTAATGCTTATTATTTAATTTGTTGGCTACTTATTATTTACGTTGGTTGAGTCAGAGTCCAGTTGAGTTTGATTAGTTTAATTATTTGGGTCCAATAATTGTACGTGGGCATCAGGTTAAGACTTGTTCTTAATCCGTTGATTCACAGCCAAGTATTTTGGCTTAAGAATAAGTCTTCAGGTTGGGTTGTTAGCTAAATATCAGCGTCGTGGGTTGAGTCCGTATAATTGGGTCAGTTGTTATTTCCAATTGTATTTAAGTATTTCATGTTAATGAGGAAGGTATCAAAACAGTTGCAATCAGTGAGTATTGGATGCGGTAGATTTCCTCGAATTAATCCAACATTTTCTTAAGCTTGAACCTGACAGTTTAGTATTAGATACGGCTTGTTATTCTTTCAATCATATATTTACTTGTTGCATTTGTTTTGAATGCACAGAGCTTGTATCACTTCCTGACCTTACATTCTAACCTATATGGATGGGGCTATGCTTTACAAGAGCTCCAATCAAATTTGGGTCATTGAATTTTGATCTAACGTCTCAGATTTGAAGAGTCAAAAAAAAATTTCTCTCTATTTTTTCAAATCTTGAAATCTGAATTGTTGAATCAAAATTCAACTGTCCAGATTTCATATGAGGAGGTTCCAACGATCCCATGCTTTGATGCAGCTGAATGATAAAATACTAATTATGACAAATGATTTGAGTTTATTAGAATGATAAAATACAAATTATGCCAAATGATTGAAGATTATACATCACCAAAAAAAAAAAACCAATTAAAGACAATATTTATTGTATATTTGTACATAGAATGGATGTCAGAAGTCAACAAAATTGATCCTTTTCCAAAAGTTTGACATCAACTGACACTATATGAACAACAAAAGATATATTCTTTTCTGCAATAATACCAGTACCAATTCGGATGGATCCTCTACTTCAATTCATGCTAATTCTATTATCCAGTCTATCTGCCCTTGTACTCTGTATCTACTACTTCTTTCAGTCAAAGAAACCAATCATACAAAAGACTACAAGCCTCAGTGTGCCAGAAGTTGGTGGTGCTTGGCCTGTTATTGGCCACATGCACCTCTTTGGCGGCCAGAAACTGATGCATAAAATACTGGGTGCCATGGCTGACAATTATGGACCCCTCTTCACCATAAGTTTAGGTTCACATAAAGCTTTGGTTGTGAATGACTGGAAATTGGTTAAAGAGTTTTTTACTGTCCATGATAAGGTTTTCTCTGGCAGACCAGCCATGTCTGCTACAAAGCTTCTAGGCTATGACTATGCTTTTTTTAGCTTTGCTCCTTATGGCCCTTACTGGCGCGAGATGCGCAAGATAACCACAGTTGAACTTCTGTCAAACTACAGGCTTGATAAGTTCAAGCACATACGAGCTTCAGAGGTGCATACCTACATAAAAGAACTGTACAAGTCTTGTTATATGAGCAGAAATAATAAACAAACTGGGGTTCTGGTGGACCTAAAGCAGTGGTTTAAAAATTTGACACATAGTGTTACTTTGAGAATGGTGGCAGGGAGAAGATTCTTTGGAGATAATGATGATTACGATGAGAGGATGGCACGACACTACCAGAATTTGATCAGGGATTTCTTTTATCTGTTCGGGGTGTTTGTGTTATCTGATGCAATACCATATCTTGGGTGGTTGGATTTTGGAGGATATAAGAAAGCTATGAAGAGAACTGCAAAGGAACTGGATTTCCTCATTGGGGGGTGGCTGGAGGAGCATAAACAGAGGCGACAGTTGGCTGGAGAAAGAGAGGAGGACCAGGATTTCATGGATGTAATGCTGACCATTCTAGAAGACGCCAACGTAGCTGGGTTTGACACTGATACCATTAACAAGGCGACTTGCCTGGTAAGTGATTTGATTACTAAACCAGAAAAATGTGATTGCTTTCAATTCATTCTTTCCTCTTTTGTTCTTGACGTTCTGGAACTTGAACTTTATGTGACTGTAGATGTAAAGTGGTATTACTATTCTCTTATTTCAGTAAAAATGCTCATTGAGAACAAAAAACGGTTTGGACTTTTTTGTATCTCCTAAGAATCTTAGAAAGCACATGGAAAGAAAATATACATGGATACCATGGCAAATCATTTGAGACATATCCTGGCAAAGCTAGGACTTGGTATCTACTGAATTTTGCAGTGAAGCTCTAAGATTCGGAATTCTGGTTGACTCGAGCACCCAGATATTGGTCTGCTTTTGGTCTTTATAAACTGAAGAGAAATGGAGTACATATACTCCATATTAGAAGGCTACAGAAACAGCCTATATTAACTATATTAGAAGTCTTCCTTCTCAAATTAGGTGGAAATCAAACTCAGGTTTATCAAATCTACTTCAACTATATTAACATCTGGGCATGTGAATAGAAATATAGAATTGGTAAGGTGGTTATACAAAATCGCTCTAAAGTCGATGCTGTGATTGTCACTCCTTCCCCATTACCCTCTCCTTATCTTAAAACTAGGAAATGTGTTGCTTCATTGATGTTGAAACATCATCTTCCCCTACATCTCCCATTTGACAATAATATATAGCAAGAGTATGACATTCTCTGTGCTGACAATTTTTTTTAACCATATATTCAAGTGAGGAAGCTGCAAAAACAATTTATCTTGGATCTGGAATAAACATTAATACAAGATGCAAATAAATTTGCTAGGAGTAGGATTTTCTTTTCTTTTTTCTCTAATAAATTTCAAGATTTTTCATTCGGACCTCAGTTATATGTAAAGAACTTGGGCATGTTTATATTCTTTTTTGTTTTAAATCTCAATAGTCAATTTGAAATGTTCTGATAGTAGGACAAAGACTCTTAAGGATCTTTCAAGGCTCATCTGACATCTCTCATGCATACTAATAAGCTTTCTATTTTGCAGAATTTAATCATAGCATCTGATTCCAATGTGGTTCCTCTCACATGGGGCCTATCTTTACTACTCAACAATCCTCATGTGTTGAAAAAAATACAAGAGGAGCTGGATAATATTGTTGGCAAGAACAGACGTGTGGAAGAATCTGATATAAAAGACCTGGTATACCTCCAAGCAGTTGTTAAGGAAACAATGCGCCTGTACCCTCCGGCTCCTATTATTCCTCGTGCTGCAACGAATGACTGCACCCTTTCAAATGGCTACCATGTCGCAGCTGGTACACGCATAATACTGAATGTCTGGAAGATTCAACATGACGAACGTGTGTGGTCTAATCCTAATGAGTTCCAACCTGAGAGATTCTTGACTAGTCACAAGGATACTGATGTCAGGGGTCTGAGTTATGAATTGATTCCTTTTGGCTCTGGAAGAAGATCATGTGCTGGGATATCATTAGCTCTCCAGGTGGTTCATTTGACCCTGGCTAGCTTGTTGCATAGTTTTGATGTGGCCACACCATCAAATGAAGCAGTGGATATGACTGAGAGCCCTGGATTAACAAATTTAAAAGCAACCCCACTTGAAGTTCTCCTTTCTCCGCGACTTGATTCCAAGCTTTATACTCAATAGATTAATGTAACTATGTATGAAGAAGGCTTAGTGTTTATACGAGTAATAAGATCATGGCTTGCCATTGTGTCTCAGAGGCTGATAACTTAAGGTGACTGTTATATGGCATTAGCCTGTCAGTTGAATTTAAGCCTCTGTTCTGTGCTTGTGATTTAATAAGTCAGTGACAGTTTATTTTTATTACAGTTCCCAAAATCTAAACAGTCAAATTAAACCATGATAGATTGTATATTATGGCTAGATTGCAAAAGATTGGGCTTATACCAACAGCAAGCAAAACCTACTGACTGAATTTTCTAAATTTGATGGATTGAATAGTACAGTGACCTAAAAAGCTAAACAAATGACATCAATGAAAGCTACCTGAGACAGAGAGGATAGCCAAATGGTTATATTTCCCATACTTTATTTTTTTCCTGCAAAAGTACCAGTATCATGTATAATGGACCCTCTTCTTCAATTAATGTAAGTTCTGTTCTCTTGCTTACTAGGCCTTTCAATTTTTATCTACTTCTTTTATCAGTCTAAGATGGGTGGTGCTTGGCCTATTAGTGGCCATATGCATCTCTTCAGTGGCAAGAAACTTATCCACCAGATTTTTGAGTGACAAGGCAGACAATTATGGATAAAGCTTGGTTGTGAACAGTTGGGAAATGGCCCAATGAGTGTTAAACACTCCATGATAAGACTTTCTCCTCCAGAGCGCTGCGGGCATATAACAATTTGTCTGCCTTTGCTTCTTCAGGACGTGAAATGCGCATGATAACTACAGTGAACTTCTATCACACTACTGACTTGATAATTGATATGTTCAAGCACATAAGAATTTCAGAGGTGCAGACCTCAATGAACGAGTTGTACATGACTTGTATGAGCGGAAGAACAACCAGAGCATAAAATGGAGTTGATTTCACACATAATATTATCTATAACATTTTGCTTTAGAATGGAACATAGATAAGACTTCAAAGTTTCAACAGAACTTTTTAGAATGGAAATCTTTTCATGAAATTTCAAACAAATACAGCATCCTACTACTTAAATAAGGTCATTTAAATTTTATAAACTGGATGAATTGAATAGGTCAACGGCCTTAAAAGTCAACTGTATTAATCTTTTCAAATGAAAATGCCATCAATGAAAACTACATGAAACAATAAAGAGGATATCCAAGCTGCTATAGTTGGCATACTTTTTTTTCTGCAAAACTACCAGTATCAAGAATGATGACCCTCTTCTTCAATTCCTGTTAGCTCTATTCTCTAAGCCTACTCACCCTTTCGATCTTTATTTACCACTTATATCAATCCAAGAAACCAATCAGTTCTAAGACTACAAGTAGCTGTGTCCCTGAAGTGCGAGGTGCTTGGCCTATTATTGGCCATTTGCATCTCTTCACTGGCAAGAACTTATCCACCAAATACTGAGCACATGGCAGACAATTATGGACCGGTCTTCGCCATTAGATTAGGATCACATAAAGCTTTGGTTGTGTTGATGGTGTTTTTCAGGCACTATGTTATTTAAACACACGACAGGGGTAAAAAGGGGTAACTCCATTGATCGAGACCGTTAAAAGCCGACCCGACAACTTGACGGTAGAGGCCGAGCACTTTATACTAAATGGCCGAGCACTTGAGATCGGATGACCGAGCATTATCAGATCGACAGCAGCATTCTCAGTTCAAATGGCTATCATGACCGACCTCATGAAGACCGAGCACATGACGAGGCGTGCTCAGGAAGATAAAGCATCCTATTCTTGCGGAAAAGGGATAAGTTGTCCTACTTTAATGGGGTAAAGTAATAACTTAATATCCTAATAGGATAAAGGAAGTAAATGTAGTTTTGATTAGGAATCCTTATGGGAAAAGGGAATAGTTTTGACTAGGAATCCTGATAGGAAAAGGAGACCATCTCCAAATTGGGAATTCTTGTACAAATAGGAATCTGGCTTCTTCACCATTATAAATAGGAGGGTAAAGTGAGTGTAGAAAAACAAGTTGAAGACATCTGAAAATCATCACAAGAGTGAGAGATTCGAATTGTAAAGTTCCAATTTGTAAGAGCGAAAGAGAGGCCTGAAAGGTGTATTTAAGTAATAAAAGATCACCACCCTGTTCTTGCCCGTGGACGTAGGTCGGATCCCAAAATCCACCGAACCACGTTAAATTGCCTTGTCTGATTGGTATATTTTCTTATTTTCCGCTAAATTTGCTTTTAGTTTCCCATAACTAAACAAATTCACAGTTGGAGGAGGATTCCCTCGGAGGTGATATTCCTATATTACCCTGAGACCAAAATCAGCCGTCAACAGTTGGCGCCGTCTGTGGGGAACTTACGAAAAGCAACTCGCGTAATAAGACAATGACGGAAGGCGGAAACCAACAATCATCAGGGAGCTCGGCTGCAGACTGGATGGAAAAGATCGAGGAAAACCTTAGGAATGAAAGGGAGGAAAACCAAACTCTACTAAAAACCATAGTAGACCGGTTGGAAAGGATGGAAGGAGCACGCGACGGAAAATTCGAGGCCGGGACTAGCCGGCGAAGGAGTGAGATAGCGAAAGAAAAGAGAATTGTTGATACAAGCGAAGACGACAGACCTCAAAGGAGGGAACCCTACAGGGTGAGATCCGTTGGTAGTACAAAGGGATTCTCAAACCGAGGACACATGGGAGGAGGACGATGACAAATCATCACCAGATCCCTCATACGATAGCCCTCACAGTACCCGGAGGAGAGGAAAAGAACATACCGAAGAGGTGCGGGACGACGCCGACCCTGAGAAGCGCCGCTCCCAAGATAGCAGAAAGAAAAGAAACCTCAGAGGGCGGCATGGAACCAGGGACAGAGATATGAAATCTTGGTTATGGGAGGAGCTGGTCAAATGGGGAGTATACCCCAACGCAAACAGAGGGGATATCCAGGACGTCAAAGATGAGTCCCCCCTCACGGAGGAAATAAAATCAGAAAAATTCCCGAAGAGATTCAACATGTCGACCATGACACCGTACAAAGGCCATACCGACCCTAAGACCCACATTGAAAGTTTCACCCTGCTGATGGAAGTGCAAGGGGTAACAGGGGACGCCATCTGCAAAGTGTTCCCCCTAACTCTGGCCGGACCAGCCATTCTATGGTACAGGAGCTTAGCCCCAAGAAGCATCAGCAGCTTCACACAACTGAAGAAGTCATTCATACGAAACTTCAAGGGGGCTTGTGTCCCCACAAAGACGATTGGAGAACTCCGGCTCATGAAGCAAGGAGACGATGAACCTCTGAAGATATTTATTGAAAAGTACCATAATATGGTACTCGAAGTCGGAGGGTATGAATCCCCTGAAGCCCTGGAAAGCTTGAAAGGAGCCTTGAGGGTCGGAAGACTATGGACCCACCTAAGGATCCAGGACACCCCGGACTACGCCACCGCCCTGGAGGTGGCCCGGAAGTTCGTTTTGTTAGAGAACGAAGAGAAAGTGTCCCGGAAAGGGAACAACATCAGGGACAGAACCACAAGGGAGGGCGCCTGATGTGATCCAGAATGAGCTCTGTTTGTTGGGCCAAGTTAACTTAAAGTTGTGGCCGATTGCATGGTTTGGTCAAATTGGTGTATTTGGGCCATTTTGGTGGATTTGGAAGATTCCTTGGGTTCTGGAGTTTGTTCCATGCATGAGACATTATGTGATGGCTTTATTATGTCTAAAACAATATTGGAATGGGTCTAGGACGTGCATGGGCTGCCTTGATTGATTTTGGGCTTTATTTCCGAATGGTGCATTAGCAGTGGCGGGATTTACGCAGTCTTCGTATTTTGGACGTAACTTTCTCGTCCGATGTCCGATTTTGGTGATTCAAGTTGCATTGAAAAGATAACTCATAGCTCTACAACTTTTAAGTTTTCATCAAAGTCCAGTTCGGATTCCTTCATGACTAAATGAGGACGCAATATATCCCTATAGTTTTTATATTTTATATTTTTTTAAGTTATGTGTTGTTTAAGTGTTGGGCTGAACATTAATTAAATTAAAAAGCCCATGGACGAAATTTTCAAGTATTTTATTAGGGTTTTATTATATTTTGGTAGAATTAGGGTTAGCCACCTATTTAAAGGGGCATTATTCATTGTAATGGATAATTAACCAATAATATATCTTTTTACAAAACAAATTGACTTGTGTCATCTTGAGGGAGTGGATTCTTCCTTGGTTTTTGGAACAAAAGCTTATCAACGTGTGGCAAGCGTTGTGGCGCTGTATCGCTGTTCAGGATTCTCCAAAGAAATAAAGAAAGGTTTTTAAGGGCAATGTTCCTTAAGGGTTGGACTTGATCTTGGAAGGATTTTGTTCTTACAAAATCAAGATTCGCGATTCTTGGGGCTTAGAACACGTGGAGAGGTTTGCTTTGGCTTTGTTCCAGGCAGGTTTCTATCATTTGGTATCAGAGCTCAGGGTTCCAAGGTCAAGATTTTCTCTATCTTTATCGTTTTATGAAGTTTTAATATTCCTTTTTTTTCCTCCTGTTTTTGTTTTTTTTGTCTCTTCTCATCTCAATTTTTTTTCTTAGTTCCTTTGTGTTTTTCATGTTTATGACCGATTCTTGGATGTTATTATAATGCTCTTTCATGGTAATAGCATATAGGATTCAGTTCTTAGAGTTTTTGAGTCAATTAAAGTCGAATTTATCTGTAATTTTCGGATCAGTTCGGTCAGAATTTTTCAGCCGCGCACTGATTTTCAAACTGCTGTAACTTCTGATCTAGAAAGAGTTACGGGACCCATAATATATCGATTTATAAGTACTCAAGGAGACGAATTCATTAGTCATTGGCCGTACTCAATCCGCTTAAGTTTCGAGTCTCAAAATCCCTTTCAAAGTTACGAATTCTGTCCAGTTTCAGTTCAGTTTGTCTTCTTATTTTACTTTGGTTTATTTTTTTATTTTTTATTTTTTAGTCAGTTTCTTTGTGTTTGTTTTCGTATTTTCTTGGTGATTCTTTGAGTCTTTCCTCATTATTGACGTCTTTTGAGTAATGGTTGATTTATATAAATAATTTGATGGATAAAAGGGTATTTATCTTTCGCACGAGATGCTCTATCAATAGTAAAGTTTGTAGCATGATTATTAATAGAGGGAATCACACAAATTTAGCTAGCACTACCCTTGTGGAAAAATTGGGATTACCATTGATACCTCTTGATAGACCTTATAAGTGGATGAGTGATTTCAGAGAGTTCGAGGTTGCTAAGCAGGTTGTGGTAAATTTTGCAATTGGGAAGTATGTTGACCAAATAGTTTGTGACGTGGTTCCTATGTATCGTACGCATGTTTTATTGGGTAAGCCTTGGTATAAATTCAATAAAGTAGTTTATGATATGGATAGGAATATCTACAAATTTAGGTGTGGTGAAAAGATTATCAAGCTTGCTCCTTTAACCCTACCAGAGGTCTATGAGGACGAGTTGTACATGCAGAGGAGTGAAGAAGAGTGGGCTAAAAAGAAAAGTGTGATTGCACTTGGAATGTTAGTAGGAGAGCTTCCAGAGTTGATAGAGGAAAATACATTGGCAAAATATGAAGTAAAGCAGGGTACGAGCGTAGCCTTGAGTAATGAAATGAAACATGTTGATGTTTCAATAAATAAGAGTAAGGTGGTTGATGGTGTTGATGATAGTGATGATATTGATGTGAGCGATAACATTGGTGTTCATGATTTGGATGTTCATGATGCCAATGAGGTGTTTGATGTTACTGTTAAGGGTGAATATCATATGGAGCAATCTGATGTTGGTTGTGAGGACATGAGTTATGATGTGCAAAAAGTATATGTGGCCGAATATGTATGGTGTGATCAGATCGTTGATAAGAATGTTGATTGTTTGAGAAAGCGACATGGGCATGTTGAGTTTGTTTTAAATGAGATTTCAAATGTGAATCCATGTAGGAATCTCTTTGCTGTTGCAAGTGCAGTTAAGAATGAGAGTAGCAATGGAGAGATTGAGAGTGGAAAAATATTGACAAAAAGTCATTCATTCGCTTTATTGACTTTTGCTCACCTTAACCATTTTTTTCCATGTGATTTTCTTTTATTCCAGGATTCTAGTCCCATTGATCTTGTCATTTTTATCTATGACCCGGGTTCGGATTCGAGGTCGAATCCTTTTCAAGAGAGGGAGAATGATGTGATCCAGAATGAGCTCTGTTTGTTGGGCCAAGTTAACTTAAAGTTGTGGCCGATTGCATGGTTTGGTCAAATTGGTGTATTTGGGCCATTTTGGTGGATTTGGAAGATTCCTTGGGTTCTGGAGTTTGTTCCATGCATGAGACATTATGTGATGGCTTTATTATGTCTAAAACAATATTGGAATGGGTCTAGGACGTGCATGGGCTGCCTTGATTGATTTTGGGCTTTATTTCCGAATGGTGTATTAGCAGTGGCGGGATTTACGCAGTCTTCGTATTTTGGACGTAACTTTCTCGTCCGATATCCGATTTTTGTGATTCAAGTTGCATTGAAAAGATAACTCATAGCTCTACAACTTTTAAGTTTTCATCAAAGTCCAGTTCGGATTCCTTCTTGGACTAAATGAGGACGCAATATATCCCTATAGTTTTTATATTTTATATTTTTTTAAGTTATGTGTTGTTTAAATGTTGGGCTGAACATTAATTAATTAAAAAAAGCCCATGGACGAAATTTTCAAGTATTTTATTAGGGTTTTATTATTTTTGGTAGAATTAGGGTTAGCCACCTAATTAAAGGGGCATTATTCATTGTAATGGATAATTAACCAATAATATATCTTTTTACAAAACAAATTGACTTGTGTCATCTTGAGGGAGTGGATTCTTCCTTGGTTTTATGGAACAAAAGCTTATCAACGTGTGGCAAGCGTTGTGGCGCTGTATCGCTGTTCAGGATTCTCCAAAGAAATAAAGAAAGGTTTTTAAGGGCAATGTTCCTTAAGGGTTGGACTTGATCTTGGAAGGATTTTGTTCTTACAAAATCAAGATTCGCGATTCTTGGGGCTTAGAACACGTGGAGAGGTTTGTTGGCTTTGTTCCAGGCAGGTTTCTATCAGCGCCCAACGCCGAATAGAAAAAGAATCCAGAAGACCACCCCCGAAACACAAAGAATTCAAGCCACTGCACCGGGACAATCAGGAGAGAAGGCGCCGACCCAAGTTAACCATGTGGTCGGGGGAAAATGCATACATTCCTCTAAATAAAACCACTGGGATAAATTGTCGTGGAGATCCAAGGGAAAGGCCTCTTAGTAAAACCCGACCAAAGAAGATTTTCCCCGGACAAGAGGAACCAAAAGGCTTATTGCATACACCACAACTCCAGAGGACATGCAACGGACGGGCGCAGAGACCTGCGGGAGCAGGTGGAAGACTTGGTAAAAGAAGGCTATCTCGGTGTGTACATAGACCATTCGGTTTTTTAGGTCGACCAAGTTGATAGCGGAAGTCATCCGGTCGGATGCGTGGAATGCTGAGATGCAGAGATGATATATTAAGAAGAGCCTTGCTTGTAGTGACCAGTGTAGAGTTGCAAGAAAGGCAACAGATCCCAAAAAGGTGAGTAAACCTCTTCTGACTTAGGTTGACATTTGATTATGCTTGTTTGTTATGGCTCACACAATGATTTTGATATTTGTTTTTCGGCTCGGGTCTGCTCTTGTACCGCCGAGACCGATGTCTCTTTCCGGCTCGGGTCTGCTCTGTGTACCGCCGAGACCGATGTCTCTTTCCGGCTCGGGTCTGCTCTTGTACCGTCTGGATCGATGTTTGTTACAGCTCGGGGTCGGGTTATGTCCCACCGAGTCATGCTCATTGGTCTGGGGACGTAACATTCCCCCAGGACCAAGTGATTTTTACAGCTCGGGGTCGGGCGATGTCCCACCGAGTCTGCCATTTGGACTGGGGACGTAACATTCCCCCAGGACCAAGTGATTTTTACAGCTCGGGGTCGGGCGATGTCCCACCGAGTCTGTCTTTGGACTGGGGACGTAACATTCCCTCAGGACCAAGTGATTTTTACAGCTCGGGGTCGGGCGATGTCCCACCGAGTCTGCCCCTTGGACTGGGGACGTAACATTCCCCCAGGACCAAGTGATTTTTACAGCTCGGGGTCGGGCGATGTCCCACCGAGTCTGCCTTGGACTGGGGACGTAACATTCCCCCAGGACCAAGTGATTTTTACAGCTCGGGGTCGGGCGATGTCCCACCGAGTCCGCCTTGGACTGGGGACGTAACATTCTCCCAGGACCAAGTGATTTTTACAGCTCGGGGTCGGGCGATGTCCCACCGAGTCTGCCTCTGGACTGGGGACGTAACATTCCCCCAGGACCAAGTGATTTTTACAGCTCGGGGTCGGGCGATGTTCCCACCGAGTCCGCCTTTGGACTGGGGACGTAACATTCCCCCAGGACCAAGTGATTTTTACAGCTCGGGGTCGGACGATGTCCCACCGAGTCTGCCCTTTGGACTGGGGACGTAACATTCCCCCAGGACCAAGTGATTTTTACAGCTCGGGGTCGGGCGATGTCCCACCGAGTCTGTCTTTGGACTGGGGACGTAACATTCCCCCAGGACCAAGTGATTTTTACAGCTCGGGGTCGGGCGATGTCCCACCGAGTCTGCCCCTTGGACTGGGGATGTAACATTCCCCCAGGACCAAGTGATTTTTACAGCTCGGGGTCGGGCGATGTCCCACCGAGTCTGCCTTTGGACTGGGGACGTAACATTCCCCCAGGACCAAGTGATTTTTAAAGCTCGGGGTCAGGCGATGTCCCCAGAGTCTGCTTTGGACTGGGGACGTAACATTCCCCCAGGACCAAGTGATTCTTATAGCTCGGGGTCGGGCGATGTCTCACCGAGTCTGCCATTTGGACTGGGGACGTAACATTCCCCCAGGACCAAGTGATTTTTACAGCTCGGGGTCGGGCGATGTCCCACCGAGTCTGCCTCTGGACTGGGGACGTAACATTCCCCCAGGACCAAGTGATTTTTACAGCTCGGGGTCGGGCGATGTCCCACCGAGTCCGCCTTTGGACTGGGGACGTAACATTCCCCCAGGACCAAGTGATTTTTACAGCTCGGGGTCGGGCGATGTCCCACCGAGTCTGCCCTTTGGACTGGGGACGTAACATTCCCCCAGGACCAAGTGATTTTTACAGCTCGGGGTCGGGCGATGTCCCACCGAGTCTGTCTTTGGACTGGGGACGTAACATTCCCCCAGGACCAAGTGATTTTTACAGCTCGGGGTCGGGCGATGTCCCACCGAGTCTGCCCCTTGGACTGGGGATGTAACATTCCCCCAGGACCAAGTGATTTTTACAGCTCGGGGTCGGGCGATGTCCCACCGAGTCTGCCTTTGGACTGGGGACGTAACATTCCCCCAGGACCAAGTGATTTTTAAAGCTCGGGGTCAGGCGATGTCCCACAGAGTCTGCCTTTGGACTGGGGACGTAACATTCCCCCAGGACCAAGTGATTCTTATAGCTCGGGGTCGGGCGATGTCTCACCGAGTCTGCCCTTTGGACTGGGGACGTAACATTCCCCCAGGACCAAGTGATTTTTACAGCTCGGGGTCGGGCGATGTCCCACCGAGTCTGCCTTTGGGCTGGGACGTAACATTCCCCCAGGACCAAGTGATTTTTACAGCTCGGGGTCGGGCGATGTCCCACCGAGTCTGCCCCTTGGACTGGGGACGTAACATTCCCCCAGGACCAAGTGATTTTTACAGCTCGGGGTCGGGCGATGTCCCACCGAGTCTGCCTTTGGACTGGGGACGTAACATTCCCCCAGGACCAAGTGATTTTTACAGCTCGGGGTCGGGCGATGTCCCACCGAGTCCGCCTTTGGACTGGGGACGTAACATTCCCCCAGGACCAAGTGATTCTTCAGCTCGGGGTCGGGCGATGTCCCACCGAGTCTGCCCTTTGGACTGGGACGTAACCTTTCCCCCGACCGGTCCAAGTACCTTTCTCAGCTCGGGGTCGGGGTACGTCCACCGAGTCAGTCCTTTGGACTGGGGACGTAACATTCCCCCAGGTCCAAGTGCCTTTCTCAGCTCGGGGTCGGGGTACGTCCCACCGAGTCAGCCCTTCGGACTGGGGACGTAACATTCCCTCAGGTCCAAGTGCCTTTCACAGCTCGGGGTCGGGGTACGTCCCACCGAGTCAGCCCTTCGGACTGGGGACGTAACATTCCCCCAGGTCCAAGTGCCTTTCACAGCTCGGGGTCGGGGTACGTCCCACCGAGTCAGCCCTTCGGACTGGGGACGTAACATTCCCTCAGGTCCAAGTGTCGTTCTCAGCTCGGGGTCGGGTTGCGTCCACCGAGTCAGTCCTTCGGACTGGGGAGTAACGTCCCCCAGGCCCGAGCATCTCTCACAGCTCGAGACAGGATCACATGCCACCGAGCACATCATCGTTAGCTCAGAGGCAAAATTTTCTCCTCACAATCGAGATTGGATCAGTGAGGGGTCAGGACCCCCAAATCTCTGGTACAGATATTACAGAGGAGAAGTCATTTTTAGTTGGACAACAAGAGGAACTTCATCTCCTGATGGAACGACCCAAGTAAGCAATTTGCTTTGAGGTGGAGAATCATTCTGAATAGAGTCAGCATCTCCAATAAACCGAGGATATGAAGATAGAAACAGAAGACTTAGTTGATGGCAAAGACAATTTCTCGGTGATTTCTGGAGCGACCACCAGCAAGGCGATCAGCACACCATCTTTTTATAGTCCTCCCCCCCGGCATCAACTCACAACTCGTTGTTACCGAGAACTAGGGGACAGATGTTGATGGTGTTTTTCAGGCACTATGTTATTTAAACACACACAGGGGTAAAAAGGGTAACTCCATTGATCGAGACCGTTAAAGCCGACCCGACAACTTGACGGTAAGAGGCCGAGCACTTTATACTAAATGGCCGAGCACTTGAGATCGGATGACCGAGCATTATCAGATCGACAGCAGCATTCTCAGTTCAAATGGCTATCATGACCGACCTCATGAAGACCGAGCACATGACGAGGCTTGCTCAGGAAGATAAAGCATTCCTATTCTTGCGGAAAAGGGATAAGTTGTCCTACTTTAATGGGGTAAAGTAATAACTTAATATCCTAATAGGATAAAGGAAGTAAATGTAGTTTTGATTATTAGGAATCCTTATGGGAAAAGGGAATAGTTTTGACTAGGAATCCTGATAGGAAAAGGAGACCATCTCCAATTGGGAATTCTTGTACAAATAGGAATCTGGCTTCTTCACCATTATAAATAGGAGGGTAAAGTGAGTGTAGAAAAACAAGTTGAAGACATCTGAAAATCATCACAAGAGTGGAGATCGAATTGTAAAGTTCCAATTTGTAAGAGCGAAAGAGAGGCCTGAAAGGTGTATTTAAGTAATAAAAGATCACCACCCTGTTCTTGCCCGTGGACGTAGGTCGGATCCCAAAATCCACCGAACCACGTTAAATTGCCTTGTCTGATTGGTATATTTTCTTATTTTCCGCTAAATTTGCTTTAGTTTCCCATAACTAAACAATTCACAGTTGGAGGAGGATTCCCTCGGAGGTGATATTCCTATTCCCCTTAGACCAAAATCAGCCGTCAACAGGTTGTGAATAATTTTGAAGTGGCCAAAGAGTGTTTTACACTCCCTGATAAGGCTTTCTCCACTAGACCAGCCATTACTGCCTCAAAGCTGCTAGGCTATAACTATGCTATGTTTGGCTTTGCTCCTTATGGACCTTACTGGCGAGAGATGCGCAAGATAACTACAGTTGAACTTCTGTTACACCTTCAGGCTTGATATGTTCAAGCACACACGAATTTCAGAGGTGCAGACTTCAATAAAAGAGTTGTACATAAGAGCAGAAGTACTATGTTAGGTGTCTGTTGAGTTGCTCTTGTTACAGGTTTGTTGACAGGAAGAGAGCCTGGATCGGATTTGTGTGCCCTCCCTATAGCGACTTATTTGGGTAATTCGATGAACTCTAGGCCTCCACAACTCACGTTGATTTAATAATTCGCTGTTTTATTATTAAGAATAATCTCCTTTAAATAGAGAGATTTAAGAGTATCCCTAAGTCTATTGGATATGCAATATCTTTATTAACAACTAATAACTATTCCTAATCTAATAGTAATTCCTAATCTAATCCCCTGTTAAAGCAACAGTAATGTGCAGATATGTGTAAAAAAATTTATTAGAATGCAAATAGATTTGTCCTAATTTTTTTTTTTAATTAGAATGCAAACGTAAGGGTGGCAATAGGTCGGGCCGAGGCTTTGATAAGCCTGCCCGAGCTCGGAAAAAGCCCTGCTCAAGCGTCTATCGGTCTGGGCCGGCCCAGGCTCGAGCCAGGCTTTATCCGGCCCGGATTTTATTAATAAAAAATTTAAATATATTTTTAATTTATTACATAAAATTTTTATATATATAAAATTTATTATATAAATATAAATATAAATAATATTTTTTTAAACACATGCCGGATTTAATGTGGTAGGCCCGACTCAGGCCCGAACCTGAACCAACCTCTACTTCGCGGGCCTAGCCTTAGATTTTTTACCCTAGAGTGACTTTTTTTATATAGGCCATCCTAACACTATTCGTCAGTCCCCAGCTGAAAAACCCTAAACCCAGCGATTCCCAAACCCACGGAATTCGCGGGAAAATTAACACCCCTTATATTGAATTCGCCCGAAACCCTAATTTCGCATCCGCCAATTCTCATGCAATCCACTGTAAATCCCACCTCAAGTTCTCACCGATTTCAATTACCATGCAAATACACAAAATCCGGACAATTAATCTCAAAAACCCTAAAATTCACTTCTAAAAGAAACCCAACTTTCACCAACAATGCTTTAAGAACCTCAATCAACAATGAGCCAGAGGAGAGCCTCAATAAAGGACCCGAATCTGCGGGCCCCACGAAGTTGCCGGTGGTGGTTCGTGGGCCGGGTCGGGTTTCAAGATACTTCTGGGACGGCAGTTGCTTGCAATTGGCCAGTGTCGATGGTGGTGCGTCATCGTTTCGTTTTGATTCTGATTACCGGCTTAAGACATTGTTTAAAATTTGTAGTTTAAGTGTTAGGGACTTTTTTATACCCAAACAAGTGAACGGAAATTACATGGAGTATGTTAAATGGAAGTTCTTGCACCGTGTGTTTAGCTCTGCTCTTCAGGTTCTTGCTACTCAGGTAATGATTTTTTTCATTGAGTTAATGATTTAAAGATCTTTAACGTTTCTGTAATGCAAAGTGAAATGAATGTAATTTGAATGAGTTTGTTAGTGGTTTTGTGACAATGTTGATTAAGAAGTTTCAAATTTTAGAAATATTGGTGCGAGTGATATTTATAAGGAGTATGAATCAAACATTAAGTTGGTAAATAAAAAATTGGAGAATGGAAAATTGCTGCAGCTTGAGGAATATTTGGTCATTATGTATGTTTAATGGTATGGAGAATTGTGTCATAATGGATTATTGAAGATTTAACTTGTTTTTCTTGGTCTTTAACAACTTTAAACTGAATATGGAATTAAGAATATGTGAGACAGAGAGAAACTGAGGATTGCTAATAACCATATTTTACACATTGTATGTTTTTAGGTGCAATGAATTGGAGAAAATTCAAGTCTTTCTGTTAAAAGAAATAAAGAATTCTGTGAGTGAAAATTTGGTGTATGCTGTCTTATATGTTGGAATGGGTTTATTTCAGGCAATGTTTCGGGCTATAGGAATTGGGTCGCGTTCACTTCCAGCAGCAGCAGCTCTGAATTGGGTCTTGAAGGATGGACTTGGACGGTTATGTAGGTGCATCTACACTGCAAGCCTAGCTTCTGCTTTTGATACCAATTTAAAGGTGTGCTCGATTTCATTTCAAATTTGGTTCTCATGGTCACTTCATTTTCTTTTATTTGTTTCTTCTAAGATGTTTTTATTTTTAATGTGTGGTTCTTGCTGTTACCATCACTGCATTGGCGTTTGGATAAAGTTATCCAAGTCCCAAAATGAAATGATGCGGAGCACAATGTTTATAGTAAATTATAATTTGGAAAATTCTACAGTGCTGAAGTGGGATCATTTTGGACCTTGTCATTGGAAAGTAACTATTACATTTAACGGCCCACCATAATCCCTCTATTGATACCGTGTTTTTTAACCAGCATATAAATGATCCTTATAATACATATTTTGCTATCTTTTGCAGAGAGTTAGGTTTTTGACATCTGTGATGTTCAGTTTGAGCATTGGGGTTGAGCTGCTGACACCTGTATTCCCTCGGTATTTCTTGCTACTTGCATCTCTAGCCAACACTGCTAAACAGATAAGTCTGGCATGCTACTTGGCGACTGGTGTAAGGATTCTCTCTTGAACAGTCTCTTAAGCCCCTTTCACTTGGTTGACAGAAGCTTTTATTTATTTTTGGATAAGGGTTGCGAACTTGTGTATATGCAATTAGACTTTAAATCTAATCCATCTTTAGCTCAAGTTTGATGTGACATCAATCCTTCTCCTTTTTATTTTTATTTTGGAAGAACTGAATTGAGTCCGTTATATCTGCTGATTCCAGCAATCACTTGGTATTGTTTCATATCCTTTGGTAATCATTACGTGAATTGTACATTTGTCACTTCCACTTGAGCAATTCTTACCCCCCAAAAGAAAGAAAAAAGCAGTACCCTCATGTTGTAAAATTCATTTTTCTTTGTTGCGGACATATTTGAAGTTATTTTGACAATCTTTCGATGGTGCATTGATGTCACCATTTTTTTATGATCAGTCTGCAGTTCATCGAAGCTTTGCTGTGGCAGATAACATTGGTGAAATTTCTGCAAAAGCACAGGTAATAACTTTTCCTGGCATGTATTCTATCCAGTCTTTGCTTTCTTCATTTGGTATAGAAACCTGATTTGTGGTAATGGTGGCAGATACAAACAGTGTGCTTTGATAATCTTGGCCTCATGCTTGCTGCATCTTTGAATATGTTGTTGAAGAACAATCAAAGGTTTTCTTCTTTTATTTTTATTAGTTTTTTAGTCACCTTGCATCCCGCCCCAAATTAAACATATACTCTTGACCTCTTGCTTCCACTGCGATAGGCCAAACCAACTAATCTATACTTTGGGGATTCTTTTATGTTTAATATGCTTAATGGCCCAAGGGTTGAAATGAATCAAGAAAATTATTAACCTTTAAATTCCTACGATTTGTGCTCTTTGAGTTCATCAATTTCCTAACTTTTGATTGACGTGCAAGATTGCAAGCAGGTTTACCATTCATTATATACCCCATTTTCTCAGCAATTGACCTCCTCGGAATATATCAAGCACTTACGCATGTCCATCTTCAAACACTGACTAAGGTAGTTGGCTCTGGCTTTTAACACGTCTGGTTATGTAATATATGTCGACAAACCATCACTTATAGCTTATATTAATTCACTCTTTGATAAAAATACCTGATCTGTCTGCTGGGGTTGCTTCACACTGTTTACCTTTTTAAATGTTCAGGATAGGCTTGAAATCATACTGAACAAATGGATGGAGTCTAGACTTGTGCCTTCACCTGCAGAAGTGAGTAAAGAGGAAGGCATTGATTTCCTTTGGAGAAAAGGTGGGTTTCAATGTTTCTTGTTGCTTTCACGAATTCACGTGCTATCTTGGAATGCCCATCATAGCTGCTGCTAAAAATTTAATTTGTGAGATTTTGATCAGGCAAAGAAATGTAAATTTAAATTTGTGAGTTTTTGATCAGGCAAAGAAATGTGGCCCATCAGAATAGGATGCTTAAATCCCAAAGGTCAGATACCCAAGTTGTCGATGATGGCGATGCAGTCCTTAAGTGGCGAAGATTATTACTTCATGTGCATGGAGATCTTCTACAGAGGTTTAACTAGAAATGGGCAAGTGAGTTTGGCAGTAAAAATCTTATTTTATTTGACACAATTATGAAGCACTTGTTTTATAACGCTGATCTCACCTTTTTTATTCTCTCCTTTATCATATCTTGGGGACATTGTACTACTGTAGCTTGGTATCCTTCTCTGTATGAGAGAAGGGGCTAGCACAACGGATATTATCATGGGCATGTTACAGGTAAGAAGGAATTTTATTATTCTCACAGTACTTATACTTGGCAATGCAAGCACCATTATATTTCCAAGTTTTCTAGGTGTTGCTGGATGGAAGGAGATGATCCCTGACTGTATCTGTTCCTCTGATTCGATTATTGAGCTCTAATATGATTGAATAATTGTTGTGCTGTAGGCCTGCTATGCCCGCAAGGCTCTACAATTGAGCAGTAGGTGGGCGAACATGGTAGGAGCTGGTGATGCCTCGGACCTCGCTCTCAATGAGTGGTTTAAATTGATGGAGGATAGCAAACAATGTGCCCAAAGAGATTTGGCCTTGTTGAATGAAAAAATGTCAGGACTAGGATGGGCAATGAAAAATATTCTGTTGAGTACGGGGGAACAGGCTCGATACAGTTTTGTAGATGACTGAAGAAAGATATCAGGGGTGTGATCCTCAAAACCAGAGGACATTTTTGGGTTTTATCGATTTTTTTTTTGGTTTACCGGCAATTAGGATCAATTTAGTTTGGAAGCTAACTATATATAGGTTTACAACTTCTCTGTAAAAATCATGTGCATATCATATATGCCGCTTCCTAATTCTATAGGAAAAAAGAACTCAACACAAGTTGAAAGAAATTATAGCCCTTCATTCTCTGTGAGTTTTATCTAACCTCTCTCAAGATACAGTTTCTTGTCGACTTCACCTTTTTCCGAGCATCATAAGAACATTGCTTCATATATGCTCAAGTGCATAATAAGATTTCCGCTACTTGATTTCCATCTTCACAACCCAATATTTAGAGAAAACGACGCCATGGGTAGGTTACAGCCACCTCTTAACTACATCAGATGTTCTTCATTTCTATAAAATTAACATAACCAAGCATGACACAAAAATAGCAACAAAAAAAAAATGACGGGGGTAATGTTTTATGTGCAATACTAGAATCAATGCTGACAAGACAGCCGAAACAATACCTAAACTGGTATAGGTAATCTTACAGCTTCGGGTCATGGAAATTGGAAGGAAACGATCTCTTTGAATCTTTAACATGCTGTTGCATATGTACACTCATAGTATAGGACCCATTTCCAAGGTTTCTCTGATTATCAATGAGAGGAGCTTGCCTCAGTGCTGTACATTGAGTACTCACTAATGCTGAAGTTAATTTTCTCTTCATCCCACTTCAGAATCTCCCTTGCATATTTAAGAGCAGCATCAACACTTTTCGGCTCCAATCCATCCACTAGGGAAACATACAATTTCCGCCCAGTGAGAGATGAGTAAAGCCTCTTGAACTTGACAGCAACGTAGTGGGAAGCCAGCTGACCCAGTGCGGGGTTGTGATTGATATTGTTGCTGTTTCTGTTGCTATTGGGGTAATGTTGGCTGATCACTGGATGAAAATCATCAAACCAGTCGCACTGATTTAATGGTGCCCGCTCTATTTTTTCCTCAAACTGATCACATTTGTTCAGTATCAAAAGGAACTCCATCTGATCAAAGGTTGGATGAGTAACGATGCTTTCAAAGAATTTCCTGCTCAGCATCATCTTGTTTGTGAGTGACCCATTCCCATCAACAGAAAATTGGTTGTAGTCGCTCAAGGCAACACAAAAAATGACCATTCCGATGTCTTCAAACATCTCTAGCCACTTGCAGTTTTCCCCAAGACCTCTTGCAGGTACTCTAATTAGTTGGTACCTGATGAACAACCCCAGAAACAAAAAGAAAATTATATTACGGATTAAAAAAAAAAAAAAAAAAGGAAAAGAGCTCTAGATGTTATTGTCATAACATCCATAAGAGATGAGTAATAAAGATTTGCATATTATGAATATTACCTAGACTACTTGCCAAACAAAAGACTGCAGAAAATTTAAGCTAGTGGATAATGCAAGAGGTATGTGATATCACTGAGTTTAGCTAATTTCAAGGAGAAATCTAAGAGCAATTTCCAGTACACATCTAAGACTTTGTTTTACCATCTCTGTGGATCCTTAACCACCCACCCATTGCTTACTTATATGGAAGTGTTAGATCTACGAAGTTGTCGGGATGAAGGACAGTGTCTGTGTGTCAATTGAGACCAGCATACACAGTCCAACTTATTGTTTAGGGTTCAAATCCCCAATTTCCTCCTCAAAGAAGAAATTGGTTTGAATGGTACAATACTTCAATATAAAAATACAGGCCAAATAGGAAATATCGTTTTAGTAGTTCCCTGATCTGCACATGTTTTATTTTTATTTCATGCAAGTCAATGATATACACACATATCTTTTAGCAACCAGTCTAGAGCAGAACTGCCCAACTAAAGGCCACGGAAAATGTAAGGCACTATCTCACAAATATGTGACCAATCTGTTCTAGAAATAGCCACCATTTCTATAATCCATCTTTTCGCAGGATATTAAATGTTGGCACTCACCTAAGCAAAGAGTCATGTTGATCAGCAGTGTCAACATTATAATTAGAAGCCAATTGGGGAAATGAGAAATCCACACAAGCAAGCCCATTTGATGAAGTGACACCCTCAGCATATAGGATATCCAAATCTGACGGGTCATAGTCTGTTCTCGATATATCAACAACCTGAATAGTAGAAGATAACATTAGAATAATATCGCTATCCTGGCAGAATGGCCATGAAGACAAGATGAAATACAAGAGCATATGGTATGATGTAACCAAGATGCCGGTTGAGATTGCTGGAGAACTTGGCAGAAGACTGATAAATATACAATGTAATGTTATAAACCCATGGATAGAACTCATCCTTAAAAACCGGCTTGTAAGGAGAGGGAGCCAATGAGCTTATATTCTCATTTATATTGTTCTACTTAAAAAATGTGGGATTTAGATCATAACATTTCACCATGCTTTGCAACCAACGTCCATGGCGGCCCATCATACCCAACCGGGTGACTTCACGAATCCAATCTTAGGGTAGCAACCATCCCAAGGTTACCCATCCGCAACAATGGTCACAAAGCCGCACTTATCCCGATCTCATACTCGGCTTGGTGCGTCCGATCTCAAACTTGGCATGGTGCCTGCTCTGATAACAATTGTTACAGACCCATGAGTAAAACTCATCTTAACTCATCTTTAGAAACCAGCTTGTAAGGAGAGGGAGCTCATGAGCTTATATTCTCAGAATCTCATGTATATTGTTCCATTTAACCAATGTGGGATTTGGATCCTAACATGTAACTCGTTCCAATTTAAACTAAACTCATTGACAGCTCAACAGCCCCTTTCATCGGCCAAAACAAGCTGATCATGACTTTATGGCTAAACAAGCCAAGTTTGCTTTACCACATGACTCAAGTCAGTTAACTGAAAAACAACTACACAAACCTCAGATTACTTCTTTCTAAGCTAAATACTTATATGCAACACAGAAAGCTAAACCAAAAATGATAAGTTTATCATCTCTCCTGAAAAATCACTCACTATTAAGCAAACCAACATTCACCAAAAGCCTTCCCTTTATCCATTGCTGCTGCAAAGCAATCCCTTATGCAGCATAAGTCTAAACACCATTTTCTTCATTTAATTGTCTATAGATGGATGCTAGAAGCTTGTGCACAAAAGAAAAATGTGAACTAATTGCAGCAGTCTTTCTCAAAATGCTTTCAGTTATATTATTTTACACAAGTAAAGATAGTTATAATATAAATTACTGACATGCATACGCAGACATATTGATGGACATACGAATAATAAATTAATTAAATCTTGAAACCTTTTTACTATATCAGCTAAGTTTCAATGCAAGTTATTCAGAGTAATAAGAACTCTAAATTTTAATACAAGTCTGAAAAGGGAAGGAAAGGTCTCTTAACGGGAATCCCTTTATCTTAAGAGCTCACACCAAAATGAACTTAAATTCTTCTCATACGATACAATTCAGTTTTTCTTTGACGCGCCTTTTTTATACTATTCATAATGGCCACTATAACAAGTCTGGCATTCTAGGAAAGTTGTCGACTCATCTTGTTTCTTATCTACGATTAAAAATTACACCAAAAGAAAAGAACCTTTACTTCCCCTCAACAGTCTTAAATCTAGATCACTAACTATCTTCAGTAAGTCCATGTCTTTATCTACTTTCTACAACAAGAATTTTGGTCGGGACTCAGAAAGTCAAAGCTCAGTACTCCATTTTAAAATGCTTAGCTTACCATGAATTTGTATATTACATGCTGAATAACCAGACAATTATTAGCGTAGAAAGCAAGGCCAACATGATTTTTAGGGCAGTAGCATCTTAAATCCCAATTATATTCGCTTATGTTAGACTTTTTCATCTCTAGATCTTCTAGGCACAATACACAATATAAATCTAAGAACAAAAAATCTTCCGGCTTTTACAATTAACTTCAAGTAATTTATTATCGAGAAGCACAAGTGCCAACAATTTAACAAATTTAGCAGAGCCTCAGAAATAAGAACAGTGAGCATGGTTTACCCTTTCCAGGAAATAACTAGCAACACTGGGTAGCATTTCCAATTCGCTTCTCCGACCGTAAGTTGCCTGAATAGCAGCATCTTTCCATAACTCCTCAACCAAGGGTGCATATTCACGAGTAGCAGCTGGGAAAACTGCTTCTAAATTGCCCGACACCATAATCTTCAGAAGCCAATCAGAAAAAGCTTTAAGCCTTGGGCCAATCGTGTAGATAGTTTTTCCATCAGTACCATCAGAACTCCCTATCATTGACCAGAAACTCAACTCAGACCCTTAGAAAGTATGTGATTTGTACGAACAACTGTGCAATCATGCTGATGTAGCCCCTAACAACTTGCAGTTTAGCAATTTTCACGAACTTAACCATTCTGAAAATCATTCTAAAAATTTGGCATAAATGAAGACATTTCTAGTTACCTTAGGGGCTTACTTTGTTTTCGCATAAAATTGTGGAATCTTAAACGGTCAAATTATCAGAAAAATGAAACCTTCGTATCAAGTTAGAATCAATACACTTTCTTACCAATGGGGGCAGCTTCATCTGAAGATAGTTTCTTCCTCCTTTCAGCCAAAATTTCTTCCTCAAAATGTTCACGGCCTTCGAGGAGTATGCCAAGATAGCCATACACATTGCTCTGGATCTTCAACTTAATATTTTCACGCTCATCATCTGAGAATGGTACAGCTTTATAAAGAATCTTTGCCTGAAATATTTGTCAACAAATACATTACTATTTTACATGTTACGACTTGTGAGCAATAATATGTTATGTGCAATGATGGTGCAGTGATGGCCATTTATAACATCATCAAAATTGTAAACACTACCAACACATTTTTCCTTGAAGGCCCACCTACGGTAAGATATATGGAGAAAAAAAGTTTTACTTGATACTCTACTCTATTTTAAATATATAACCATAAATAGCTAAATATGATTATACACCTATTTAGACAATTAACACAATCCTTCAACTTCCACTCGTATGGGTTGAACTCAAATTATTCTCTCCATTTAGCATTAAATTAATCAAAACTAGTCCTTAGAGGATAGAGAGGAATCTACACCAACATCAGCGCAAGAATGGACATATAAGACACATCATAAAATTTTACCAAGATGCCCACAAAAGACATGATTACATAGAACACACAAATTTGACTTGAACATTATAGCATTATGCTCGAATTTTTTTGGGTGCCCCTTCCCTCATTCACATTATGTAATACAAGTTTATTTAAGAAACGTGACATTTAGTACGAAACATATGTCCTCACATAAACAGAATTGCTAATAATGTTGAGTTTAGGAACCATATTTCCCCATTTTGAAGTACCTGCTTAAATATAGTACTTGTCCCAGACCCACTGTAACCAACCAAAAGCAATTTTTGAAGCATTCTCCATTCACCATAATCAGGGAAAGATCTGCTCATCTGACCACTTGCTTGATCTCCACTGGGATTTGCAGATTTGGAAGGAACTGGCAGCGATAAAACAGCACAAACTAGCTTTGTCCTAGCCTGATAAGCGATGTCACAGTACATAAACACCTCATTGATACTAGTAAACTTTTCAAAAGGTAGATATGAAACAAAAGTGGAGAAACAAATTCAGACATAAATCGTACCATCCCCCAAATATATCCTTTAGTATTCTTCTGTCCTTCTTCTTGATATGACCCATCCTCATTCACCCAAAAGTGTGGATTGCCAGCACATTGAACTCCTGCCAGCTGTAAGTTAACATTCAACAGAAAACAATATTAACACTTCATGCATGTCAATTAATTTCAAAAAAGAATCTTCCAAGTCTAGAATTTTGACCTGCAACATCCTAAGCTCTACTTTAGTAATCTCCCGACCATTGATGAAAACTTGTGTGTTTCCACTGCTAGCATTTGGCTTGATTGCACCCCCAACATTCAGATGGGGACTAATTATCTGGGAGGGCTTCTGTCCTTCCTGTGAAATTCAGCAGAAGCATCAATATCCATAAGGATGAACTAAAATCACAGCAAAATAAAATTCTCAAATTTGCCATATTCACCTTTCCCCAAAGACCAGATACTTTATCATACCAATAGTTCCCTGGTTTTAGCTTCTTCGGCGGGTTTGGATATGTCTGCAATATAACCAATTCCTCATGAGAAAGATGTTTCCCATTCACGCAAATATAATCCGGTGGCAACTGATTCACTTCACACAACTTTTCAGCCTTCATTATTTGCTTAACCTCCAATGGATTAAGCAACCGCTTCAGCATTCTAGAACATTTCCCCAATCTCTCTCGTTTAGCCTCATCAATAGGATATCCAATGCAAGTAACACACTTCCTTCCTTCAGGCATTGACCCCATAGCTCTAAGGACACAATTACTACAATACTTTGAATCACAAACAATACAAACCTCTTTCTCTGTAAACCTGTTTCCCTTAAAACACCTATAACAGGACCCTTTTCTCCCTCTCGTTTCTGGCTCTCTCTTAACTCGCTGCATAATCGTAGGATCCCCTTGACCAAAGTCATCCCCAAAATCGTGGTCGTCCTCATCTTCAGATGCTATATCACGAAATGTTACAACGGGTGTTCTTCTTACATCACCATTAAATTCAAGGCCATCGTCATCATGATTAGTTCTATTACTAAAATCTCCAGTTTTAAGAGATGAAACCCGTGAAGAGGGGAAATCCGTACTCAGAACAGAGTCATTTGACTCCCAATCAGCCTGATTTAACTCATCGGTAATATCCAAGCTCTCTTTTCGAACATTAGATCCTCTCAATCTCTCTGAACTCTCTCTTAATCTCTCAAAACTATAGCAACTCAAATTATCATTAATTCGATTAAACCCGTTGGAACTGTTACCTAATTCGCCAGACACATAATTTGAAAACTCTAAAGCACCTGAGCTACTTAACTCACCGGACAATTCACAACTGACGCTGTCCGAGGCTCTGTCGATAACGGAAGTCGGCGAGACCGTCGTTTCAGATTTCACTTGATTCTCAACCGCAGCAGGTTTGAGCTCCTTGGAGAAACTTGTTTTCAATTTATCGGCCGGTATAATCGGATGGACAACTGGAAGCGCCAATTTATCGGAGAGAGAAACTTTCTTGACGACGGCAGCCACGGGAATTTTATGTACGTTGATCGGAACTGCTCGCGGAATATCGTAGAATATCGGCGGTCCTTCGTATTCAGTTGCAAATGAGTATTGGATCGTCGCATCTTTAGCTACGGGAGCCGAAATCACCTCCGGCGCCATTGTTTGTTTCGTTCAGTATAGCTTGAATTGTAAGTGTAACCCTAAACTTGATTCATATTGAATATCAGAAAAAAAATCCAAAAACAGAGTGTTTGGGAAAGAGTAAAATAGAAGGGAAAGTGAGCGAAAATTCGAAAGTGATGGGAGGTAAAGGAAAGGCCCCAAAAAAAAAAAATTAACAGCGGCCGGCAGCAGCTGTAGCTCTAGCTAGCTGTGTGTTGGTGTGGGTAATCTGTACTGTAGTTTTATTTTAATTTTCCTTTTTTAATTTTTGAAATGAAATTTTTTAATTAACTTTAAGATTTTTATCATCTTTATTCCAAACTCTAAATATATATTAAATAGCTATCTGTTGGAATGACTGGAATACCCCTGTGGCCGCTGTTTGCGCATGATGTGTCTTGTTTCCGTCTGTGTTTTTTATTTTGTGTCCGGTAGGAAAATACTTAATATTGTCTTGATGGGTAGATGTGTATTTTTTATAAGAATTTGTGATAGTTTAGAGTTATATATATTTCGTTTAAGTCTGGATCGGATGATTTGGCCGCGGGATTTTCAATATTTCTAAAAAAAAGTTTTTTAATTTGCCTCAGGGAATGTGACTTACTAGTAAAGAGCTTATGATTTAGTTTTCAGGTCTTGAGTTCTAATATTGTGCTGTATTTCTTTGTAAGAGCTTGGGACATTCGGAGATTTTATCTACTGAGCGTAAGCCCGAATCAGATGGTTTGGTAGTAGGGTCCAACATTTCCAAAAAAAAATTTTTTTTTAATTTAACAATTAAAACTTATGTTATATCACTTGTCTACTAATTTATTTATTAATTTTAAGTACTTAACATTGAATAGCACTCAATTTTAGTGATTCTTTTTTGAAAAAATTGACATGTCTATATATTAAATAAATTGATATGTTTATTTTTTTTTCCACCTAACATTGAATTTAATGTAGAAATAACATAATGAAATTGACCTCTAAAACATTTCTTCCATAAATAATTTATTACTTGCCATATAGAATCTCAATTAACTGATTAAGTTTTATTCTATGCAGATTTATCGGTTTTGATAATTCCCGAATAATATTTGGTCATATACGGTTTTGTATCCATATTTCGTTGGAAATTTATAAATGTAAAATATGATTGTGAACGTACACTATTAAAATCCTAATATTATGGGATCATGTCGTGCATGCTTTTAATGATTGTGTGGATTTAAACTTAGAATTTAGAAGTCCATTATAGATTTAAGTTTAATCATAATATTATTAAGTCAAGTTGATCCGTATTAATTTTGTCTTTTGATTTCGTCTTTACCCTTTAACTTAACAAAATGTGATATCATACATTTTGTGTTGAAAATACAAAACCTTATCAACTCATAAGGGTAACTTGGTCATTTCAACATGGAATAGCAATCTCTTTAAATAAGAAAAGGTAAGATTCCAATCCAGGGATCAAAATGATAATTACCGTCTTATTTAGAATTAAGAAGAATAATCTTATTTGAAAAAGGAACCACGTGGGATCCAGGGAACTTTTGTCTTTCACATCGTTTTGTTGGTATCTGATCACTGCTGGTGCTGCGCGAGATAGTATATCATATTTCGAATGTATATGACATTTCTCTCACAGTAGATGGGTCTCACATAATTGTGGGACCTAATTATTGTGAGAGAGATGACATATACACCCGAAACATAATATAATTTTTCCTGCACTACGAACACCAAACGAAAGAACCATTGTGAAACCTTGAAAATCTGTTATCAAATTACTCGATTCGTACTTAAACGAAAAAAATAAAATTATCACTTGTTTTAGATTTTTACAAAAAATATACCCATATATTCGAACTCATAATCTATCAACCAAGTCCTAAGCTCTTTATATTACAACAAATGTTAAATGCACTCTCTTCACACTTTTTGATTATTGAAATTTTGTCTTTTAATATTTAAAATAATATATTCATAAAATTAATTTTGAATTTTATAATTGTTTTATTATTTAATGTACTAAAAGATAAACATTCGATATCAAAAAATGTTAAGAGTATATTTAGCATTGTTGTTTGTATTATTTGTAAATTATTGTCATGGCATTAAACTTCCTTTCCAACCAACCATGTGGCACTTGATCACTTACTAATTCGAGGCTAGAGGTGTGCATCGATCGGTTCGGTTGGTTAATCCTTAATTTTTTAACCGAACCGAAATTTTTCGGTTAAGTAACAAAATTTCATAGACCCAATATTATGAAATTTTGGGTTTCTTAATAGCCAATAATTTAATAATTTTCAGTTTTAACAATTTATCTAATAATCGGTCTATGAAATTTTGTTATTTACTTATTTAGGGTTTTGAAGCATGTATATATTTCGGTTAATCGGTCGGTTCGGTTATACGAATCTCATAACCGTAACCGAACCGAATAACCGAAAAAATTAAAAATTTTAACCTCAAAAACTGATTTAATCACAATAACCGAACCGTTATAAAAAAATGGGTCGGAATAGTTCAGTTAATCGGTTAAAATCGATTAATGCACACCCATATTCGAGGCTAAGTCAGCCAACCTCAAATGCAAGATTAGAGGGAAAGAGAAAGATGAGAGAAACATCATAAAAATATGCTTATATTATTCAAAAGAGCTTTTGTTTTTGTTGATGGTAATTTTAGGGTCTCAGGGTCCTCAGTAAGTTCAGAAGGGCATGAAGGGAAACTCTCATTGTAGTGTGCGGAGGCCGAAGACGATGATCAAGGGCATCCGGCCCAGCGGAGTGGTTGGGCTCGGTCCTCATTTCCTCACCGATTGATGGGTAAAAGTGTTTAGAGAAGCAGGGCGATCAGGGACCTCAAGTCCGACCCGACCTAGTGGCTCGACAGGACGGGATGGATATTATTATGGCCACCCGACCTGGTTGGGCAGGTCGGGGGGACTAGATCAGGTCGGGGTGACGTTGATCGGGACTGAGTATGAAAGTGTAAACACGACTTGGGGACTTGCGTCATCTTTATAGTCTTCATATGACATGAGCGGCTTGTAAGAATGTCTTCTGACACACGCCATCGCGTGAACGGGTGGATACAGGCTGGCATCATAAAGGTAGCGTGTGGAGTTTTTCAAGAAAGGGTTGGAGTTTAATGAAGTGTCAGATGACAGATCTACTTTCGGCAGTGGCAGGACCACGTGGATGACGTCACGAGGATGGTGGAACAATGTTATTTTCTTTATTATATAAAGTGGTTGTGTGTATTTTTGTAAGGGTTAGCAATTTTCATCCAAAAAGTTTATAAGAGAGATAAAAAGCTTATTCTTTGGGAGAGTACGTGAGAGAGGTCGGCCACATTTGTATTAATCATTTTACCTTGGTCGGTCAAACCCGTCCACGTTATAAAAATTCTCTTTATTTGTGTCCGTGGACGTAGGCCAGATCTTTTATTAGTCATGCCTCGGTACACTACGGATCTTTTGTGGCTAAAGTTCTCCTAGGATATTTGGTTGCTTCTTGTAAAATGAGAATTCCTTTCTTCAAGAACTTGAATTAGGAATATGATGGAAACTCTCTCACTTGGAAAAATTTAGACTCTCTAATAAGAAAAATTTAGACTCTCTAATAATGAATGAAACTTGGAATGAATTTTTAGGATGATTTAAAAATGAACCCAATGACTTTTTTCATAGACATGGGGGGTTACCTTTGGAAAAGTACTTTTATGTCAATGAATATAATTATTTAAAGGTCATAACCCTCCAATGAGTCATTTCAACCCTAATGGTTATGTTCTTTCCCATTAAAGAACATATCATTTCCAAAAAACCATTTTAACCCCAAATTTTAGTTTTTTCACATTAAGGATCATGTCATTTAATTCCATATATATTTATACACCTTATATTTAGAAAAATTTCTACAACCCCAATAATTTTCTAAATATCAATGTAAACACTTAAGAGAGTTTCCTTGAGATAAAATTGTATCGGGATAGGTAGTTTTCACCTTGAACCTTTCATAGTGAATAAATATCAGATTTACTTGGCAAAACAGTTACACATAGTCATGAACTGTTCTTCCGTTAGCGTAAACCAAGACAATAGCCATCACACGGCTTCATTTCAACCATTTCCCGTTCTACAGTTGTATTAAATTTGGGCATGAACATGGGTCTTGGCTTCATCAAGTACTTTAGGGAATCCAGCCTTTAAAATTCTCATGGAAACGACATCACTTCTTACTTGAAATATATGATCTACTGTAAAAAGTAACATGTCTTTACCTCATTATGACTTTTCTCATAATACAATGATCATTAAAAACCTTAGTTTAACTCAACCTTGTCAGACAACACTCTACGTCATCACAAAAAGAGTATAAAACTCGACAGTGCTTGGTTTGAATTTCATAAAGTTTCAGTTCTACCGTTTAAACCTAGTGTTGGGGTGGATGTGGGACCCCTAGGGTCGGATCAGAGCCTCGTGCAGCGTAAGTGGGTCTAACCCATCGATATCAAGCATGGGTGTATTTTTAAATAATTTAATAGAATCTTATATTTCATTACGAGTGCATAGGAATAAACCGGGGCTGAATCGGAATCCGAAAACTCTAAATCAGAAGAAAACTAGTTTCAGCGTGCACGCGCTACAGTATGCTACAGTGTGCACGTGCGTACTGTGCACCGCAGCTTAGTTTTTTTTACCAGAGAGCTCAAGGAAATAGAGTGTTTTACCCTAATTCATTCCAATTTTACCTAAACATTTTCAAACACCCAAAATTTAATTTTTAATATCAAAATCAACATCAACATATGTTATAGAACAAAATAATATTTTTCAAAATATAAAATATATTTACAAAAACATAAATTTATTCTAAATACGCACATGCGTAAATTTTGAATCTAAAACACAAATCAAATTAGAATCCCACAATGAAGTGACTCATGAACAATTATAGGTCACTCAAAGGTGGTAATGTGACTCTAGAATGGTAGTCATTGCTCTAAGCTTTCATCTAGAGTTCCAAACTCTAATTTTATATTTATGTCCAACATAAATATTTCGACCCAATCACAAAGATATTGTGTTTCTACTTCCAAAGCATCCATACACAATTTATTAGCCTAATTTCAACATTAAGCTATGTTATTATGTATTCAATACATAATACATCGCTATATGTTTCACTAATAATAACTCACTAATGAAAACATAGCTTTAGAGAAGATCAAACTTACATAGTAAGCTTGATACTAATATACAATCTTCTTCTTATTGTTGAAATGTTGTGGAGAACTTACAAAGCTAGCAAACTTGATTCTAAGATCCAATTCTTATACCAAAATTAGCAAACTTGAGTCCAAGATCCAATCTTGATTTTTCCTTTTTAAAATGATGTAGAGAACTTGCAAAACTTCTCTAAACACTTCTTTTACTTAAGCTAATATTTTTAAATCTTGTTTGTTTTAGCTTTCACAAGCTTGACTTTCTTAAGCTTAATCTTAATTAAAAACTTGCACAAACTTGTCTTTTATAGCAAACCTTATGTAATTTTTAATTAATAAAAGTCTTAGTCAACTTTTAAGTTGGCTTAATCCAATTTGTCCAAATATGTATAATTAGGTGTGACTAATCACTTGTTTACCATTTTGATTTAATCCAATTAAATCAAGGTAAAGTTTAACAAATGGATTAGTTCATTGTCTACCACTTTGATTTTATTCAATTAAATCATGATAAATACATCTATTATTACATATTTGTAATTACCAAAATATACTCAAATGGTAGAGATACTTATTAAAGTACAACAAATCTCTTATGTGATTTTGGATTAATCCAATTAATCTAATTGGGTCAAAGTAAATAATTAATATTATCCAATAACATTTAATTATTTTAATTGATAATTATAATATCAAATATTATTTATTATCAAATATTATCGGCTACCCAAGTGCTCAACGAGTACACTTCATATTGTGGGATTCTCTAAGTTCAAACATGTTTGTCATATAAGTCTAGCTTATATGTGCGCAATTCGGCCACCTCCAAATTAGCGAAGAACACGAACCTTTCTAAACTATGCAAGTCGATATCATCACATATATTTAACAATCCCTCCGTTGTAGGCTAACTGAGTTGTGTTGGGGTTTTCTGAAAGGCGCATGCGGAAGCGTGCGGTTCGGGAGAAATCGTAACTTTAAAATTTATAAACTTACCGAAAAGTTATTCGATATCCAATATGAATAATTCATTCATATTTCACCTAAACATATTTATTCGCTATCAAATAACGACATAAATAATTAAGAAACGCCACGAAACTTTTACGAAAAATATTTTTCCTCAAAGTGGCATAAAAATGCGTTTTTATCCGAATCGACCAACCAATACACACGGGGGCTGCCCAGGTCAACTCCAATAGTACTTGGGCAGTTCATGGGCTGCCCGAACAGTGACCAATTCACTGTTTGGACAGCGGACACTCGGTAAGCCCGAAACTCACCTGGTAACGTCGATTTTCACTGTTTTCGCATATTTTAACTCCGAAATAATTTCCGACAATTGTTCCAATACCCAAAACACATCCAATACATTTATACAACATACTTTTCATCACCAAAATCACAGAAATTCCAGATCTGATTTGGTAACCAAAATTATCATTTTTCATGCTTTAAATCTAATTTTCTCAATATTAATCATATTAATATTTACACCAACCAAAGTCACCACAAATGAATAACTCAAGAACAATTCTAGGAGTTACAAGAATGGTCATAACACTCTAGAATGACAACAAGTCATCAAATGAAAAAATTGAACTAATATTACATTAATATTATTCAATCTAACTTCACACATGCATCTAGCCTCCAAATCCATCCTCCAAATCAAAAAGAAAAACCCAAAATCTAAGAAATAAAGAAATAAAGAAATCCTATAACTATTCTAGATGCTCAAGAACAAGAAACAAACTTTCTAAGTTTAAGATTATTGAAGATTACCTCAAAATCTCCTGATTTCCTTAAACTTTCTTCTTGATTTCTTCATTTTCTTCCTTGTTTCTTCAAACAAAATTTTTGGTGCTTCCATGCTTGAGAGGTTCGGCCATGGCTCTCTCTTGAAAGAGAAAATAAAATTTTTTTAACTTAAAAATTAGGCCAAAATCGACTTTGAGGGGTATTTTAGTCATTTTGTCATTTTAATCAAATTAATAATAAGTTTTAAGTTAACAAATCCAATTTGTAAACTTTAAGCTTAAAAGAATCATGCCACATGTAACCAATAATAATCAAACTTATTGCATAACAATTATGTAATATTGATATAATTTAATTATTTAGATATTTAACATTTAAACACCTAAATAATTAATTAATGTGAATATTATTATATATGTATTTTATTTACATTAAATAACAAATATATATATTAATGGCATGTGTCAAAGTCTCATTTGACAATTAATTAATATGTATCAAATCAAATCTTGTATCAAATACAAATACACATTAACCGATTAAACGATTCTAGTTAACTCATTTAATCTGGTGAAGTATTATGAATAATATATATTATTCATAACGCGTTGCCCAAGTGCTCAACGAGTACACTTCATATTGTGGGACTCTCTAAGTTTAGGTTTATCCGTCACGAAATCCAATTTCGTGTCCATAATTCACCTACTCATGAATTATGACGACCACGGATAATCTCGCTAAACTATGCAAGTCGAGGTCATTGCATACGTATAATCCCTCTGTCACAGGCTATTAATATTATATCTAGGATAAGATAGGAACGTCAAATCCCTAAGGTATAATATATTCGACTTTAAAATTTACGATCTCTAAATAACACTCGAAATTCGCTTCTGAAGTATATCATGGCCATGGATTTACTAGATCACAAATACGTACATGATACATATGTCTTGTACACAGGACTGACGGATTATATCTGATACTCACAGGATATCATGAGCATCAGTCCACACCCAACGAACAGGCGGAGGTCTGATCTAAATAGATCGGTGACGTGACTGCTATCAAAGTGTGGAGGATATCTCATATATCCACAGTGGTATCTCAAGTCGAAGGACCACTATGCTACTCGACTCGAAAAGATTCCTATTGAGTACCATCTATTAGGAAATCTTCGGTGAGTCGTTCAGTGTTTATCAAATAAACATCTACACGTCTATATGAGTCTCCCAAGACTCATGGTTCATTGGGATAAACCATCAGACCAAGTCTCGATATACGACATGTACTGGTCTCAGTGGATTTTACTAACCGACCCGTGTCAGTAAATCTTGATCAGGAACTTTATTTGATAATATACTTCTAGTAGTGACACTTTCTGATGTCAATTATAAACTATTTTGTAACTGCGCACTACAAAATATATGATTGGTTATTTATCTAATATATACATATCACTAAATCATATTTAGTTTCAATCTAATCGTAATTAGATCGAATATGTGTATAAAAGCAAGAAGTACTACCATAAATAAGTAATATTATGGAAAAAAGAATTATTTGTATTAATGAATCAGACATAAATACGATCCGGACTGGCACTCCGAGTACCAACCCTAACAAGCTGTGCTTAGGAAACATAGATTACAACGTCAAGTTTCTAAAACGCACATCTCATGTTGACATATCCATGATTCTTTACAACTAATCAGAACATCATTTCTGATATATGCGATCCACTCTAGGTGATCAGCTTTGGCTAAAGTCTTAAGAATCTTGACTTACTCACATGGATACCTAAACCTCTTATGGTACATATACGGGCCGACGGATCATATCTTTATACGCACTTGATTAATGAGTGCATCGGTCCACACCCAACGAACATCTAACAGTTAGACCATGAAAGGTCTCTGACATATATGGCTTCAAAATGTGGAGGATCACATACAAAATCAATATTATCATATATTCAAAAGATCATATATGCTACTCAACTCGAGGATATTCTTATTGACGGTTGTGTTTACTTCCAACTATTAGGAATCATATGTGAGTCATTCAGTATTAGCTTTAACGAATACCCACATGTCTATACGAGCTTCCATTACTCATGGTACACCAGGTTAAACTATTGGGACTCCAATTCCAATATACAACATGTACTAGTCTCATAGGTTATAGGAATTCGACTATATTTCAAAACCAACGACTATGAATTTTTACTTTAAAAATAGTTTATAATAGTAATGTTATCCCAATGTCAGATCAACCAGTGTCCAATATTACTACATGACTATTCTAAGGTCGATGTCATTCTCAATAGATTTATATATCAATCTAATATGCATCATGACATAAATTATCACTAACATGGTTGAAATGAAAATGTAGTTATTTTATTAAGAAATAATAAAAAATAATATACAATATATTATTCGGATTGACGCTCCAAGCACAAACTCCAACACCTAGATCTTGAGATCTCCAGTAAGATAGGTTGGATTTCCACAGTGACAATTCTTAATTTATAAGCTTCAAGTTCATTCCCCTCGATGACTTCTTAACTTGCTCTCTAGGAAAACCTTTAGTAAGTGGATCCGCTAGGTTTTCCTTCGACTTGACATAATCAATTGAAATTGTGGCACTTAAAAACAGTTGCATTATAGTATTGTGTATTCGACGTATGTGTCGAAACTTACCATTATATATTGTATTTTGGGCTCTCCCAATAGCCGATTGATTATCGCAATGTATACTTATAGCCGACACTAGTTTTGGCCAATTTGGAATGTCCTCTAAGAAATTTCAAAGCCACTCCAGTTCTTCTGCTGTTTTGTCTAATGCTTTGAACTCAGACTTTATAGTAGACCGACCAATTCATATTTACCTCGAGGATTTCCATGACACGACTGCACCATCAAGTGTGAAAATAAATTCACTCATATTTTTGAAATCCATGGTATCAGATATCCAGTTACAATCATTGTATCCATCTAGAACAACATGATATCTCATATAATACAGATCATATTTTGAAGTTTCTCTCAGATACCTCAAAACTCTTACTATGACTTTCTAGTGGTTATGTCATGGATTACTTGTATATCTACTAAGTATGTTTACAGCTTGAGCGCTATCTGATCATGTGTAATTTATGAGATACATCAAACTTATGCTGATTCTCGAATACTCTAATTATGATATGCTTGAACTAGTATTCTTTGAGAAATAAAGAGTTAGGTCCACATGAGTTATAGCTACGTTTAGATCTCATTTGTTATATGTCTCAAGTATTTTCTCACTATAATGAGCCTGAGATAATATGTATTCCTCTGATATTCTGATAATCTTAATTCATATTATCACATCGGCTACTCATAAATATTTCATGTCAAATTTATTGGTCAATACTTTCTTGGTAGACTGAATCATCTCATGATTTCTACCAATTATCAATATATCGTCTACATAGAAATATTTATATATATATATGTATGGTAGTATAAATTTAAATTGGAACGAACTTGATTTTGTAATAAAAATTAAAATTTAAATATATGTAAAATTGATATATGTGGAGCCGTTATGGCACACATATTGGATATTATATTACCATGTTGTGGCATTTGTTTCTGTAAAGCCCTGTGATGGCCCACCTTATAGACCCTGGTAAAGCCATGTGATGGCCCACCTTATAGACCCTGGTTGTCCCATTGTGGAGACTATTACGCGACCTTGAGTGACACTATTTGGACGGTGATGACACGTCTATGGGTGTAAGTCTCGACATGCACATGGTTTGTGTTGGATTTGGTGTTTGAAGCGTCCATCTGAATAATATATTGTACATTATATTTTATTATTTACTAATAAAATAATTACATTTTCATTTCAACCTTGTTAATTGTATTGTCATTATGCATATTAATTATATGTATATGAGAAATTGTGTTCTGATTAGTTGTAAAGAATCGTGGATATGTCGACAATATGAGATGTGCACCTCAGAAACTTGACGGTGTTGAAAGTTCGTAAAAACCCTAGGTTCTGACCCTATGCGGAATTAAACACAATTAATCAAGACAATCCTAATTAATGTGCCTATGGATTATCAACAAGCAACCACAATATAAACAAATTAAATAAATTGAGGAAAATAAATCAATCACACAATAATTTTGGTGACGAAGTGGAATACTCGTGCGAGTAAAAAACCACTACGGGTATCTCGGCTACCAGCCCAATCCACTATATAGAGAAACACTTACAGCGATGGTCAAGACATATAGTGGCGACTCCACCGACTCAAGTACCTATAGACTGTAAGAACTCAAGGAACTCCTCATGCTCGTAACCCACGATTTTCTTTAGAACCTCTGAAGTCTCTGAGCAAATTGTCTCTTCACTTTTAATCGTCATAACTCCGACTACCAATCTTCTTCCTTGAGAACTCCTAAGGATTATGAATTTTGGGTTAGGATGTGTTGAAGGTTTATCAAAGAGAGATTCACACCATTAACAAAAAAGACAAGAATATGAAGAAGTCTTTAATGGTGGAATCAAAGAAGGTTGAAAGCTTTGAAAGATCTGGGCTCAAAGGATTTATGTTTCAAGATTTGGGGATGGTGGCTACATGTTCTATTTATAGGTAGGGTGAAGATTTAGGGTTTTTCAAAGTGAAAAGGCTGAAAAACGCGTTCAGGTCGCAGTTGCGTTCAAACGATTACTCGAACACACCACGAACGCTTGCCTACTAGAAAGACTCGTTCGAACGCTACTCGAACGCACCACGAACGCTGGCTCTCTGGAATGTTTCATTCGAACACTTCCTTGAACGTACCACGAATGTTTGCTCTCTGTAATATATTGTTCGAACCCAATGGAGAATGTTCCACTAACGCCACATGTTCAAACGCTGTAACGAACGCAGCACTAATGAAAATGCTCCAGCTTTGCCAAAAAACTAGTCCAATTGCTCCAAGTTCTTCAAGACTTATTACAACTCAATTGAACTTGTTTTGTCACGTACATTGCCAATAAAAATGGAACTTACAGGTGTAATCTATGTTTCCTAAGCACAACTCGGATAGCCTACGACGGAGGAATTGTTAAACATATGTGATAACCTCAGCTTGTATAGTTCAGAAAGGTCGTTCGTGTTCTTCACGAATTTGGAGGTGGCCGAATTGCGTGCATATAAGCTAGACCTATATGACAAACGTGTCTGGAGTTAGAGAGTCTCACAATATGAAGTGTACCCGTTGAGTATTTGGGTAGCCGATAATGTTTGATAATAAATAATATTTGATATTATAATTATCAATTAAAATAATTAAGTATTATTTAATAATATTAATTATTTACTTTGACCCAATTGGATTAATTGGATTAATCCAAAATCACACAATGGTTTTGTTGTAATTTCATAAATATCACTATCATTTGAGGATATTTTGGAAATTACAAAATATGTAATAATTGTTGGGGTAAGCAGAGCGGAGGTGCGGTAAATGGGCGAAAAAGGTTTTTAAAGAATTTTAAAATTTTTTCTGAGCGAATTAATTAATATCAAATATTTTTAATTAACTCAAAGTAGTTAAAATATATTATTTATTAACAATTAATAACATAATATATTTCGAAACACGGTGAATTATTTTACGAAAATATTTTTCGACAAATACTACGCGTAACGGGTAAATGGTCAAACCAGTTGACCAACCACCGATCCGGGCCAACTCGGACACGACGAGCCTATTTTGACGTGATTTTTACCATTTTCTCGCGTTTTCGCCCCGAAAAAATTTCCGAAATTAATCCACCACCCAATACACATCCAAAATCATCTAAATAACATATTTTTCCATGAAAAATATTCTGTTTTATACAACAAAATCATATCTGATCCAGAATATTATTTGTCCATTTTTCATGCCAAAATTCAATTTATTCACAAAATTAATCCAATTAATTTACACCAAAATTAATCAACACAATATAAAGTTCCAAGAAAAATTCTAAGTAATATTTGAGTGGCAATAATCACTCTAGAATAACAATTTTAATTTTGAGATTAATTCACTAATTAATCTTTTACACATGTTTAACAAAAGAAACATATTAAGGTTAAATAAACAACCAACACCAAATTTTGATTCAAATACATATCCAAGATACATATATATATATAAAACATGCAATATACATATCCCATACATATTTACATGCTTATGAAATAAAAATAAGAAATTACAAGTTAAGAACTTAATATTATCTTAATTTCAAGTTGTAAATTTCCAATATTCTTCTTTCTTTAGTGTTGATGTTTTTGTTATTAACCCTAAACTAATTTTTCTTTTGTTCTCAACTCATGAGAAATGGCCAAGCCTGTTCAAAATTAAACAATTTCCAATTTATATTTTTTTATCCCTCATGGCCGAAAATTGTGCCAAATTTTAATCAAAAAATAACAATTTTTTTAGGCCAAGATTTTGACACTTAATTGATCATATCCAAAACACATAATTATTTTGATAGTTTGTTAATAAATCCATGTATCAAAAATACATGGTTTAGCCAATTAAAATTGGCCAAATTATTAAGAATATTCCAAATAATATTCTTAACCAAAAGATAAATAATTAACAATTAATCAACTTTATTTAATTCTTATTAACAAAAAGACAAAATAAATTATGGAAAAATATTTCTAGAATATTCTTCCAATTATCATTATTAATAATTAATTAACAATTAATTAATAATAATAATAATAAAACAAGTATCAAAGTCTAATTGATCATTAATGTATATCTAATCAAAATTATTTATCGTATATAAATACACATTATTTAATACGCATGTGTAAATTATAAATAATCTGAATTATCCATAATTAATTGCCCAAGTGCTCAACGAGTACACTTTATATTGCGGGACTCTCTAGGTTCAAGTTTATCTGTCACGTAAACCATTTTCATGTCCGTAATTTGTCCCTCACAAATTACGACGACCACAGATAATCAAGTTGAACCATTCAAGTCGAAGTCATTGCATATATATAATCTATCTATCATAGGTTATCCGAATTGTTCCGGAGATATAGAATAAACGTCAAATCTCCGCTATTAACAATTCATGTGTCGTGACATAATTATGATTCTTAAATAAATATTCGGAAATTATTTCCGAATTATACCTCGGCCAATGATTTCAAAGAATCACAAATTCGATATCTAAATCCCGTACACGGGACTGACAGATCCTCTCTGGATACATCACAGGATATCATGAGTATCAGTCCATACCCGACGAACAGACGGAGGTCTGATCTTAAAAGATCGTTGACGTGACTACAATCAAAGTGTGGATGATATCTCACATATCCATTGTGGTATCACAAGTCAAATGAGCTAATATGTTATTCGAATTGTAAAGATTCTTATTGACGTTGGTGTACCATCTATCAGGAATCTTCGAATGAGTCGCTCAGTATTTATCCAATAAATACCTATGTGTTTATATTAGTCTCCCAAGACTCATGGTTTACTGAGATAAACCATTAGAACAATTCTAATATACAACATTTACCGCTTTCACGGGTTTACTAACCGACCTGGTATGTAAACCATGACCCGGAACAACTTTAAGAATGAATTATATTTTGACAATTCTCAGTGACAATTGCGGCGCTTTTGCAATTACTGTTAGGGTAGGTGCTCTGAGCACCAATCCGGATCGTATTTATGTCTGATTCATGAATACGAGCAATACCCTTTTTTCCATAATATTATTAATTTAAATGGTAGCACCTTTTATCTCTTATATACGTATTCGATCTAATTTCGATTAGATTGATTAGATTGAAACTAAATATGGTTTAGTGATATGTATATATATTAGACAAAGACCCCAAGATTTACAACGTAGTGCGCAGTTACAACATAGTGTGTAATTGACATTGAGAAGTGTCACTATAAGTTGTATATCCTTAAATTAAGTTTCTGGTAAAGATTTACTGACACGGGTCGGTTAGTAAAATTCGTTGAGACCAGTACATGTCGTATATCGGACTTGGTCTGATGGTTTATCCCAATGAACCATGAGTCTTGGGAGACTCGTATAGACATGTAGGTGTTTATTTGATAAACACTGAACGACTCACCAAATATTTCCTAATAGATGGTACACCAACGTCAATAGGAATCTTCTCGGGTTGAGTAGCATAATGATTCTTTGACTTGAGATACCACTGTGGATATATGAGTTATCATCCACACTTAGATGGCAGTCACATCACCAATCTATTTAGATCAGACCTCTGCATGTTCGTTAGGTGTGGACTCATGCTCATGATATCCTGTGAGTATCAAGATATGGCCATAGATTTAACAGATTGATAATCACATATGAAGGTGTTTATTTGATAAACACTGAACGACTCACCGAATATTTCCTAATAGATGGTACACCAATGTCAATAGGAATCTTCTCAGGTTGAGTAGCATGGTGATTCTTTGACTTGAGATACCACTGTGGATATATGAGTTATCCTCCACACTTAAATGGCAATCACATCACCAATCTATTTAGATCAGACCTCCGCATATTCGTTAGGTGTGGACTCATGCTCATGATATCCTGTGAGTATCAAGATATGATCCGTCAGTTCTGTGTACAGAGCATAGGTAGTCCATATGTGATTATCAATCTGTTAAATCTATGGCCATAGTATACTTCAGAAGTGAGTTCTGAATGTTATTTAGAGATTACTAATAGATATGTCGACGAGATTATTCCGATAGCGATTTGACGTTTATATCTATATCTCTGGGATAATCCGGATACATGTGACGGTGGGATTATACGTATGCAGTGACCTCGACCTGTATGATTCAACGAGTTTATCCGTGGTCGTCATAATTTACGGGTGGGTGAATTATGGACACGAAATTAGATTTCGTGACAGATATGCTTGAATCTAGAGAGTCTCACTAATGAAATATACTCGTAGAGCACTAGGGCAAATGTTATAAATAATACTGATTATTTATAACTCGTTTAACAGTAAAATGAAAAATACATGCAATCGGGACCTAACGGTCATTTCCGAATTAATGTGTATTTGTATTTAATACTTGATTTTATTAAATACACATTAATAAAATATCAAATTGTGATTTTTGATATATATCATTAATATATGTATTTGAGATATTTATTGTAAATATAATACATATATTTAAGATATTTATATTTATTATTTAATTATTTAATTGTTAAATAATTAAATTTATTTATAAAGTAAATATCTTTTATAATGATTTGCTTTATTAAAGTTGGATATGACAAGGTTTCATTGGAACACATTTTGATTCACTTTATAATAGATAATGTGTTAACTTTATTAAGTAAAATGTTGACTAATGATATTTGAACAAAAATAAATAATTGTTGTTTTATTTTTACTTCTAATTTTCGGCCAAAGTGAATTTGGTTAAACAAAATTATTTTGTTTTCTTTTTTCATACTTTGAAAAGTTTAACAAAATTTTACAAAGTGAGTTGAGAGCAAAGGTGAAAAAAAGAAAGAAAAAATAAAGCCAAAATTTGGAATTTTGTAAGTAATTTCACATTTTCTTCTACATAGAAATTGTTTCTATTATTAATTTCATGATGGTAAGACTTGATTGGTGTGGGAATTGATTGATTAAAGTGTTGAATTTATTCAATTTAATGTAAATTATGTAATTTGAGTAATTTATGAAATTAGGGTTCTAAACCTATTCCAATTTTGAGTCTTTTCATATATATGATATAATTTGATGTATATTTGATGTATGTTAAATTTGGGATTGATTGGATTTGATCTTGATGTGTTTTGAATAAATTGGGCCAAATTGTAATTAATAAAAGTCCAGGGGCTATTTCAGCAATTCTGGAAAATTTCTGGATTTTTGTTGCAAATTATAAATTCATGTATTAGACATGTATAAATTATTTTGGGATTGATTTGGAATCAATTAAATATGTATTTGACAATTTAATGACCAAAATGATTAATTTGCAAAGTGTAAGGGTCTCATAGCAATTAATGATAAATCTGATTTTTCAGAAAAAAATTCAGTTTTTATTTATTGAGTAATTAGAATAAATTTATTTATTTTAATTGCCTAAGAAAATTATTTATCGGAAATTATTTCGGAGTGAAAATACGCGAAAACGGCGAAAAATGACATTACCGGGTAACGACTGCCCAAACAGTGAACTGGGCACTGTTCGGGCAGCCCACGAACTGTCCAGATGTTTTTGGGGCTGACCTGGGCAATCCTCAACATCGATTCTTCTGTTGCGTCTCTCTGATTTGACCCCAACAAAAATGGTATCAGAGCGAGTCTGATCTTGGACGCTCTATATGATTAGCTCTTTAAAATTCTATGTTTAATTTAATCATTACTTAATACATGAATGCGTTTATTTAATTTGATTAAATAAAGTAAAAGCATCTTTTGTTGGAAAATCCCCGTTTAAATAACGTTTTAAGAAAGTGACTAGTATTATGCATACTTATTTCTTTGTCCACCTTGTCAATACAGATGTAAATATTTTCATGATGCTATGGTTGTAACGTGCAAAATTTGTGCAGTTATGGTTGAAGGTAGTTCATTTGCGTCGATAGAACTTATATGATAAGAGACAAATTCAAGTGAAAGTGGAAATCATGAACGTGCTAAAGCTGTCAGGACTACATCGGTAGCTTGAGTTTGTCATTGAAAGTTTAACCTTGATACGCCTCCTTGTGAACGTGCCAACGCTGTGAGTCGAAATATTCTCATGGGGTCCACTTCCCATTATGGAATTCAATTTAATTATTGAATTCTCGTTTCCGTTGGGGATTACGGTATTACGTAAAGTAGTGGGAGGCAATGCTAGGTTAAAAATCCTTAACTTATGTGGTGTGTAATATTATGTAAATTGTCGCTCATATTGTTCCTTATTCTATTAGTTTGATAGAATTAAACTTGTATCCACTGCATGCATATTATATATGTTTTCTGACTTCAATTATGGTTGCAAATTTCTAGATTAGAATAGATAATGATATAATCCTTCTAGACAGAATAGTTTCTTATGCAGTAAAGATTGACATGAATTGGCTCATGTCTCGAGATTCTTCACTGGCATTAAGAAAACCTCATTAGGTATTTATTTATCTAATAATGACGTTTCTTGGCTTTAGTGACATTCAGAGGTCACGTGTTAGACACTATTTATTTTCCGATTATTTGCAAATGTTGTAAATAATTTGAAAGTAAATAATAAAGCTAAAGAAAGAAGATGTGTATAGTTGTGTATAGAAAATATTGATTTTCATAATGCGACAACTGTAAATATTGGATATCAGATCTCTCGTCTAGTTATTTAAAATATTGTTGAATGATTGTTTCGATATTTGATATCAGAACTTGCGACTATTTGATAGTTACTTGTTCTTTGTAAACAATTGTTACATATTTTAAAATGACTAGTAGTGTCATTAACGATTAGATAAACATTAAGAAAAATATTCGGTTAAGTAAATAACTTAGAACATTATTTTATGACATTTTATCCCTTAAGTATTGGAAGCTTATTCCATATGGTAAAGGATGGTCTGATATGAGATCGCACCACATATCCTTATCCATTTAACGAATATTGTATTTAGGAAGGTGACTAAATCTCATTTACCCAATGACTTTCATTGGAACAGAAAATTTATTAAATTAATACATTGGATGTATGTAATTTAATGAATTGTAAATTGCTTAAGGTAGTTTTCTTTACTTCGTAACTCAGTCAATAAACTGTCGTGACTTAGTTACGTGTTTCTGATGAAACGCGGATATAATATTTTGACTGGTTCAAAGATATTGATCTGAAGTTTTGAAAATTGTATCTTTAAAATTCATCGTGGGTCTTTGAATTGTTCAAAGATGTTTGATTCGATCAAACATATGAATTTATGGCAATTTGTTCTAAGGTTATTCGAAGAATATAATTCTTACATCAATATTATTCTTCCACGATTCCATATTCATGGAATTGGTTAGTGGAAGAAATCGAATCTTATTCGATTTGATTCGTTAGATATTGAATGTTACCGAATTAGTTTCAATACTCTTGGGGATATACTCCAGTAACACTAATTCATCTTTTAATTAATGTTCCATTAGTTTCTACAGTTACGTATATTATGTGTATAAGTAGAAAATTCGAATCTTGAAATGTTTGAGATTTGAATCTATCTTTTGTATAATTGTTATATAATTGATATTACTTGCGCCTCGGAGGTACGGGTAAAGGTTTATCATTTATTTTATTTAATATAATATTATATTATATTTGATATAATATCTTTTATACGATCTCGATTAATAAAATTATTTATTACTTAGTGTGTAACATTGGATGTTGACTATTGTAGAAAAGACTTGACTTATTGAAGTCAAATAGGGTGATAAACTATAAATGGAGCTACATAATTAATAAGATGAAAATAACTTTTTATTTCTTCCGAATAAGTTCAATAGGATAACAAAATCATTTGCAAAATATTTGATACTTAACGGTTATGTTGTTTTCTTATTGAAGAAAATTATCCTATAACTTATAGTGGGAGCGATATTTGATATCGAATCCGGAAATTAGCATTAGACCATAGATCTTAAATTGTTCATAGCTTACTACGATCAAGTTTGGAACTTGATCGAGCTTTAGTTATGAAACGTTCATAAAATGTGCAAATGGTTTGCGCAGCAAAAACACAATGAGCTTATTAGAGGTTTGACCTTTATACTATGACAATGAGAAAAGTTATACTCAGCAATCTATTATAGATTCTGAGGAAACTTGTCTATATTCGTACTGATTGAATAATTTAAGATCTTTTGGTTAATGATGATATTAAATTGTACATTTTAGCTAAAGAATACAAAGTGGCATTTCTGAATGGTTTCTTCAGATAAGAGATCCATTGTGATTTCTTAGTTTGAAGAGTTCATTTTGGAATGGCCATGGAGTTTGTATTATGTTAAAATTACAATTTAGTATATTAGCTTATAGAGCCTATTGTAGACTCAGATGAGCTTTCTGGAAATTTGTGTTCCCTAATTTTGATATCAGTCAGATTGTCTGATTTTATCAAAGCATAGAGAATACATATGAGATAGAAGGGTTAATGGGAGCGTATAAATTTCTTTCTAGTGTTTACATCATAATGACATTATCATTATTAATGTAATAATGAGATGTTTATGAGGTAAAAGGTTTACCTGAGTCTTATTTTCTCCATGAAAACAGTGGGAATGGTCTCTATTATATTCGATATAAAATCTTATTTATGATATAAAACTAAGAGACAAGAGAGATGCTCCCATTATTCGTGCATTATATATGATCTAATAAAAAATACAATGGGACTATCTGTGTGACAATTAGTATAACTGTTTGACAATTAGGGTGTCTAATGTATATAATATTCATCTTTCGTAAAGGATGATTCTTTGTTGAAAGGGAAATTTATTAGAATGTCTAGTCAATTTTATTCATCATAGGATGATGGCATAATGAATACTATATTAATTACGATTGGAGATATCAATTTAATCGTAATTGTTACGAGCTATTTTGATATCCTCTAGACCATAAGATGGGTCTTGAAACATGTTCTTTATTATCTTTGAGATATTAAGAACGAGTTTCTTATAAATGGGGAAAAAATCTGCAACCATTAGGGTCAGATGACTCAGATTAGTTTTGAGTCTAATTATGACGTTAGACTGTCTACGTCATAAAGAGTCTGAAAAGATGCAGTAAGAGTGTCACAGATAATTCCACTATGAGAGTGGAGTTAGTTACAACTTATGAAGTATTGACTTATGAAGTTGCATAGTGACCTAATATATTAGAAGTTTGTTATTAGTGTTGTGTTTGTGGTTGTCTACATAGTATTTTGGATTTGATCCGTAAATACTTAGACAACTTAGTAGCTGAAGCACAATGTTGATATGGCATCTGAGTCATATTGATGTTGAACTTAGTTTCTACAAAAATATGAATGATGCATGCTAAGGAAAATGATTGTGTTTGTTGGACAAACTCAATATGTCATAGCGGGCTTACTTGTTGTTACCTACCTCTTGAGCGCTAGGTGAGTTCTTGAGGACCATGAGTATGTGATACACATTGGGATGTGTATATGATACCATGGATTGACACTAGAGCAAGTGTGAGAAATTGTTAGGGTTGGCGCTCTGAGCGCTAATCCGGATCGTATTTATGTCTGATCCATGAATACGAGCATTACGTTTTTCCATAATATTACTAATTTAAATGATAGCACATCTTGTCTTTTATATACGTATTCGATCTAATTTCGATTAGATTGATTAGATTGAAACTAAATATGGTTTAGTGATATGTATATATATTAGACAAAGACACCAAGATTTACAACGTAGTGCGCAGTTACAACATAGTGTGTAATTGACATTGAGAAGTGTCACTATAAGTTGTATATCCTTAAATTAAGTTCCTGGTCAAGATTTACTGACACGGGTCGGTTAGTAAAATCCGCTGAGACCAGTACATGTCGTATATCGGACTTGGTCCGATGGTTTATCCTATGAACCATGAGTCTTGGGAGACTCGTATAAACGTGTATGTGTTTATTTGATAAACACTGAACGACTCACCGAATATTTCCTAATAGATGGTACACCAACGTCAATAGGAATCTTCTCGGGTTGAGTGACCGGTGCGTAATCACACGCGTATAACGCAAGCGCACGTATCGTTCAAGTAGTATAAAAAGTATCGATCTCACGAGGACTTAATACCTAATCTATTAATTTTATGAGGTAAAATTATTACTAGTATCTAATAGGTAGTTTGATTGATTTGAAAAGGTGACGATTCTAAATTTTAAAAAAACAATTAAATAAAATTGTTCGAAAGTAGGCTTAAGAAAATTCAATATTAAAAACTATATAGGGTTGTGAATCTTCCAATATCATTTAAAGATGAAGTAGTTATCTTATAGTTGGGTAAAATATTGATTTATTAACCTGGAACACTAAATTATGTGAAAGCCTCTATCGATGGTCAAACACAAATACCCAGTTTAACCCAATTGAACCATATGTATATGTCAACCAAATTACCTGGATTCATTAAGATTAAGTTCCAATAAAGGTTACCCCCGCCCGACAGGTATATGTCTATCCTGTAAGGAAATCTATTAAAGGATTATCTATCCTCAAGGAAGATCGTGAGCTATTAAGTCTAAGGCTGTAACCTAAAATTCCTTTTCCAAGTTCATTTTAAGTTTACCTAATCAATTTTATTAATGGTCAGTTAATAAAAAGCATTAAGATTAAGACTCAATAAATAAACTTTTATATTACCCAAGCTATAATCTAACCCCTTATAAACCGGTGATATTGGATTTCATCACAACCCCAGATAACTGGCTTAGTTACGACACATATTTACGGGTAGTAAAAATTTAAATAAAATAAAAGACATAAAGTAAAATACTGAAAATTAAATACTGAAAAGTAAATTGCTGAAAAGTAAAAAAAAGTAAAAAGTAAAAGGTAAAAAGTAAAAAAAATAAAAGTAAATTACTGAAAGTAAATTGCTGAAGAGTAAATTGCTGAAAAGTAAATTACTGAAATTAAATAAAGTAAAAGTACAATAAAAGAAAATGTTGGGGTTAGAGGATCAACTTTTTACTACTACTATTTTAGATGTCTCCATTAATATAATATATTAACTTTACGTGATAATTACCAACCAGCCATAAAGGCGGTATCCTGATTAAGTCAAATTAATAATTAATTACCAACCGACCAACCAGGCGGTATCCATACTTAGTCAGGTTAAAACCAATTTATAATTAATTACCAACCGACCAATATAGCGGTATCCTCATTAAGTCAAGTTTTAAATAGTTTATATATTATAATTAAGGGAGATTAATCTAAATAGCAATAATAAAAGCTTTATCTTTCACCCCAGCAAAGGGGAATTACCTCCTCATTGCTTGAAAAATAAAAACTGCAAAAGTAAAGAAAGGAAATGATTGTGGGTAAAAGTAAATTGCAGAAAGTAAAAACTGAAAAATAAAAAAAAGAAAGTGCGAAAGCGGAAATTAATTACTGAAAGCTGTAAATAAACAAACAAGATACAATCTTCTTATTTATTCTTTAGGAATTTCAAAGAAAAAAGTATGAAATTTACAAATGAAATGACTTGGCATTTATAGGCAAAATTTTACCTCCATCAAATTATCCACCAAATCCATTATTAATTGCTCCACTAATTGCTTATATTGTTTGGTGGAGATTTGATAATTTGATAATTTATTTATTAATTTATTTTTTGCTTTGAAAATGATTGAAAATGACTTTAATAATTACACACAACACACTTCTGGATGGTTCATCAATTTCAGTCATGAAATATTCAGAATTCGAATTATTTTGTCTTTCAAAGTTTTATATCTTCGAGTCTTCTTTAATCTGGAACTTGAATCAGCTCAATCCGATATCGGAGTAAAAAGTTATGCCTAAAATACGACAGATGTGCAAAACTGGAATTTCCAAAAGTGCACTTTGTCAAAAATGCCCTTTCAAGTTTCCAATCTCCAAAATTAAAATATCAAGTCCAATAATTGCCCTTATTTGACCCATATTTCGTCATAAATGATTTCATTGAGACCCGATATTATTTTATCTGCAAAATAAACTAAAACACATCAAAACGTTCATCAAACCCGAGAAACTAAACAAAATATTAAGTTAAAGGGGCGGTAAATATTGATATATTTTCCGCTCATCACACCCCCAAACCTAACATTTTACTAGTCCTCGAGCAAAACAACAAAAAAAAAAAATTAAACTAAGCCACTTTCGTAGGGATCACGGTTGCATTTAGCGTATGCAACAAGCCTTTAAACCCCTAGGTGTCCATAGTGGACGAGTTGTAGTTTCGTGAGGGTTTACAACAATGATACCCACAAACATTTTACAAAAGTAAAAAGCTAGTAACACTAATGCACACAAAAGCAAAAAGACAAGAGAAAAGAGAATAAAGAAGTTAGTGACTAATCAGGTGAAATTTCTACTCCAAGTTACTAGTTGTTTTGTTTCTTTCTAAATTACCGAATAAGTAAATTCTCCGATTATATTTACCATTCTCCATATACACAGCCAACAAAATATTAAACAACTCATTTTTGCCCACAACAGTCATAAGTGCAGTTGAGAAGAGAGTAATATTTTTATCCTGAAGTTTTATCAGAATTCACACTTTTTGTAGCAATGGAATAATTTTTCTGATTTTTTTTTTCTTTTTTCCTATATTTTTTATTTATATACAATACATTCCATCTATGTAACGAGCTTTGGGCCGGTGGCTCCCAAACCAGTTGGCTTTAGGGCACCAGGTGTTAAGACACCCCTACGGACTTAATTACTCAGACTTCAGATATATATATTTTTGCAGCATCTTTGATCCATGTAGCGAGCTTTGGGCCAGTGACTCCCAAACCAATTGGCTTTAGGGCATTAGGTGTTAAAACACCCTTACAGACTTAATAACTCGGATCTCAGACTTTTTTTTTTACTCCATCACTTTCTTATATGCTTCCTCCATTTAAACTAGAACACTGAATATTACAAACTTTTCAATTATAGCTCATGTCCGTATGTTACAATGTATGTTGATAATACCTGCTAACTAAGCATATGAAGATCCATTTTAGTCAGTATTATGGAGAATTCACAAATTAAATATTTCAAAAGGAAATAAACAAAAATTAACTTGTTTCGAAATAGGTTTGAGATACGTCTCAGGAGTAGAAACTCCTTACTAAGCTATCTCTTACTAATTTCACCTTTTTAGTCAAAACAAAAACATAAAATGTTTTTGTAATTTTTGAAAAAATTTCAATTTTTTTTGTATTTTTCGAAAAAATTTGGACTAAAAAATAAAAACAACACACAACTAAAAACAAGGTACTAGTCAACTAATTCCCTCCCCCAAACCTAAATGAGACATTGTCCCCAATGTCTTAAACATTAGAAGAAGAGTTTAGAAGATAATACCTGGTTAGCCGAAATTCTACAGGAAATTAAAGGTTAAGATCCAGATTAATCTGACGCCTCTTACCACGATCGTCCTCGGACCAATTTATCTTTGAAATGATAGGGTCAACTTATGGTTCATAGGCTAAGAGTTAGTCAATTAGATCCGGGGCAGTTCTGGCAGTAAAGAGGAGTTCTTTCATAGGTTTTGACACGAACCCATTTCTTTGGGCATCATCAAGAAACACACAAATAAAATCATAAAATCCATCAACGTTAAACAGCCCAATTGGTTTCTGGTGTATGTTCAAGTTCGCCCAAGATAGCACTATAAAAATTTCCTCTAATGTACCCAAGCCACTTGACAAAGTAATAAAAGCATCAGCACAGTTAATCATTTCTACCAGTCGTTCAGACATATCTAGCACGATCAGTTCCTCTCCGTTTGATGATCCAATAAGATTTGCCTCTGCCAAGGGTTTTGGGATGATTCCTAAAACGTTACTACCTCCTTCCTGTATGGCCTTTGAAACGATCCACATTAGTCCAAGATTGTCTCCGCCATATACTAAGTGCATATTCCTTGCAGCTAAGACTCGACCCAATTCATGTGCTGCTTCTACGTATTGTGGCTTAGTACCAACACTAGTACCGCAAAACACACAGATGTTTTCAAATCGTCTTCTTGAAGTGGCTTCCATGTTTTACTCTGGATGTCTTCAAAAGTGCAATGATGAGTTGAATTTATAACACCTGAAAAGGGTGAGCAAAATAATAGCACTAGTACCTGCCAAATGACAATTATTAGTTAATAGTAAAATAAATTGTGATAGTCAAAAAAGTCTGGATCCTGTCGGAGAAAATAAAAGAAAACAACAAAACAAATCACAATTATCAGGAAAAGACAAAGAGATATAATATGTACAAGAAAATTAGCGGTTTGATTGATGTCTATGCGCCAGGGACAAGCTTCCCATCCAATTTTCTTATAAATTGGCAAACATGATCTTTTTGAGTCAGATTCCCGAGACTTAACAATTGTCTTTCCTTTTGGAATTGTGCTTATAATACACGAATATCGTGATACACACATCCACTGGGATGCGTCTCAAGAGTTTTAGATATGTCATCCAAAGACTCCTTACTTAAGCCATCCATAATGAAGTTAATCTTATCTTCGCGGTTATCAGACACCATTCCTAAAGAACGACAACGAGTATTACAAAACATGCGAGCACATTTATAACAAACACACATTCTTTTGGCTCTTCTCTTTTTAGCATAAGTGTTCCTTCCTAAACCAGCCAGATGTGAAATAAAAGAGTCAAAAGACTTACCTGCCAATCGGACCCGTGCTTCAATAATCCAATGAATGTCAGTAGGAATACATTTGATCATCAGTAGTCTCATTCGTTCCAAGCGAGCTTTGTAAACTTTCATCAGAGATTTTTTAGGGAGAGAAGGAAATTGCTTGTGAAGATTTGCTAGAGCTTCTTCCATCATGAATTGAATTAACCTGCAAAAACTAAACACACCAAATTAAATCACACCAAATCACAATATATACACAAATTGCATGGGTTGCCTCCATGCGAGCGCTAAGTTTAAAGTTTTCAGCTAGACGTGACTTCTCGAACGTTAAGCTGGATCTGAAAGTGTAACACTTTCTTTTTGTCGCTCAAATGATTCTCTCCAGTAGTGCTTGACACGCTTGTTTTTAACCTTGAAAGTTTTGTTGGAGTCAGGGTCATGTATCTCAACGGCTCTGTCTGGTAAAACCTTGGTGATCACAAATGGACCTGACCACCGTGATTTTGGCTTCCATGGGAAGAATTTCACCCTTGATTTGTTTAACAGTACCTTCTGCCCTAGTTCCAGTTGTATGCGCACTAACTTCTCATCATGTCTTTTCCTTGCCTTTTCCTTGTACAATTTGGCATCCTCAAAAGGCTGTATGTGAAATTCCTCCAATTCGTTGAGCTGGTGGAACTTTTTCTCTTCTGTTGCTTGTAGTGCAAGAATTGGCTTCTTCAGTACGCAGTGCGCTTTATCTTCAGGCTCCACAGGTAATTGACATGCTTTAAATTTGTCAGTAGAACTTTGTCTTTCATCAGAGTTCTGAACGGTACTATGTATCACATCAAGTCTGAAACATTCATTCTTCTTTTCATCATCTGAGAAATTCATGGCCTTGAAAACATTGAATGTTACTTCTTGGTCTTGTACCCTCATGGTTAGTTCTCTTTTTTGTACATCAATAATGGTTCGACCTGTAGCCAAGAATGGTCTCCCGATGATGATTGGCATTTCTGCGTCTTCCTCCATATCAAGGACAATAAAGTCTGCTGGGAAAATGAATTTGTCAACCTTTACCAGCACATCCTCAACTACGCCTCTTGGAAATACGAGCGTTCTATCAGAAAGTTGTAGTGAGACTAAAGTGGGCATTGTTTCTCCAATCTGCAGTTTCCTGAAAATAGAAAAAGGCATCAAGTTAACACTAGCACCTAAATCACACAGAGCCTTACCGAAGTCATGTTTCCTATGGTGCAGGAACAATGAAACTGCCAGGATCTTTCAACTTTGGAGGAAGTTTTCTCTGAATGATGGCGCTGCATTCTTCTGATAATGCTATTGTCTCATAATCTCCCAATCTCCGCTTTCATGAAAGAATGTCTTTCATAAATTTTGCATAGCTGGGCATTTGTTCCAACGCTTCTGCAAATGGAATGTTGATATGCAGCTTTTTGAACACCTCCAAGAATCGAACAAATTGCTTGTCCAGTTTATTCTTCAGAAGACGCTGAGGAAAATATGGATGTGGAGTGATCTGTTCTTTTTCCTTTGCTTCTTTTTCCTCCATCTGTTGCTTTGTTTCTTTTGGATCTTCCCCAGCAGTTGTTTTGGCTCCAACATCTTTGTTGATTTCAGTACGCTTTTTAACATGATGGCATGACACTGCTCCTTCCCCATGTTCCTCGGATTTGGTTCAGTGTTGCTAGGAAGGACCTGGCGGTCTGTAACTCTGAGCATTGTCCAGTTGTCCAATTTGATTCTCCAGTGCTTTAATAGAAGCTGATTGACTTTGAATTAATGCTGTTTGGGATTGAAACATAGCATCATATCTTGCTGCTTGAGAGTCGTGTTTTGCTTCTATCTTTTTCAAGTGAGTCAACACTTCTGTTATTCCTGATTCATTTGTCTGCTCCTGGCCTTTGTTCTGTTGTTGGAATCCGGGTGGTGGGTTGTTCATTTGCCCTGAATTGTTGCTCCATGCGAAATTGGGATGATTTCTCCACCCTGGGTTGTAGGTGTTGGAATATGGATTGTTCCCCTGTCTGTTGAAATTGTTGACATAATTCACCGTTTCTTTATGTTGGTTGAAAGATTCTGACTCATGTGCTCCTCCAAATGGTGAACTTGTGGATCCACCATTAACTTTCATGTTAAGAGTTTCCAGATTTTTGCAAATCACATCCATCTTGGAATTCAGTGCTGTGTTGGCTCCAACTTCATAAATTCCTGCAATTCTTTGAATCATGCTCCTTTCTGTTGGCCACAAGGAGTTGTTGTTGGTCATTTCTTCAATTAAGTCTCAGGCTTGATCTTCTCCTTTTGCCATTAAAGCTCTTCCAGCAGCAGCATCAATGTGGTTCTCATTATTCCAGAAAGTCCATTGTAGAAGGTTTGAACTTGTAGCCACTTTGCGATCTCATGGTGAGGACATTTCCGGAGTAAATCTTTGAATCTTTCCCACGCTTCACAAAGGGATTCTGAATCTTGTTGCACGAAGGATGTGATGTCATTCCTCAACTTTGCAGTTCTGGCTGGTGGAAAGTACTTTGCAAGGAATTTGGTGGCTAGAGTGTTCCAAGTTGTGATGGAACCTACTGGTAACGAATGTAGCCAAGCTTTAGCTTTGTCTTTCAGGGAATATGGAAAAACCCGCAGTCTCATTGCTTCTTCAGCTGCTCGGTTGTAATTGAAAGTACCGCAAACTTCCAGGAAGTTGCTGATGAGGGAATTAGGATCTTCAGTTGCATTTCCCCCAAACTGTACTGACTGCTGAATCATCTGGATGCATGTTTTGATGTCACACGCATTTGCTGGTAAATGAGGAAGTACAATACAGGAAATGAAGCCGTCGACCACCGGAATGGTTCTTTCTCGAATGGGTATCGGTGGTGCAACTTCCAAAGGTTCAGGTTCCATGTTGACCAAAGCTTATTGGCCTTCTCGCCTTTACCTTCTCAACTGTCTGATGGTTCTTTCAATTTCTGGGTCAAGCGGTCGGACTTTAAAGCTTCTGGTTCGTCTCATGTAGTTTCTGAGAACCTGAAACACAAGAAAACAACAACAATAAAAAAGAAAATTAGATACAAGTAAAAATATCTAACCTCTAAACTAATAGTGAAAGATAAATAAGTCCCCGGCAACGACGCCAAAAACTTGACCGGTACGTAATCACACGCATATAACGCAAGCGCACGTATCGTTCAAGTAGTATAAAAAGTATCGATCCCACGAGGACTTAATACCTAATCTATTAATTTTATGAGGTCAAATGATTACTAGTATCTAACAGGTAGTTTGATTGTTTTGAAAAGGTGACGATTCTAAATTTAAAAAAAAAAAAAACAAGTAAATAAAATTGTTCGAAAGTAGGCTTAAGAAAATTCAATATTAAAAACTATCTAGGGTTGTGAATCTTCCAATATCATTTAAAGATGAAGTAGTTATCTTATAGTTGGGTAAAATATTGATTTATTAACCTGGAACACTAAATTATGTGAAAGCCTCTGTCGATGGTCAGACACAAATACCCAGTTTAACCCAATTGAACCATATGTATATGTCAACCAAATTACCTGGATTCATTAAGATTAAGTCCAATAAAGGTTACCCCCGCCCGACAGGTATATGTCTATCCTGTAAGGAAATCTATTAAAGGGTTATCTATCCTGAAGGAAGATCGTGAGCTATTAAGTCTAAGGCTGTAACCTAAAATTCCTTTTCCAATTTCATTTTAAGTTTACCTAATCAATTTTATTAATGGCAAGTTAATAAAAAGCATTAAGATTAAGACTCAATAAATAAACTTTTATATTACCCAAGCTATAATCTAACCCCTTATAAACCGGTGATATTGGATTTCATCACAACCCCAGATAACTGGCTTAGTTACGACACATATTTACGGGTAGTAAAAATTTAAATAAAATAAAAGATATAAAGTAAAATACTGAAAATTAAATACTGAAAAGTAAATTGCTGAAAAGTAAAAAAAAAAGTAAAAAGTAAAAGTAAAAAGTAAAAGGTAAAAAGTAAAAAAAAAAAAAAAAAAGTAAATTACTGAAAGTAAATTGCTGAAGAGTAAATTGCTGAAAAGTAAATTACTGAAATTAAATAAAGTAAAAGTACAATAAAAGAAAATGCTGGGGTTAGAGGATCAACTTTTTACTACTACTATTTTAGATGTCTCCCTTAATATAATATATTAACTTTACGTGATAATTACCAACCAACCATAAAGGCGGTATCCTGATTAAGTCAAATTAATAATTAATTATCAACCGACCAACCAGGCGGTACCCATACTTAGTCAGGTTAAAACCAATTTATAATTAATTACCAACCGGCCAATATAGCGGTATCCTCATTAAGTCAAGTTTTAAATAGTTTATATATTATAATTAAGGGAGATTAATCTAAATAACAATAATAAAAGTTTTACCTTTCACCCCAGCAAAGGGGAATTACCTCCTCATTGCTTGAAAAATAAAAACTGCAAAAGTAAAGAAATGAAAGGATTGTGCGTAAAAGTAAATTGCGGAAAGTAAAAACTGAAAAATAAAGAAAAGAAAGTGCGAAAGCGGAAATTAATTACTGAAAACTTTAAATAAACAAACAAGATACAATCTTCTTATTTATTCTTTAGGAATTTCAAAGAATAAAGTATGAAATTTACAAATGAAATGGCTTGGTATTTATAGGCAAAATTTTGCCTCCATCAAATCATCCATCAAATTCTCCACCAAATCCATTATTAATTTCTCCACTAATTACTCCACAAAATCCATTATTAATTGCTCCATTAATTGCTTATCATGTTTGGTGGTGATTTGATAATTTTTATAATTTATTTATTAATTTATTTTTTGCTTTGAAAATGATTGAAAATGACTTTAATAATTACACACAACATACTTCTGGATGGTTCATCAATTTCGGTCATGAAATATTCAGAATTCGAAATTATTTTGTCTTTCAAAGTTGTAGATCTTCGAGTCTTCTTTAATCTGTCACTTGAATTAGCTCAATCCGATATCGGAGTAAAACTTTATGCCCAAAATACGACAGATGTGCAAAACTGGAATTTCCAAAACTGCACTTTGTCAAAAACGCCCTTTCAAGTTTCCAATCTCCAAAATTAAAATATCAAGTCCAATAATTGCCCTTATTTGACCCATATTTCGTCCTAAATGATTTCATTGAGACCCGATATTATTTTATCTGTAAAATAAACTAAAACACATCAAAACGTTCATCAAACCCGAGAAACTAAACAAATTAAGTTAAAGGGGCAGTAAATATTTATATATTTTCCGCTCATCATTGAGTAGCATAGTGATTCTTTGACTTGAGATATCACTGTGGATATATGAGTTATCATCCACACTTATATGGCAGTTACATAACCAATCTTTTATATCAGACCTCTGTCTGTTCGATGGGTGTGGACTCATGCTCATGATATCCTGTGAGTATCAAGATAGGATCTGTCAGTTCTGTGTACAGAGCATAGGTAGTCCATATGTGATTAGAAATCTGTTAAATCTATGGCCATAGTATACTTCAGAAGTGAGTTTCGAATGTTATTTAGAGATTGCTAATAGATACGTCGACGAGATTATTCCGATAGAGATTTGACATTTATATCTATATCTCTGGGATAATCCGGATACTTGTGACGGTGGGATTATACGTATGCAGTGACCTCGACATGTATGATTCAGCGAGTTTATCTGTGGTCGTCATAATTTACGGGTGGGTGAATTATGGACACGAAATTAGATTTCGTGACGGATATGCCTGAATCTAGAGAGTCTCACTAATGAAATATACTCGTAGAGAACTAGGGCAACTGTTATAAATAATACTGATTATTTATAACTCGTTTAACAGTTAAACGAAAAATACATGCAAACATGACCTAACGGTCATTTCCGAATTAATGTGTATTTGTATTTAATACTTGATTTTATTAAATACACATTAATAAAATATCAAATTGTGATTTTTGATATATATCATTAATATATGTATTTGAGATATTTATTGTAAATATAATACATATATTTAAGATATTTATATTTATTATTTAATTATTTAATTGTTAAATAATTAAATTTAATTATAAAGTAAATATCTTTTATAATGATTTGCTTTATTAAAGTTGGATATGACATGGTTTCATTGGAACACATTTTGATTCACTTTATAATAGATAAGGTGTTAACTTTATTAAGTAAAATGTTGACTAATGATATTTGAACAAAAATAAAATAATTGTTGTTTTATTTTTGCTTCTAATTTTCGGCCAAAGTGAATTTGGTTAAACAAAATTATTTTGTTTTCTTTTTTCATACTTTGACAAGTTTAACAAAATTTTACAAAGTGAGTTGAGAGCAAAGGTGAAGAAAGAAAGAAAAAACAAAGCCAAAATTTGGAATTTTGTAAGTAATTCCACACTTTCTTCTACATAGAAATTGTTTATATTATTCTTAACTTCAAATTGCGTTTTTAAGATGATGTCTCTACTCTTTTAGTTTGTAATTAAATTTTTTGGAAGCTTGTTTGAAGGTGTTAAGCATGTATGATTAATTTATAAGCTTATTAGTGTAATTAAGCTTAATAAATTAATTAAAGATTAAAGTTGTCATTCTAGAGTTGATTAGCCATTCATAATTAATCTAGAATTGTTCTTGATTAATTTCATGATGATGAGACTTGATTGGTGTGGTAATTGATTGATTAAAGTGTTGAATTTATTCAATTTAATGTAAATTGTGTAATTTGAGTAATTTATGAAATTAGGGTTCTAAACCTATTCCAATTTTGGGGCTTTTCACATATATGATATAATTTGATGTATGTTAAATTTGGGATTGATTGGATTTGATCTTGATGTGTTTTGAACAAATTGGGCCAAATTGCAATTAATAAAAGTTCAGGGGCTGTTTCAGCAATTCTGGAAAAATTTTGGATTTTTTTGAAAATTTTAAATTCATGTATTAGACATGTATAAATTATTTTGGGATTGATTTGGAATCAATTAAATATGTATTTGACAATTTAAAGACCAAAATGATCAATTTGTAAAATGTAGGGGTCTCATAGTAATTAATGATAAATCTGATTTTTCAGATAAAAATTCAGTTTTTATTTATTGAATAATTAGAATAAATTGTTTATTTTAATTGCCCAAGAAAATTATTTATCGGAAATTATTTCAGAGTGAAAATACGTGAAAACGGCTAAAAACAGCATTACCCGGTAACAGTTGCACAAACAGTGAACATGGCACTGTTCGGGTAGTCCACGAACTGTCCAAATATTTTTGGGGCTGGCCTGGGCAGTCCTCATGAGCATTTGTCGGTCGGTTCGGCCGGAAACGCGTTTTATGCTATTTTGCGGAAAAACGTTTTCGTAAAAATTTCGCGGTGTTTCTATATTATTTATGTCGTTATATGACATCGAATAAATAAGTTTAGGTGAAATATGAATGAATTATTAATATTTGATATTGAATAATTTATTTGTAAGTTTAAAAATTTTAAACTACGATTTCGCCCTAACAGCGCTTCTTCAGTTGCGCCTCCCTGATTTGACCCCAACAATTACGTCATAACTATTTATTCTACGGTCATTTTACGCCTTAACCATATAAAAGATTATATTGATGAAAACTACTAAATTTTATTCATAATAAAATATAAATGTACATTGTAATTACAATAAATACATTAAAAATTGGCGCGCCGAACACCAACTCTAACATTTTCTCTCACTTACTCTAGTGCCAAATTTGATGGTATCTAATACCCATCGCCTCTACATGTCTATCATATAGTCTCAGGGGCAAGGCCTTCATAAGCGGGTCTGCTATATTGTCCTTTACATATATTTTGCAAATAACAACATCTCATCGAGCGATAATCTCACGAATAATGTGGTACTCTCACTCCACGTGTTTCGATTTCCGATGGGCCGTGAGGGTTCTTTTGCCTGTGCAATGGCACCACTATTATCACATAACAACGAGATCGAATCCTCGATGTTTGGGACAACTCCTAATTCGGTGATAAGTTTTCTAATCCATACAGCCTCATTTGCAGCATCTGATGCCACAATATATTCTGCCTCAGTGGTGGAATCACTTGTTGATCATTGTTTGGAACACTTCCAACTAACTGCAGCATTATTAAGAGTAAATACAAAACCTGAGGTAGACTTTCTATCATCAGGATCTGACTGAAAGTCAGAATCTGTATATCCTCTTATCTGTAAATCACATTCTCCATAAATAAGAAACTTATCCTTAGTACCTTTTAGATACTTTATGATATGTTTAACGGTCATCCAATGGTCGTTACCTGGATTTGACTGATATTTGCTAGTAACGTTTACTGCATGACTAATATCAGGTCACATACATAACATGACATACATTATGCTTCCTAAGCATGATGCATAAGGTTGACTAGACATTCTAACTTTTTCATCTTCTGTTTGAGGACACATCTTCTTCGAAAGATTAATGCCATGTCAAAAAAGTATATTAGCAATTTTATAATCGCTAAAGTTGTACCTTTGTAGGATCTTATCTATGTACGGAGATTGAGATAACCCAATCAACATTCTTTCTCTATCTCTATAGAGTTTTATACCAAATATATAAGAAGCTTCACCCAAGTCTTTCATGGAGAAGTTTTTACAGAGGTATGCTTTAACACCTTGCATCATTCCAAGATCATTTCCAATGATCAGGATCTCATCAACGTAAAGCACCAATAACACTATCATACTTCCACTTACCTTCTTATAAACACAGGGTTCTTCTTCATTTATGAGAAAATCATACAATCTGGTTACCTCATCAAAATGAAGATTCCAACTCTGTGAAGCTTGTTTAAGTCCATAAATGAACTTCTTTAGCTTACATACCTTCCTTGAATTTTGGCTGGAGACAAAACCCTTCGGCTGTTCCATATAGATTTCTTCATCAAGAAATTCATTAAGAAAACCTGTTTTGACATTCATTTGTCAAATATCATAATCATGGTAAGCAATGATGACCAATAAAATCCTAATAGACTTTAGCATCGCTACTGGTGAAAAGGTCTCATCATAGTCCACACTTGGTCTTTGAGTATAACCTTTAACAATCAGTTGGGCTTTGAAGGTTTCAACCTTCCCATCAGGCCCTCACTTCCTTTTGTAAACTCATTTACAACCTACGGGAACAATTCCCTCAGGAAGCGGAACCAAGTATTCAAATGCATAGAGTCTATTTCGGAATCCATGGGTTCCTACCATTTAGCGGAATCAATGTCTAGCATTGATTCTCTATAGGTATATGAATCAGTCTTTTCAACAATGAGCACATCAAGACTCTTGTCTTGTATCAAATACAAGCGCTCAGGAGATCTCGATATCCTAGTAGATCTACAGAGAGTGGAATTAGAAGGTTCTGCTTATGTTTGAACCTGTGATTCCTCTATTGGCCTGTCTTCTATAGGTTGGACTTCATCCCTCCTATGATTACCACCTTCTGCCAAAAATTCTTCTTTAAGAAATTTGGCAAAACGAGCTACGAACACATTTCAATGCTCGGGTTCATAGAATTGATATCCTTTGGAATTCGAAAGATATCCAACAAACCTAACTTTTCTCCCTCGAGGAAAAAGTTTATCTTGCTGCATCACTCTGACGTATGCAGGACAGCCTCAAACCCTAACATAATTAAGGTTTGGTTTCCTACCAACTCATATCTCATATGGAGTAGTAGTAACAACTTTAGAAGGAACCCTATTCAGCAGATGTGCAGCAGTAAGTAGAGCATACCCCTACAAATAGTAAGGTAGATCTGTAAAACTCAATGTGGATTGGACCATATCCAATAAAGTCCGATTTCTCCATTCAGATACTACATTATGTTGTGGAGTACCCGGAGGAGTATATTGAGCGAGAATCTCATTCTCTTTAAGATACTTCGTAAGCTCACTACTCATATATTCACCGTCTCGATCTGATCGTAGGCATTTGATGAATTACTAGTTTGATTTTCTATATCGTTTCGAAATTCTTTGAACCTTTCAAAGGTTTCTGATTTAAGTTTCATCAAGTAAACATAACCATACAGTGACAAATCATCAGTAAATGTTACGAAGTAAGAAAAACCACTATGAGCAGTGTGACTTATAGGACCACATACATCACTATGTATTAGCTCCAATAAGTCAGAGGTCTGATGTCTAACACCAGTAAATGGGGCTTTGGTTATTTTTCACTGAATGCAAGATTCACAAGTTGGAAAAGATTGTATGATCAAATTCTCAATCAGACCATTCTTAACCAATTGGGTTAGGCGTCGTACATCTATATGTCATAACCGCATATGTCATAATTCATATCAGTAATTTCAGATATTTTACGTTTATTATTCTTAATTTCATAAACATCTCTAACGACATGCAAAATATAATGACCATGTGAATTTGAACATTGTAAACATCATTCATATCATATATATACATAGAACGATTCTTAATATGCACATGATACACTTTTGTATCTAATACAAACAATGAGATTATGTTAGCTACACATAGGGATGGTAAAATCCGGATTCGGATCCGGGTCCGGCCGGACCTGGACCCGGATCCAGACGCATTTTCCATTGACCCGGGTCTACCCGATCCGTATCCGGATACCAGTTTTTTTAATTTTTAATTGTATTATATTATATTTATATTTATATTTTGTCAATTTTATTAATTTTATTTAAATTATTTTATATTTTTTAATTATATTATATTATATTTTTATTTATATATACATATTATTTTATATTATTTTATTATTATATTTTTTTTTTCCCGGACCCGTGCGATCCCGGGTCCTGATCCGGATTTGCCCAGGTCCTAATTTATTAGGCCCGGTCCGGATATTTTTATCACGGACCCGAGTCTACCTGGACCCAGATCTTCCGAGGTCCATGCGGATCCGGGCCGGGTCTGAGTAATTTTGACACCTCTAGCTACACATCCAGGTACAAAAACATAATTTGTCAAAATGATACTGCCTCTGGATAGACGAATATTGTATTCGCCAATGGTTGCTGCAGATAAAGAATCTTCATTCCCAAAACGCAGTTGCATCTCACCTGGATCCAGCATCATTCTGACCCTCAATCCCTTCAACGAATTGCAGATGTGAATAAGACTAGCAGAATCTAAAACTCATCCAGAACCTATGGCTTCACAAGCCAAATAAATATCAATGATATGGAAAATAAATATACATGATGCAGTAGCTCTCTCCCGTCTAACGGAAGCTATGTAATCTGGACAGTTGCGCCTCCAGACTCCAGTGTCCAATCTTGCCACAGTGGTGGCATTTGTCCTCAACGGCTTTCTTCTTCGACTTTCCTGGTTTTGCTACATTTCCTTTGGGAGGAACACCGGAGCCAGTCTTCTTTGCATTTTTCTTCTTCTTCTTGTCAGATCTCGTAGATTGAGAATGAGAAGAACTAAGCAAATAGGACTTTGAAATGATTGTCGGCACACCATTTTTGATGTCCTCCTCAGCAGTCTGAAGCATCATATGCAACTGACTATAAGAACAACGAATGTCGTGCATGTTGAAGTTCATAATGAACTGGGAATATGACGATGAGAGTGAGCCAAGAATCAGATTTCGGCCCAAAATCTCATCCAGCTGGAAGTCACACCTCTGAAGCTGCTCGATGAGATCCATCATGTGCAGGACATGTGGACTCACTGTCTTACTATCATCCAAACGAGCGTGGAACAATTCCACAGAGATCATATATACTAGGGTCTGCTCCTGGTTCAAAAAAAGCTCTCTTAGTTAAGTTATAATATTGTAGGAAGACATATCAACTTATTACCTTTTCAGATCATGAGACATAGTACAAAGAATGAGTAACCTGACTCTCAGATCATCATCTCTTCATTTCTGAAATGTCTCCATCTCTTCAGGTGTCGACTCCGGGGCAATATCCAACAATACTGGATTATACATTATATAACTCAACTTCTCAGATCTCAAGATAATCTTAAGATCCAATTCCCATTCTGAAAAGTTCTCAAAACCTTTGAATTTGTTCGCGTCAATGACACGTGAAAATGGATTAGAGGAAGTAGTAGCTGCCATCACAAAACTTAACAAAAGAAACAAGAATTAACAGATAAAAGTAATATCATCAATATTATAAAACATCCAACATATCATGAAATTTTAATATAAGGATGCCCTCCCACTATTTTACATAAATTGATAATCCCCAAACAAACTATGAAAATTTAATAAGTAAATTAAATTCTATAGCAGGAAGTAGATCTCACAAATATATTTCGACACACAGCTTTGGCACATTGTGCCCAAATATATTTGAAAGTAGATAACAATTATCAATAACATCCAATGTGACTTTTAAAATAGGTCATGAACCGTTTCCGATCCTTACTGTTTTGGCATCTATTTAATGGGGTGTATTCAATGCAATACTCGTCAATGAACACATTCAAGGTACTTATGCACTACCTCACTGCTTTGGCATCTATTGGTATGCACTTTCGCTCGAATTTGTTTCTTATCAAATCAGTTTTTACCGGTATAAACAAATTTCCTTTAATCATAGCGGCACTGTTATGGAAGATATAACCACAGTATCAGGAAAATTATTTACATCCGTATTGATGAGACTCACCAAATAGTGTACAATACACTCACATAAAATAAAGCCATATTATAGGGATTTTCAAGTACTGTCAAACAGTTAAAATAATTGATCCAATCAATTAATTCTTAAGCATGTGTAAAATAAATTGACTTAAATATCAAATATTTAAAGCATGAAAAATTATTTCAGATGTGGGATCTGTTGGTTTCTATTTAGGTCCCAAGATCATAACAAGCATGAAAAACATGTGTGAATACATCAATGGAGGTAGCGGAATACTCACATCGATCGGTTGAGACGATACGGCAACAAACAAAACGATTTTGGCCTCCATTTCCACGCCCACTGCAGTGCAGTCCACTGCCTTGAAAAATCAGATTTGGAGCTGAGATTTGGAGCTTCAAACTTCGTCTAACGATTCCCGGCTCGTGGGTGGGTTTCCCTAACACCTTCGTATGCCTCTTAGAAGTGTACTAGCACTTGGATCTTGACACAAAATCAAGTTTCCTCCTCTCTTGGACTGTCACGTTTTTGACAGTGTATGGCAGCCCCTTGGGCGTTTTGTGAGGGAGAAAGAGTGAAGAGAGAGTTCTCTAGGGTTTCTAAAATATTCATCTAATGAATAATGATAGTTACCAAAGTGTAGAGAGATATTTTGTTTTTATACTTTAGGTAAAAATCATTTCACTTTTACCCTAAACTTGGTAGTTGGGTGGTAGGTACACCTACCACACATGGGCCCCACATATTTGAATTGAAAAATTCAAATATCTCTACGAACATTTTCCGCGGCTCGGTTCCGTTTAATCCGATTAAACGAACTTCCGTCGTTAAATAATTAAATCTAATTTAATTAATATCGATGCCAAGCAAATATTTACGAACGTCATTTACGAAATAATTCTAAATTAATTCGTTCGTTCGCATTAAAGTCCGACTTTAATTTTCGTAATGAAATCCAATTCATATTAATATATCCGATATATTAATTTTAGCCCATTCGAATAAATTAAATAGAAAAATCAAATTTAACTATTAAATTCATTTTACCGATTAATTCCAAATTAATCGCGTTCTCTCTCTTTAGATGATATTTTATCCCAGATAAAATATCTTCGTAATTAATCCCAGATTAATTTTTTCTCTCATCAAAATAATCCCAGATTAATTAAAGTGCGAGTCATACATCATCGGTGAATCATTGGGAAGCAACCCATGAGATCCCCGAATATGTTGGCAGTAAATACGGTCGTCGGACTATCCGAACACATAAGTACCAAGTACTACGTTTTACCGATTCACAAGACAAGGTTGGCTTCTAGCAAAGCACCATGCCTACCCAATTCTCCGGAAATATCCTTACAGGAATGAAGGATCTGTATCAGGCGTAGTATACATCGTATAGTGCATATCGATCTAGTATCGGATGGTCATGTGCTAGGCCTGGGGCTGGAGTTGTGTCTGCCCCGTACGAAGCACATGTCGGATGTCTAGTAACTAGTCTCTATAATCGGATATACATGACCTAGTCATAATATCCCGATGGCCGCCCAGCACTTAAGAGTACTAATACCGTATCCTATGTGACATCATCTCCACTATGACTGGAGTGATACTTCTGTCTTGACATCACACCCAATACTCTACGATTCTCAACATACCCAGTATTGGCGTACACAGAACCGGTTAAAGCCCTGGACGACCTCAACCAAAGTATATTGATTGTCGTAAGCATTAGCGGTGCAAGTCTCAGGTTAAGACCAAATACACCTACCCTGATTTCGGACTCCCATAGACACACAGTCATACTGCCAATGGGATTCCGAGGGGGTCTATCCAGAGCGAAGCTGTTTCCCGTACCATCGGTGAAACACAACCTCCTATTACACTTGCATGAGTATCCAATACCCAAATATATGAGAACTATGCCGTTGTGCCCTCACAACGCGCACAAGTGCAACACTAGTCTTTTACGTATTTATCGATGTCCAATCTCGATAATACTCTGACTAGGGATATTTAATGATTTATCCTACGTGGACTGATACTGTTTCATATCATTCTCCGTCCAGGAACAAATCATAGGGACCTCTCATCATTTATACATCTAAGGTGATCTAATCACAAATGATAACAGAGCAATCTCATTTGTCACATAGTTAATTTGTACAACAACACCATGATCTGCACAAATAGTGACGCTATGGGTCATAATTGTCCAACAGGATCAGACGCTATGATACCATTTTGTTAGGGTAAGCACAACGGAGGTGCAGTAAATGGGCGAAATTTTTTTTTAAACATTTTTAAAAAATTTCCGAGCAAATTAATTAATATCAAATATTTTTAATACACTCAAAGTAGCTTAAATTTATTATTTATTAACAATTAATAACATAATATATTTTGAAACACGACGAATTATTTTACGAAAATATTTTTTGATAAATACTACGCGTAACGGACAAATGGTCAAACCAGTTGACCAACCACCGATCCGGGCCAACCCGGTCAGCCCTTGGGCTGTTCAAACAGTGACTAGTTCACTGTTTGGACAGCCATGACACTACGAGCCTGTTTTGATGCAATTTTCACCGTTTTCTCGTGTTTTCACCCCGGAATAATTTCCGAAATTAATCCACCACCCAATACACATCCAAAATCATCCAAATAACATACTTTTCTATGAAAAATATTATGTTTTATACAAAAAAATCAGATCTGATCCAAAATATTATTTGTCCATTTTTCATGCCAAAATTTAATTTATTCACAAAATTAATCCAATAAATTTACACCAAAATTAATCACCACAGTATAAAGTTTCAAGAACAATTCTAGGTAATATTTGAGTGGCAATAATGACTCTAGAATAGCAATTTTAATTTTGAGATTAATTCACTAATTAATCTTTTACACATGTTTAACAAAAGAAACTTATTAAGGTTAAATAAACAACCAACACCAAGTTTTGATTCAAATACATATCCAAGACACACACACACACACACACACATATATATTATATATATATATATATATATATATAATATATATATATATATATAATATATATATATATATATATATATATATATATATATATATATAACATGCAATATACATATCCCATACATATTTACATACTTATGAAACAAAAAATAAGAAATTAGAAGTTAGGAACTTAATATTACTGTAGGACACAGAAATCGGCGACGCTGTCCCGGGCTTGCGGCCCGGACGGGAGTACGGAGTAGCCCGCGGGGGACTGAACCGGAGAAATAAAATGGAGTCACCACCCAGTGTGAACTGGGAAATGATTTAAGGCCGCACTCACCCCTCGCAAGGGAAGACCTCAAACCGTTGGGTTCGGAATGGTCCCTTACTTATGCCAATTGTAATGAAAAGATTTATACAATAATATAACCAAGTCTACACAACATACATATGCAAGAATAACATGTATCTAAGTTACGTATAACCTATATCTAAGTTTGCATGCATAGAAGTAAGTGAAATAAAGGCAAGCACACAATCTCATGAACACGTTAAATAGATAAATGCAGAAATTTAAATAGATGATAATTGGCTAAGTGTAAATAATGAAATGATATGATTAATCATGTAATGCAAAAGAAATGACCAAAGAAGCAAACATGCATGAAATGTGACGAAAAGAAGTCTATACACTGTATGTGCGTAGAAAGTAGATAGCGGAACAATGAACACAAAAATGCCTAAGACATGATAAAGGAATCTGTCCAGAATGCCCGCGTTCGTGTAGCGTTCGGAAACGCGTTCGAACGGGGTCGAGGCAGAATGTGTGCGTTCAAGTAGTGTTCGGGAACGCATTCGAACGGGATGGCGAAAGTGGCATCCATAATGCAGTAAACACATGCGGGAATGTTTCCCCAAGCGGTACGTGGAGTTGTATCCCAAGTACAGACCGCACTACCGTCCATTCGGATTCGGCTACGGAATTTATGTCTGGGTTTCCATCCGATATACCGCGAGAGGCAACATTCAAACGTTAACACAATGCAATCATAAAAATGGACATGAAGTATAATCATGCATATAACAACACATAAACAAAGAAAGAAACATGCGCAATGATAAAGAGCTAATAATATGAAATAAATGTGCGATAAATAGATAAATGAACGTTAAAGAAAGATGTGACCAAGAATTTGGTCATCTTTGATATAGGACCTCGCACACACCGGTTGGACATATTTCATGTCTAACCGAGCGTGCCGCATCCAAACTACAAAATAAAAAAAGTAATAGAAGGTGCCATCAGGTCTTACCTTTTAAGTCACTCCTCGGAAGTACGTCACGTCGTCGTCGGAAGGGTTACTGCTCCGCAACTTTTCTGGTTTTCTGGCCCACTATTTTCCTTCGTCGTTCCGCTGTTTTCGCTGCCGCTTTCTCGGTCTTTCCTCGCTGTTTTTAGCTGTTCCTTTACCGTTGTTTTTTCGTTGTCTTTGCTACTATTTGGTGGTTATTTTTAGGACTGGTTTTGATGATTTTAGGACTGTTTTAAGGACTGTTTTAGGGGTAGCTTTCGGTGATGTATGGGACTATTTTGGGCTGCATTTTTTGGTAATATGGGGGCTATTTTGGGTGTGATTTTCGATAATGTATGGGCTGTTTTGGGGGTAATTTTCGATGGTGCAAGAGCTGGTTCTTGTTGTAATTTTCAGTGATGTAAGGGTTGGTTCTTGTTGTTGTGTTTGCGTGAATGAGCTCTAGAGAGAGGAGTGAATGTCTAAGAGATGAAAGGGTTTGGTTTAGGTCTCCTTTTATAATGGTGAGCTAGGGCTTATTGGTTTTGGTGCATGGTTTAAAAAGGGGAATCAAATCAAGTAAATGTGGGGTGTATTTAATTTAATTATTTAAGGAAGTGATCCTGTGTATTTTTGGTGGGGGTATATCTTTAAATTGGTAGGTGATTTATTTAGATTGGTTTTAAATTGATTTGTTTTATTTAATTTAGGAAGGGAGATTTGATTTTATTTGATTTAGTTTGATTGGATTTAATTTGATTTGATTTAGTTTGATTGGATTGGATTTAATTTGATTATGAAGGTGATTTGTTTGGATTTGATTTAATTTGTGACATGTGTTTTAAATATTTTAATTATTTTTGGATTGGGCTTGGGGCTTGGTGTTATGGGCTTGGGGATTTTGGGCTGAGGCTTCTATTTTAAAACAGAAACACAGACGATCGTTCGAACGTGTTCCCGAACGCTGCACTAACGCCTGCAATCTGTTTGCCGTTCGAACGTGTTTCCGAACGCAGCACGAACGCACATGCAGTGAACATGCGAATTAAATCTGACGACGTACTTATTTTGAATTCCCCCTTCCGACGTCTGTTTCCCGCAACTTATCGGGTAGTGCCTCCATACGATGCTCATAATTGGGCTTTATGCAAAAATGCAGTGTCTACAGTCGCCCCCACTTTGATTGGACTTGTGCAATGTGTGACAGTGACAATCCTATGAAAGTCATACATGCATTTTTACTTACCTGGCTCGCCAGCTGTTGCTTGACTTACCTGTCGTTCTGAGATGCTTCGAACTGAGTTGATGGTGGTGAGGTGTTTCGACCCCGGGTTCATTCCCGAACCGTTACTATGAGGTGGTCCATTCCCGAACCGTTACGTATTATGAAAATCATTCAACAATATTTTAAATAACTAGACGAAAGATCTGATATCCATAGCTACAGTTGTCGTATTATGAAAATCAGTATTTTCTATACACAACTATATGCATCTTCTTTCTATAGCTTTATTATTTACTTTCAAATTATTTACAACTTTTGCAAATAATCGAAAAACAAATAGTGTCTGACATGTGACCTCCGAATGTCACTAAAGCCAAAAATCGTCATTATTAGATAAACAAATACCTAATGAGGTTTTCTTAATGCCAATGAAGAATCTCTAGACGTGAACCAATTCATGTCAATCTTTACTGCATAAGAAACTATTCTGTCTAGAAGGATTATATCAATATTTATTCTAATCTAGAACCTATTCTAGAATTCTGCAACCATATTTGAAGTCAGAAAACATATATTAAAATATGGATGCAGTGAATAGAGGTTTAATTCTATCAAATAATAGAATAAGGAACAATATAAGCGACAATTTACATAATATTACACACCGCATAAGTTAAGGATTTTTAACTTAGCAGTGCCTCCCACTACTTTACGCAATACCGTAATCCCCAACGAAAACAAGAATTCAACAATTAAATTGAATTCCATAATAGGAAGTGGACCCCATGAATATATTTCAACTCACAGCTTTGGCTCGTTCTCGCCTACATATATTCATTAGGTAGACAACTCATTGTCAATTACACTTACTGTGACTCATGGGTTCGGTCCTGATCGTTCTCGTTATGACAGCTTTGGCACGTTCAAAAGGAGGTGTATCAAGGTTAAACTTGTCAATGACAAACTCAAGCTACCGATGTAGTCCTCACAGCTTTGGCACGTTCGGGATTTCCATTTTCACTTGAATTTGTCTCTTATCATATAAGTTCTACCGGCGCAAATGAACTACCTTCAAATATAACTGCACAGCTTTGGCACGTTACAGCCATAACATCATGAAAACATTTACATCCGTATTGACAAGGCGGAGGAAGAAACAAGTATTCCTAATACTAGTCACTTTCTTAAAACCTTATTTAAATCGCGGATTTTCCAACAAAAGATGATTTTACTTTATTTAATCAAATTAAATAAACACATGCATGTATAAATTAATGACTAAATTAAACATTGAATTTTAAAGGGCTGATCATATTGGGTGTCCAGGATCAGACTCTCTCTGATACCATTTTTATTGGGGTCAAATCAGAGGTGGCGCAGCGGAAGGAGCGCGGTTCGGGCGAAATGTAGTTTAAAATTTTTAAACTTACGAATAATTATTTAATATCCATATTAATAATTCATTCATATTTCACCTAAACGTATTTATTCGATATCATATAACGACATAAATAATATAGAAACATCGCGAAACTTTTGCGAAAACGTTTTTCCGCAAAATAGCATAAATGCGTTTCCGGCCTAACCGACCGACCAATGCTCATGGGGACTGCCCAGGTCAGCCCGTAAAACATTTGGACAGTTCGTGGGCTGCCTGAACAGTGACCAATTCGCTGTTTGGGCTGCCGTTACCTGGTAACTCCGTTTTTCACTGTTTTCGCGTATCTTCACTCCGAAATAATTTCCGATAAATATTTTTCTTGGGCAATCAAAATAAACTAATTTATTCTTATTACTCAATAAATAAAAACTGAATTTTTTAAGAGAAAAATCAGATTTATCATTAATTACAATAAGACCCCAAAATTTTACAATTTAATCATTTTAGTTTTTAAATATGTCAATTACATATTTAATTAATTTCCAAATCAATCCCAAAATAATTTTTACAATTTTGCAACAAAACCATAAACTTTTTCAGATTTGCGCAAACCTCCCAGTAATTTTCCATAATTACGAAAATAGCCCAGAACTTTATTAATTGCAATTTGGCCCAATTTGTTCAAAACACGTCAAGATCAAATCCAATTAATCCCAAATTTGACATACATCAAATATACATCAAATTATAACATATATATGAAAAGCCCCAAAATTTGAGTGGGTTAAGAACCCTAATTTCATAAAATACTCAAATTGGGCCATTTATATTAAATTGATAAAATTCAATACTTTAATCTTCAAATTGCCACACCATTAAATCTCACCATCATGAAATTAATCAAGAACAATTCTAGGCTAATTATGAATGGCTAATTAACTCTAGAATGGAAACTTTAATTTTCTAATTAATTTATTAAGCTTAATTACATTAATAAGCAAATAAATTAATTATACATGCAAACATCTTTCCAACAAGTCTCAAACCAATTTAATTACTTACTTAAAGAGTAGAGAAAAATTTAAGGAACACATGTTGAAGCTTAGAAACATGGAAACATTTTTCTAGTTGAAGAAAGTTGAAAATACTTGCAAAATCAAAATTTCCATAAGCTTTTTCCTTTGTTCTTCAAGCTTTTTCTCTCAAACCCTCCTTTGTAATTTATTTTGTAACTTGTTGTTCTTGGAAAGAAAATGAATTAAAATATCTTATATATTTTTTTCAAAGTGGCGTGAATGGCAAAAAACATATACAAGATTTTTAATTTCAATTTCATTTATTAGTTACTTGTTCTAAATGATAACTTTTACCATAAAGTAATTAAAGAAGTGTTACCAATCAAATGATGCCATTTCCTAACAATCATCATGGTAAAAGATATTTATAAAACAATTACTTTAATTATTTAACATTTAAATATTAAATAATTAAATACAAATATCATAAATATATGTATTATTTTTACATTAAATATCTCAAATACATATATTAATGATATATGTCAAATATCATAATTTGATAATTAATTAATGTGTATTTAATAACATCAAATATTAAATACAAATACACATTAATTAGAAAATGACCATTAGGTCCCGATCGCATGTATTTTTCGTTTAACCATTAAACGAGTTATAAATAATCAGTATTATTCATAACAGTTGCCCTAGTGCTCTACGAGTATATTTCATTAGTGAGACTCTCTAGATTCAGGCATATCCGTCACGAAATCCAATTTCGTGTCCATAATTCACCCACCCGTAAATTATGACGACCACGGATAAATTCGCCGAATCATACAGGTCGAGGTCACTGCATACGTATAATCCCTCTGTCACAAGTATCCGGATTATCCCAAAGATATAGATATATACGTCAAATCTCTATAGGAATAATCTCGTCGACGTATCTATTAGCAATCTATAAATAACATTCGGAACTCACTTCCGAAGTATACTATGGCCATAGATTTAACAGATTGAAAATCACATTTGGACTACTTATGCTCTGTACACAGAACTGACGGATCCTTTCTTGATACTCACAGGATATCATGAGCATGAGTCCACACCCAACGAACAGACGGAGGTCTGATCTAAATAGATCGATGACGTGACTGCCATCTAAGTGTGGATGATAACTCATATATCCACAGTGGTATCTCAAGTCAAAGAATCACTATGCTACTCAACCCGAGAAGATTCCTATTGACGTTGGTGTACCATCTATTAGGAAATCTTCGGTGAGTCGTTCAGTGTTTGTCAAATAAACACATACACGTCTATACGAGTTTCCCAAGACTCATGGTTTATTGGGATAAACCATCGGATCAAGTCCGATATACGACATGTACTGGTCTCAACAGATTTTACTAACCGACCCGTGTCAGCAAATCTTGACCAGTAACTTAATTTAAGGATACAACTTATAGTGACACTTCCCAATGTCAATTACAAACTATGTTGTAACTGCGCACTATGTTGTAAATCTTTGGGTCTTTGTCTAATATATATACATATCACTAAATCAGATTGAGTTTCAATCTAATCGAAATTAGATCGAATATGTATATAAAAGACAAGAGGTGCTATCATTTAAATTAGTAATATTATGGAAAAATGTATTGCTCGTATTCATGAATCAGACATAAATACGATCCGGATTGGCGCTCAGAGCACCAACCCTAACAGTCCATTCCCGAACCGTTACTGTATGAGGTGGTCCATTCCTGAATCGTTACTGTGAGGTGGTCCATTCCCGAATCATTACTGTGAAGTGGTCCATTCCCGAACCGTTACTGTATAGTGGTCCATTCCCGAACCGTTACTGTAAAGGGGTCCATTCCCGAATCGTTACTGTGAGGTGGTCCATTCCTGAACCGTTAATGTATGAGGTGGTCCATTCCTGAACCGTTAATGTATGAGGTGGTCCATTCCTGAACCGTTACTGTGAGTTGGTCCATTCCCGAACTGTTATTGTATCAGAGGTGGTACGCTAGTCCCCCTCGGACTTGGCTTATCCATTTTTCTTTTCGTTCTTCGTTGCTTGCACTCGGCCAAAGTATATCATTTGATGTGGTGTTCCGCACTATCATATCACATTACTCTCTTTTACGAGATAGTCCCAATAGTTATACATATTCTTGTCCTCAAAGGATGCCTAGTGTCGAAACCAGAGAATCTTCAAAGTACCTGATACAACTCAAATCCGATCGTTTAAATAAATGATCTGAACTAGACTCCAAGTGTGTGTGCGCCAAGGTTCCTTTACAGCTTAATCCTTAAGTAAGCCAACTCGATGATTTTGTTTCAAAGAACGGGATCAGTGGGTCTAACCAACCTAGATGTCTTGATCATGCTCTGCAATTACTTCCTTCTACTCAATATGATATGGTTTTCTCTTTCTTTTCTTTCGTCTCTTCATTTTTTTTTTGCAACACACCTACCCTTTAAGGTAGCATTTCTCCTCATGGTGGTCCTAAAACTCGTCCATGGGTAGTTTCACGCTTATCGGTTATAGGTGGTTTATTTTTTTTTCTTCAGAGACTTTTCTTTTATTTCCAACCATATCACATATCGTAACACAAGTAAATCAGGATGGACATATAAGCAAACGGTCATTCACTGATCCGCCATCTATTCAACTAGTCATCTCCTCGACTACTCAGACTTCTACAGCTAAGATCCTGTAATTAAGTGCCCACGAGTCTAGCCGAGATCAACTACTCAAAATATCGGACGAGAGTGCATCTCGTACTTATCGTTTCTAAGGTTTCACCCTAAAGCAAACAATTTCATCACCGGACATATGCCTAACCATTAATGGCTTTTTTTTTTACTGGAATTCTCCCTTTCAATTGCTAATAATGTAGGCCTCGACCCTGGGATTCATTCTCGAAAAATGCTGGCAACATGGGCCTCAACCCTGGGATTCTTTCCCAAAACCGATGATAATATGGGCCTCAACCCTGGGATTCTTTCCCGAAACCGATGATAATGTGGGCCTCAACCTTGGGATTCATTCCCGCAACTGATGATGGTGTGGGCCTCAACCCGGGGATTCATTCTCGAAAACCGCTGACACTGTATTGTTTGCTGCTTCTGGTTGGCTTGCATTTGCCGCTTTTTTCTTTTCTTTCTTCGAAACCCTGCGAATATAAAATGAAACAAAACAAAACAAAACAAAACAAGAAAAGAATGCAAGTTTGTTACGTGTATGCATGCATGCATGGATAAGTTTCCTATTCCGTTGGGTTAGGTCTTCTGCCAGTTCTTTTGGTGATCGTTCGGTCTCCTCTCCCTCAGGAAAAATATTGCATCAACTTGTCCACATTGATTGACTCGGTGAACTCGTTTCCTTCTAAATCTGACAGTCTCATTGTCTCATTTCCCATCACTTTCCTGACTATGTAGGGTTCTTCCGAGTTGGGTCTGAACTTTCCTCTCGGGTCTATCGCTGACGGCTTTGACTGTTTGAGTACTAGGTCGCCTTCTCTGATCTTGGTAGGACGCACCTTCTTGTTAAATGCTCGAGCCAACCTCTTCTGGTATATCTGCATATGACGCAAGGACTTCATTCTCTTCTCATCTAATAATGCTAACTGTTTCGAATCTCTGCGAGGCCCACTCTTGTTCAGGTAACTCTGTCTCCGCTAGTACCCGCATTGACTATATCTCAACTTCTACCGGTAATACTGCTTCCATTCCGTAGACCAAAGAATATGGCGTGGCTCCTGTTACCGTTCTCACAGAAGTTCCGTACTCCCACAGGGTGTATGGCAGTTTATCTGCCCAATCTCTGTAACTCTCCGTCATCTTAGCTAGTATCTTCTTTATCGTCTTACTGGCTGCCTCAACTGCCCCATTTTCTTGTGGTCTGTAAGGTGATGACTTGTGATGTCTTATCTCGTACTCCTGTAGCATTGTCTTGGTTCTCCTTGAAACTGAACTTCGTTGTCCGTTACCACTTGATGTGGCATTCCGTATCGACATATGATGTTCCGGGCTATGAACTTCACCATCTGTTTTACTGTAACGTTACGAAACGACTCGGCTTCCACCCATTTCTAAAAGTACTCTACTGCCACTACTATGAAACGATGTACATTCGATGCGTGTGGTCAAATTTCTCCGATCATGTCAATTCCCAATGCTGAAAAAGGCCATGGCTCCGATAGTCTGTGCAACTCCGTGTGTGGCAAATGGTTCAAGTTACCGTGCGCTTGACAATTGTGACAATGCTTCACCAACTTCGCGCAGTTAGCTTCCATGGTCGACCAGTAGAAGCCTTGTCTCACTATCTTGCGAGAGAAATTCAATCCATTCATGTGCGGTCCACACACTCCGGCGTGTACTTATTTCATCGCTTTCTGAGCCTCTTCCTTCCTTAAGCACTTCAGTTGGATGCCATTCGCTTATCTCTTGTATAGTTCTCCTTTCAAACTCACATACTGGGAAGCCAACTTCTGAATAGCTATCTTGTCATTCCTACCGGCTTCTTCTGGGAGTTCCCCACGTTCTAGGTACCGCTGAATATCGTAGTACCAAGGTTTCCCATCGTTGACTTCTATTTCTAAGACTCTTTCGATCTCGTAATTGGGCATGTTGGCTGTCGTCAACACTAGAGGTCTCATCAACAACTTCTACGGATTCTCCCAAGTTGTAGCTAGGGTGGCTCACGCGTCTGTCATTTGGTTTTCTTCTCGCGACAAGTGCTGGAATTTACAGTCGGGGACAGCCTGTGCCAGCTTCCTAAGGTGAAATATGTAGGGTCTCAACCGCTCCTCCTTCAATTCCCATTCTTCTTGTATCTGCCGAACTACTAACATCGAGTCTCCGTAGACCTCGACGTTCTTAGCTTTCAAGGTTATCAATGTTGTCAGTCCAAAGGCGCATGCTTCATACTCGGCCATATTATTGGTTACTCCGAACGTCAGCCTCTTGGCCATAAGCAAGGTTTCTCCTTCAAGGGTTACTATCACGATTCCTATTCCAACTCCTTTGTAGTTCATCGCTCCGTCAAAGTACATCTTCCATCCTTGGACCGTTATTGCCTGGATTTCCTCGTCTGGGAATTCGAACTTGTATTGATCACCTTCTATGGGTTGTAATGCCAGGAACTCCGCTACTGCTCGCCCTTTGATTACTTTAGAAGTGAGATATTCAATATCAAACTCCGTCAGCAATACTAACCATCTGCCTAACTTCCCTACTAACGAAGGTACCGAATATAGATACTTCAAGGGATTATCCTTCGCTACCACTTGGATCTTGTAAGATTGGAAGTAATGACGCAATTTTCTGGACGCCCAAACTACCGCCAAACAAATCTTCTCTACCTCTTGATAGCATTTTCTTACTGAGGTAGTAGACTACATGCTCTACCCCCGTCTCATCCGCTTGTACCATCATTGCCCCCAGCACTTCGGGTTCTATGGCCAAATACAGTACTAAGGGTTTGCCCGGTTTTGGAGGTTTCAAGACATGAGGTTTCACTAGGTATTCCTTGATCTTGTCAAAGGCTTCTTGGCATTTTCCGTTCCACTTCACCGGCTGGTCTTTCCTCAACAGCTTGAAGATGGGCTTGTATACTAACGTCAGCTTGGCGATGAATCGGCTGATGTACTGGATCTTCCCGAGGAAGGCCCTAACTTCTTTCTCTGTCTTCGACGCGGGCATCTCGATAATCGCTTTGATATTCTCAGGGTCTACTTCTATTCCTCCTATTCCTACCGTGTGTCCTAGCAGCTTTCCTGATGTTACCTCGAACACACACTTCTTGGGATTTAGTCGCAGGTTGTATTTATCGACCATTTGAAGGAACTTCTCTAGCGCTTCTATGTGTCCACTTCTCGTCTCTGACTTCACCATCATGGCATCCACGTTTACTTCGATCTCCTTATGCATCAAGTCATGGAATAACGTAGTGGCCATCCGCTGATAAGTGGCTCTCGTATTCTTGAGTCCAAACGGCATCACCTTGTAACAATATGTGCCCCACTCAGTGACAAATGCAGTCTTATGCTTATCTTCTTCAGCCATAAGGACCTGATTGTATCATGAGAACCCATCTGTGAATGAGTACATGGCAGATAAAGTTACGCTATCTACCAGTACGTCAATATGGGGTAAAGGAAAATCATCATTTAGGCAAGCTTTGTTAAGGTCTCTTTAATCCACACACATTTTGACCATCCCATCCTTCTTCGGCACCGGTATAATGTTCGCTAACCACTCGGGGTACTTCACTACTTCTATAAATCCCAAGTCTATCTGCTTCTTGACTTCTTCTCTAACCTTTTTGGCCCACTCATGTCTCATCCTTCGGAGCTTCTACTTTACCGGCCACATGTTCGAATAAATCGGTATTGCGTGTTGGGCAATACTTCTATCTACTCCGGGCATGTCCTTGTAGGACTAAGCGAATACCTTAGCATATTTGATTAACATCCCTTCTAATTCCTTCCGTTTCTCAGAGGTAACCTCACTCGCAATTAGAATTTCCTTGGGGCTCTCAGGCGTACCAATGTTAAATGCGTTTGTTTTGGTCGAGTTAATGTCAAATATGCCCAGGTCGTATAAGTTAGAAGGAATAGACTCAAGCAAGTAAGCGAAATGAATGTCTTTATTATTAGCGAATGCGGGAGTACAATCAAATAAATCAGGGAAATAAATATTTTCGTCGTCCGCAGCCTTGTCTTCTTCGGTCTCCTTGCTCTCCTCGAGCGTCAGACTCCCACTTATCTTCTTCCTTTACAACTTCTTCTGCCAGCGGCTCCTTGCCCATCACATCCTAGAAGATCTCAAATCATGGTACCATGATCCCATTGAATTCCACTGGTTCAGGCTCTCCTTGATACCCCGTAGCTTTCACAAAGTACTATGTCAGCTTCAACCCTTTCTTCTTAGTCTTTGGCTTATCCTCGTCGGATTTGTATCCCAATCCCCTCCTAGTGGTTTGCCCCTTGAAGTCCGGAAGTGCTCCTCCAACACTCGAACCCGTGCCAGGCTCGAACTTCATCTTCTCCATGATCCTAGCTACCTTAGGATCCACCCACTCCTCAAAGCTTGTCGCCACTTGGAACCTCGTGAAAGGATGTATCTCCAAGGTGACCACATCATTGTCTACCTCAGCTCTGATGGTGACGATCTATCCTCCATACGGAAACTTGATGACCTGGTGCAAAGTGGAGAGCACGCCCCCAAGCTTGTGAAACCATGGCCTTCCCAAAAGCAAAGAAAAAGTGGCCGGGATATCGAGCACCGTGAACTCAACCTCATCCACAATTGGGCCCACCTTGACTACCGCCGCAAAGGTGCCCTCTACTCCCCGCTTACTATCATCATACGCCTTGATAGTAATGTTGGAGGGATTCAAATATCTGGCTTTCAGACCCAACCTCGACAAAATCTTCAAATGGCACACATTGATAGATGAGTCATCATCCACCATTACACAAGATGTTCTCTTGCCCCTCACTTCCGCTCTTATGAATAACGGCCTATTGTGATCTCTTCTCTTCAACGGGAGTTCCTCCTCAGAGAATGTTATCATCTGCAAAGCTTTCTTCGGCACCGATCATATGAATATTCTAGGGTTGGCATCCTCCGGTACCACTATCTTACTCAAAGCCTCCATCATGGCGCGCCTATGTTCCTGAGATACACACAACAACTCCCAAATGCTCACTTGTGCTCGCGTCTTCTTCAACTGACGTAGCACTACATCTCCTTCAGCATTATCCACGTTCTCTGTCACTTCCCTACCTTCTGCCAACACTTCTTTGCCTTTCTCCGCTACATCATCGTAAAACCGTCCACTACGGGTCATCACTTTCACCTCCTCTTCATCATTGTTCGAGAAGTTTTCCTAGAAATTATTCTCTTGCTTCGTCTCATCTCCACTACTACTATCCCAAATCCTCAGGCAAAAGGCATGCGGTCAAAGGTTTGGAGGACAATGGTTTCGGGCAGGCCAGAGTTGATCATGTATGTGGGTGGTGGAACGGAATGGTAATTGGGTCGGAGGTTTCTTTGTGTGTTGGGTTGTTCTTTTTCTGGGTCAGGTATTTTGTGGGAGTCGATGAGGTCTTGGATTTCATGTCTTAGGCATGTGCAGTTGTCGGTGTCATGGCTTTTTTGCTGGTGGTAATGGCAATATAGGTTCATATTGAGGTGTGGTGGTGGAGGGTTGGGAAGTGGTCTAGCTTCTAAGGGTTTTATGAGTTCCTGTCTCTTCAACTTCTCAAGCACATTAGACAAAGGCTTACCCAAGTTAGAAAATCGTCTGTTTCTGATGGCGGCAACTTCGGTAGAAATAGGCTTGGCTCCCGACGACCCCCCAATGGTCCTGCTATTCAGGCCATAAAACTTCATGTTCTCAGCTTCTTCCTCCTCAATATCCATAACGGTCTCCATCAACTGTCGAAAATCGTTAATCATAGAGGTCATCCTCCTCAGCTTGCCATAAATCGAGGGCTTAGTTCCCTTGAAGATCTTCTTGATCTGGTCCTTCTCCAAGGGCCGAGTCTGCATCTTCAAAAGATGGCTTCTCCAGCGATCCACATAATCCTTGAAGCTCTCATCCGGCTTCTGCTTGGTATTCTCCAAGTCACAGAGCGACAAGTCGATCTCCAAATCTGTGACATACTGATTCAAAAAGGCCTCCGCCAATGCCCTCCAATCATCTTTGACCTTCCTCTAAAGGCCGTGATACCACAACACGGGTGCCCCTACAAGCAACATCCCGAATATCTTCTGAACCTGACGCTTCGACAAACCCACCGAACTCATCACGGAAATATATTGTCGGATATAAACCCTTGGATCCCCGTTCCCGTTGAACTTGGCTACGTCGGGCATCTTGAACTGAGAAGGCAGCTGCTCCTCGAAAGTCATCGCCTCGTAGTCTATCAAATCCTTATTCTTACCCCTCATCTTGCGGGTAACTGACTCTACCTGATCCCTGAGTTTCTGCAACTCGGCCTGAGACCCGGCTACCCTTCCCGCGGCGTACTCAGCCATGTCATCATCAAAAACAGGGATCTCATCACTCATTATGTTCGGAGGCTCTTCACGTCTAGCATTATCAGAGCTTCATGCCCCTCCTGCACGGGGTGCTACCATATTGGCCATAGCGGCGGTCAACATTTGCAACTGCTCGATAATCTTAGCGAGATTAGTCTCCAACTGATTCATGTGAGAACCTTCGTTATCGGACTCACTCATGTTCGCTATCGGTCTCTTGACGAGTCTTCCTTGCTCTCTAACCCAACGGAAATATATGGCGGCTAAAACTATGAGTTAGCATGGTACATGCATGCGTGCGATGTATAAAACAAGTGAGGTAATCAAACAGAATATATCCTTCCGACCTTATTTCTCCCGCACTCGTGGTATGTCCATTTCTGACCTAGGTATTGCTTATCTTATGCACTGATATGGGGTACACAAAATCATTCTCTCCTATGCTACGAGGTGAACCCTGGCTACCTCGGTCCCTTTCCATCGGTAAAAGACAAAGACCGCTCATTTTCCACATGGACTAAGCCGATTATAGGATCATGCCATTGCCTATAAACAACGAATTGGGCCTTCGGTAATCACGGTTGTGGGGATGAACTTGGAAGCATCCAAAAATATGCAAATATGCCGTAACAAGGCGTATCCTTTCTGTATGAAAGCCAGTGCAGATATCGAACTCATGCTTCTAGCATATTTGGATCATGTTTGGACTTTCTAAGCCCATCAAAGTTTTCATACAAGTTGGCCCATTATCATTTTAAAGTATTCAATCATATTATTGCGAGGTGTAAACTTGTCCCAGTTGAAAAAGACCCAACAGGTTTACACTTTTGCAATAATGTGGCTAAACAACTTCAAACGATAGGGGGCCCAAACACAAAGTGGCCCATCAGAATTTTAGAAACTTTTGGCCCAATCGTCATAAGGCACAAACTCGTCCCGATTTAAATGGCCCAACAAGCTAATATCTCATGACAAGAAGAACAACTGAATCCAAATGATGATGGTCCCAAACACAAGCATAAAGGGTGGCTTCTATAGGTCATGCAACTATGGTTCATATGTGGGTTTATAGGAGTGTGGACAAAGGCTCTCGTCGGCGAAGGATTGCCGACAACTAGATCTCCCCACTCAAGGGTTCGAGCGACCAAGTGAGCGCACCTTTTTTATACGCTAAGGTACGTGCCAACGAGTGATGATACATGACTGACTGTCAAATGGATTTCTTATTGAAGATTCCCTAGAGGGAGGGTGGAGCGAACTCTCTTAAATACCATTGCCTCTTAGGCTCTTATCGCCTCGGTGACAGGAATAAACAATAGGTCCTCCAAATTAGTCCATCACGTTAAGCTTCGGGTAAATGATTATCTAGGTGTCTTCACAACTTTTCCCTTCAGCTATAGAAAGGTAATGAATGAATGAAGACACAAAACCATTACCTAGCTTTAATAATGGTTTTAATTAAACCCCTTTCAACCCACGGTAGACACGGTTAACTAAAGCATAAATCACAAACACTACAAGAAATTATTTCGGGGCCGATTCCCTATCCCAGTGGAGTCGCCAGAGTGTAAGACACAAAAATCGGTGACGATGTCCCGGGCTCGCGGCCTGGACGAGAGTATGGAGTAGCCCGCGGTGGACTAAACCAGAGAAATAAAATGGAGTCGCCACCCAGTGTGATCTGGGAAATGATTTAAGGCTGCACTCACCCCTCGCAAAGGAAGACCTCAAACTGTTGGGTTCGGAATAATCCCTTACTTATGCCAATTGTAATGAAAAGATTTATGCAATAACATAAACAAGTCTACACAACATACATATGCAAGAATAACTTGTATCTAAGTTTGCGTATAACCTATATCTAAGTTTGCATGCATAGAAGTAAGTGAAATAAAGGCAAGCACACAATCTCATGAACACGTTAAGTAGATAAATGCGGAAATATAAATAGATGATAATTGGCTAAGTGTAAATAATGAAATGATATGATTAATCATGTAGTGCAAAAGAAATGACCAAAGAAGCAAACATGCATGAAATGTGACGAAAAGAAGTCTATGCACTGTATGTGCGTTCGTGTAGCGTTTGAAACACGTTCGAACGGTAAACATAATGTTCGCGTTCGTATAGTGTTCGGAAATGCATTCGAATGGGACAAGGCCTGATGCATGATAAAACAGAATACGTGTGCGTTCGAGTAGCGTTCTGAAATGAGTTCGAACGTAAATGAAACAGAATGGTCACGTTCGTATAGCATTCGAAAACACGTTCGAACGGGGTAAGACCTGATGCATGATAAAACAAAATAGATGCGCATTCGAGTAGCGTTCGTAAACGCGTTCGAACGGAATGAGGCAAAATGCATACGTTCGTGGAGCGTTCGGAAATGCGTTCGAACGAGATTACCAAAATGGCATTTGAAATGACAGAAACACATGTATGGATAAACAAATACATAATGTAGGACCTCATATGCCCGATTGAACATATTTCATATTCAATCGAGTGTACTTCGTCCGGCGCGGCAAAACATCGTGGTAAGGGTAGCCTTTAGGCATTTCCCTCGAATGGAGGACCTTTAACCCACCCTAGTTAGCCCATACGCCTTAGACTATAATGCATGAATAAACAAAGAGATAATATGCGAAAAATAAATAACGGAATAATAAAAGGCGCGGTAAAATATCGTGGTAAATGTAGCCTTTTAGATTTTTTCTCAAATAGATGACCTTTAAACCAACATAATTAGCCCATGCGCATCAAGTAACAATGCATAGAAGATGAATAAAGCAATAATATGGGACCTTGTATGCCCGATTGAATATATTTCATATTCAATCGATTGTACCTCGTCCGGCGCGGTAAAACATCGTGGCAAAGGTAGTCTTTAGGCATTTCCCTCGAATATAGGACCTTTAATCCACCCTAGTTAACCCATGCGCCTTAGACTACAATGCAGAAAAAAAAAAAACGTAGAAAGTAGATAGCGGAACAATGAACACAAAAATGCCTAAGACATGATAAAGGAATCTGTCCAGAATGCCCGCGTTCGTGTAGCGTTCGGAAACGCCTTCGAACGGGGTCGAGGCAGAATGTGTGTGTTCGAGTAGCGTTCGGGAATGCGTTCAAACGAGATGGTGAAAGTGGCATCCATAATGCAGTAAACACATGCGGGAATGTTTCCCCAAGCGGTACGTGGAGTTGTATCCCAAGTACAGACCGCACTACCGTCCATTCGGATTCGGCTACGGAATTTATGTCTGGGTTTCCATTTGATATACCACGAGAGGCAACATTCAAGCGTTAACACAATGCAATAATAAAAATGGACATGAAGTATGATAATGCATATAACAACACATAAACAAAGAAAGAAACACGTGAAATGATAAAGAGCTAATAATATGAAATAAATGTGCGATAAATAGATAAAGGAACGTTAAAGAAAGATGTGACCAAGAATTTGGTCATCTTTGATATAGGACCTCAAACACCCGGTTGGACATATTTCATGTCCAACCGAGCGTGCAGCATCCAAAATACAAAATTAAAAAAGTAATAGAAGGTTCCATCAGGTCTTACCTTTTAAGTCGCTCCTCGGAAGTGCGTCACGTCGTCGTCGGAAGGGTTACTGCTCTGCAACTTTTCTGGTTTTCTGGTCCACTATTTTCCTTCGCCGTTCCGCTATTTTCGCTGCCGCTTTCTTGGTCTTTCCTCGCTGTTTTTAGCTGTTCCTTTTCCGTTGTCTTTGCTACTATTTGGTGGTTATTTTTAGGATTGGTTTTGATGATTTTAGGACTGTTTTAAGGACTGTTTTCGGGGTAGTTTTCGGTGATGTAGGGGACTATTTTGGGCTGCAGTTTTCGGTAATGTATGAGGCTATTTTGGGTGTGATTTTCGGTAATGTAGGGGCTATTTTGGGGGTAATTTTCGGTGGTGCAAGGGCTGGTTCTTGTTGTAATTTTCGGTGATGCGAGGGTTGGTTCTTGTTGTTGTGTTTGCGTGAATGAGCTCTAGAGAGATTAGTGAATGTCTAAGAGAGGAGAGGGTTTGGTTTAGGTCTCCTTTTATAATGGTGAGCTAGGGCTTATTGGTTTTGGTGCATTGGTTAAAAAGGGGAATCAAATCAAGTAAATATGGGGTGTATTTAATTTAATTATTTAAGGAAGTGATCTTGTGTATTTTTGGTGGGGGAATATCTTTAAATTGGTAGGTGATTTATTTAGATTGGTTTTAAATTGATTTGTTTTATTTAATTTAGGAAGAGGGATTTGATTTGATTTGATTTAGTTTGATTGGATTTAATTTGATTATGAAGGTGATTTGTTTGGATTTGATTTAATTTGTGACATGTGTTTTAAATATTTTAATTATTTTTGGATTGGGCTTGGGGCTTGGTGTTATGGGCTTGGGGATTTTGGGCCGAGGCTTCAATTTTAAAACAGAAACACAGATGATCGTTCGAACGCGTTCCCAGACGCTGCACGAACGCCCGCAATATGTTCGCCGTTCGAACATGTTTCCGAACGCAGCACGAACGCACATGCGGTGAACATGCGAATTAAATCTGACGACTTACTTATTTTGAATTACCCCTTCCAACGTCTGTTTCCCGCAACTTCCGCAACTTATCGGGTAGTGCCTCCATACGAGGCTCATCATTGGGCTTTATGCAAAAATACAGTGTCTACAATTACCTTAATTTTAAGTTCCAAATTTCCAATCTTCTTCTTTCTTTGGTGTTGATGTTTTTGTTATTAACCCTAAACTAATTTTTCTTTTGTTATCAACTCATGAGAAATGGCCAAGCTTTTTCAAAATGAAATAATTTCCAATTTATATTTTTTCTCCCTCATGGCCAAAAATTGTGCCTATTTTTAATCAAAAAATAATATTTTATTAGGTTAAGATTTTGACACCTAATTGATCTTATCCAAATGGCATAATTATTTTGATATTCTCTTAATAAATCCATGTGTCAAAAATACATGGTTTAGCTAATTAAAATTGGCCAAATTGTTAAGAATATTCCAAATAATATTCTTAACCAAAAAATAAATAAATTAACAACTAATCAATTTATTTAATTCTTACTAACAAAAAGACAAAATAAATTGTGGAAAAAGATTCCAAGAATATTCTTCCAATTATCGTTATTAATAATTAATTAATAATCAATTAATTAATTAATAAAAAAATAAGTGTCAAAATCTAATTGATCATTAATGTGTATTTAATCAAAATTATGTATCGTATATAAATACACATTATTTAATACGCATGTGTAAATTATGAATAATCTGAATTATCCATAATTAATTGCCCAAGTGCTCAACGAGTACACTTTATATTACGGGACTTTCTAGATTCAAGTTTATCTGTCACAAAAACCATTTCCATGTCTGTAATTTGTTCATTCATAAATTACGACGACCACAAATAATCAAGTTGAACCATTTTAAGTCGAAGTCATTGCATATATATAATCCATTTGTCATAGGTTATCCGAATTGTTCCGGAGATATAGAATAAACGTCAAATCTCCGCTATGAACAATTCACATATCGCGACATAATTATGATTCTTAAAAAAAGATTCAGAACTTGTTTTCGAATCATACATCGGCCAAAGATTTCAAAGAATCATAAATTGGATATCTAAATCTCGTACACGGAACTGACATATCCTCTCTGGATACAACACAGGATATCATGAGTATCAGTCCATACCCGGCGAACAGGCTGAGGTCTGATCTTAAAAGTGTAAGAGGTTTTAGGGGCTAAATCCGGTAAAGCAGCGGAAATGGTGGAAAATCAAATTTTCCGATTTCAAAACTTTTTTCTCGGATTAATTAAATAAACATATTTATTTAATTACCCAATAATAAAATTATGAAATCAAATTCAATCAATCAAATTTATGTGAATTTAACGAATTGCCCTTACACATGGCATTTTGTTCATTTTAGTCCGAAATTGTTCAAATCAATTTTGGATGATTCTAAATCATTTCTAAGATGAACTTAACATGTCCTAAATGTCAAAACACCAAAAGTAACAAAAAAACCCAAAATTGAGTCACTTGGCCGAGAGCCTCCAAGGGGGGGTTTGTGCATTTTGCATTTTCATGGTTCAAAACTCATCAAGGCAAAATCCAATCAACCCAATATTTTACATGCATCATACACACATCCAAATACACCACATAAATGAAAAGCCACAAATTTGGATGAGGTCTTAAACCCTAATTTTTCAATTTCTTCAAATTGGACAAATTAGACCAAATTTGTTAAATCAATTACTTCAATCATGTTTCTTCCATCCAATTAAAGTCTCAACAAAATGAAACAATTATAGATCAAATCTAGGTCATTTAAGAGTGGGTCAACAACTCTAGATTAGCAACAAAATTCTAAAACTATGAAAAGAATGCTTACAACTACACTAGTTACAAACTTTCAACATCATACATGCATTACACCTTCATCAAAATTTTATCCATCAAAAGTACAAAGAATAAAGAATATAAAAACTCAAGAACATCACAAGATGTTGCCCACAACAAGAGGAACAAATTACTCTCTAATAGAAGGTTGGAAATACTTACTAAATTCCAAGCTTTTCTTTGATTTTTTTTCTTTTCTCTCTACCTTCTTTGTTTTGTTTTAATGGAGTTTTGATAAAAGTGAATTTGGTATATCAAACCCTAAATGAAACAAAACAATATATACTTGCTTCAAATTAGCCTTGGCCGAATTTGGCCTTAACCAAAACAATAAATATTAATTTCAATTTCATTTAGATTTTATTTAATCAACTTGTTAAAATATCTAAAACACTTTAAAGATATTTCTAATTAAGTCAACAAATGCAACTTAGCCATTAAAACAAATATCTAAATCTTAAGATATTTATATTTTAATTAATTTAATCATTTAATAATTAATTAATTAATTAATTAATTAAAAAACAATATATTAAATATATGTATTATATTTACATTAAATATTAAATACATATATTCATTTATGATATTTAGTCAAATATCTCAATTTGACAATTAATTAATGTGTATTTAAATTAATCAAGTATTAAATGTAAATACACAAAAATTAAGGAAATGACTATCGGGTCCCTAAACATGTATTTTGCGTTTAACCTTTAAACGACTTTATAAATAATCAATATCATTTATAAATGTTGCTCTAGTGCTCTACGAGTATATTTCATTATTGAGACTCTCTAGATTCAGGCATATCCGTCACGAAATCCAATTTCGTGTCCATAATTTATCCACCTGTAAATTATGACGATCACGGATAAACTCGCTGAATCATACAGGTCGAGGTCATGGCAAATGTATAATTCCTCTGTCACAGGTATCCGGATAAATCCCAGAGATATAGATGTAAACGTCAAATCTCTATAGAGATTATCCAGTCGACTATTCTATTAGCAATCTCAAAATGAACATTTAGAACTAACTTCCAAATTGTACCACGGGCCCATGGATTTTATCTGATTGCTAATCATATGGACTACCTATGCTCTGATACACAGAACTGACGGATCCTATCTTGATACGCACAGGACACCTTGAGGATCTATCTACACCCAACGAACAGGCGGAGGTCTGATCTAAATAGATCGGTGACGTGACTGCCATCTAAGTGTAGAAGATGTCTCATGTGCCCACAGTGACATCTCAAGTCTAAGAATCACAAGTGCTACTCAACCCGACAAGATTCGTATTGACGTTGGTGTACCATCCATTAAGAATCTTCGGTGAGTCGTTCAGTGTTTATCCGCTATAAACACCTACACGTCTATACTAGTCTCCAAGACTTATGGTTCATTGAGAAACCATTGGAATCATATATTCCAGTATACGACATGTACCGGTCTCAACGAGTTTACTATACTGACCAAGTAGTGTAAACCTTGACCAGGAACTGTCTGAGAATGACAACGTCATGATACAACTCAATGTCAGTTGCGACGTTTTTGCAACTGTACAATGACTAGTCATTCTAAGGTTATTACGTCTTTACCATATTAAAAGATATATTATATTATAGAAATTGCATATATTATTCAAAATAATAATGTTTTACAGAAGTATTCATAAATAAATACAACCGGGAATTTGTGCTGTGAGCACCAACCCCAACAAAAAGATCGTCGACGTGACTGCCATCAAAGTGTGGAGGATATCTCACATATCCACAGTGGTATCACAAGTCAACAGATTTAATATGTTATTCAACTCGTAAGGATTCATATTGACGTTGGTGTATCATCTATCAGGAATCATCGAATGAGTCGTTCAGTATTTATCCAATAAATACTTACGTGTTTATATAAGTCTCCCAAGACTCATGGTTTACTGAGATAAACCATTATAACAATTCTAATATACAACATGTACCGGTCTCACGGGTTTACTAACTGACCTGGTATGTAAACCTTGACCAGGAACAATTTTAAGAATAAATTATATTGTGACAATTCTCAGTGACAATTGCGGTGCTTTTATAATTACGTCACAACTATTCATTCTAAGGTCATTTTACGCCTTAACCATATAAAAGATTATATTGATGAAAACTACTAAATTTTATTCATAATAAAATATAAATGTATATTGTATTTATAATAAATACAACAAAAATTGGCGCACCGAGCACCAACTCTAATAATAATAGGTGTAGTTGGCTTGATTTAATTGGATTAAATAAAAGTGGTGGATAATTAACTAATCAATTGGTTAAACTTTGTCAATATTTAATTGGTTTAAATCAAAATGGTAGAAAAAAATGATTAGTCGCACCTAATTATACATATTTGAACAAATTGGATTAAGTCCACCTAAAAGTTGATTAAAACTTTTACTAATTAAAAATTCTCTAAGTTTCACTATAAAAAGGCAAGTTTAAGCAAGTTTTTAATCAAGCTTGAGAAAGCTAAAGCAAGCAAGTATTAAAAATATTAGCCTAAGTAAAAGAAGTGTTTAGATAAACTTTAGAAGTTCTCTACAACATTCAAGAAGAATAAGAATATTGGATCCTAGAATCAAGCTTACTAGGTAAGTTTGATCTTCTTTAAAACTTTATTTTCATTAGTGAGTTATCATTAGTCAAACATATAGTGATGTGTTATGTAGGAAAATTTTCTAAATATAGTTATAAGAGTTTATATAGGAAATGAAAGGATGCAATCCTTAAGTGAAGAGATTAAACCATTGGGTTTAAAGGGAATGATATGTCATTTAAGGGAAAAGTTATAACCCTTAAGATTTACCTTAATTGACATAAAATGTACCTTTTTGGTGATAACATTCAATGTCTATAAATAAGGCATTGATTTCCCTTTTTCTTTTCACTGAATTTTCCTATACATTTTCTTAAAAGTCTTGCATATTGGGAGTGTTGACGGCTGATTTTGGTCTCAGGGGCAATAAGGGTTTTTTACTCCCGAGACAATCCTCTTACAACTGTGAATTTGTTTTGTTTATGGGAAACCAAAAGCAAATTTGGTAAAAGATAAGTAAATTCAGCAATCAACAAAGAGATTTAACGTGGTTCGGCGGATCAGATCCAACCTACATCCACGGGCACAGAACGGACGATGTTTTATTACCGAAATATGTTTCTCTGATCTGTTTTGTGTTTACAAGTCTAATTCTCTCTTGTTCTCTTCTCAACTCTTGCCTTACAATCACGTTTTCCCCTCCTATTTATAATAGCAAAGAAACAGTTTTCCTTTTCCCATAAGAATTCTTAGTCGAAACTACCTAAACTTCATTTATCCTATTAGGACACTGACTTATCAACTTTTCCCCATGAAAGTAGGATAATTTATCTTCTTATCCGTAAAAATAGGATGTCTTATCTTCTGAAGCATATCTCGCCATATTCTCGGTCTTCATGAGGTCGGTCACAATGGTCTTTTGAACTGAGAATGTTGTTATCGATCTGATAATGCCCGACCATCCGGTCTGGAGTGGTCGGTTACCGATCATAAAGTGCTCGGCCCCTTACTGTTGGCTTTTAGTGGTCGGGTCGGCATTAATGATCTTGACCAAGAAGGGAATTACCTTTTTACCCATGCCGTACTGCTTAAATATCATAGGGCCTGAAAATATCGCCAACATCTGTCCCCTAGTTCTCGGTTCCAACAAGTATACAAGTTGGTGCCGGGAACTATATAAGAAGAATAGTACTCCTGATGGAGTGACGGCTGACCTTTATGAGGAGAAGTTTTATTGGCCTGTCACCACCATGTCCTCGGTACAACCGAGATGCTCGGTCTGACTTCTTTTCCCGCCAAAACAAAATCTTTTCACCGCCCTTCTGGAGACTCTCTTGAGACGCGCAACCGTCACATCCATTTAAATACCCATCAAATCATCTCTAGGGTTTACTCCGAGCTAGGAGAAACACTTGGTGGCTCTAGGGGAATGTTACGTCCCCGGTCCGAAAAGACAGACTCGGTGGGACGTACCACGACCCCGAGCAGAGAGAAACACTTGGCTCTGGGGGAATGTTACGTCCCCAGTCTGAAAAGATAGACTCGGTGGGACGTAACCCGACCCCGAGCTGAGAGAAACACTTGGCTTTGGGGGAATGTTACGTCCTTAGTCCGAAAAGATAGACTCGGTGGGACGTAACACGACCTCGAGCTGAGAGAAATACTTGGCTCTAGGGGAATGTTACGTCCCCAGTCTGAAAAGATAGACTCGGTGGGACGTAACCCGACCCCGAACTGAGAGAAACACTTGGCTCTGGGGGAATGTTACGTCCTCAGTCTGAAAAAATAGACTCGGTGGGACGTAACCTGACCCCGAGCTGAGAGAAACACTTGGCTCTGGGGGAATGTTACGTCCTCAGTCCGAAAAGATAGACTCGGTGGGACGTAACCCGATCCCGAGCTGAGAGAAGACATAATGGCCTCGGTGGAACGAATCCAGCCCCGAGCCGAATAACCAAGTGGCCTCGGCGGAACGAATCCAGCCCCGAGCCGACTAATCCTTGGGACTTATTCAGAAGGAAAGTGAATCAACCTTTGAAGCCCTATCGGATTTGGCATGGGCTTCCCATTGCCAGACTAGCAAAAAACAAAAACAAAACTTTTAGAAAATAAAATCAAAAAACGGGGGTGACTTAACACTTATCCCAAAGCAACAGCACAGATGCCTCAAAACAGTGTCCCGTCCGAGGTCTCCAAAACACAATTCTGAATCTTTCAATTCAGAGTCCCGGCGAACCAGGATTTGGATCAAAGAGCGTTTAGAATGGTAATGGCACATTCCTCTATACGTCAAGTCATTATGAAGCCTGTGTTTTGTTCGAGGGCTCCTCCTTACAACGCTGGAGCAGGCATACGCCACTAGGGTACAATCCTTCCCCGTATTATGCTTCTCACAAACCCGAATGACCAAATAGGTAGGGATCAAAAAGTGTCTGAAACATTAAGGGCATGCTCCTCCTTATGTTCGATAACACTGGAGCAAGCAAACGCCACAAGGGCATAATCTCTCCTCGTTTATGCTTCTCACGGATCCGAATGACCAAATAGGTAGAGATCAAAGAGTGTCTGAAACATTAAGGGTATGCTCTTCCTTATGTTCGGTAACACTGGAGCAAGCAAACGTCACGAGGGCATAATCCATTCTCGTGCTATGATTCTCATGGATCCGAATGACCAAATAGGTAGGGATCAAAGAGTGTCCAAAACCTTAAGGGTACGCTCCTCCTTATGTTCGGTAACACTGGAGCAAGCAAACGCCACGAGGGTATAATCTATCTTCGTGCTATGCTTCTCACGGATCCGAATGACCAAATAGGTAGGGATCAAAGAGTGTCCGAAGCATTAAGGGAACGCTCCTCCTTATGTTCGGTAACACTGGAGCAAGCAAACGTCACGAGGACATAATCTTTCCTCGTTTTCCAACAAAACAAACTTCCGGGCTATTTCCAGAGCGGTGGCATAATCTGGTGTATCTTGGATCCTCAAGTGGGTCCACAGCTTTCCGATCTTTAAGGCTCCCTTCAAACTCTCCAAGGCCTCGAGCGACTCATATCCCCCGACCTCGAGCATCATGATATGGTACCGCTCGATGAAAGCCTTCAGGGGTTCATCGTCCCCCTGTTTCATGAGCCTCAATTCCCCAATTGTCTTCTTTGGGACGCAGGCCCCTTTGAAGTTCCGAACAAATGACTTCATGAGTTGCGCGAAGCTTCCGATGCTCCCTGGGGCTAGACTTCTGAACCACAGAATGGCAGATCCCCCCAAGGTCAGGGGGAATACTTTACAAACGGCATCTCATACTACTCATTGGACCTCCATCAATATGACAAAACTCTCAATATAGGATTTTGGATTAGTGTGGCCTTTGTAGGGCGTCATGGACGGCATGTTGAATCGTCTTGGGAACTGTACTGACCCTATTTCTTCAGTGATGGGGGATTCAGCCTCATCGTCCCGAGTGTCTCCCGTATCAGTTTTGGGGTTCACTCCCCACTTGGCCATTTCTTTTCTTAACCAAGATTTTATATTGCCATCTGTGTTACTGTTCCGCCTCCTGCGGCCTTCTTTGCGTCTGTCACCCCAGGTGCGGCGTTCCTCATGACTTGAGATTTCCCGTCCAATTTCATCATACTTCATGTCTCCCCTTCTGGTGTCGCGGGGGCTATCATATGAAGAATCTGACGACTGTCTCCCCTCTTCTTCTTCCCACGTATCCTCCGTTTGTAAATCTTTTTCTACCACTACGGACCTCATCCCGTAGGGACCCTTCCTCCTAAGTTCATCGTTTTCGCTCTTATCTGCAACCCTTTTTCCTTCCGCTATTTCGCCTCTCCTCCGACGGGTTCCAGCTTTTAGTCTCTCATTATTCGTCTCTTCCATCCTCTCCAGTCTGTCCATCATGGATTTCAAAAGGTTTTGAGTTTCCTCTCTATCTTTCCTCATATTTTCCTTCATCTTCTCTATCCATTCCGTTGTTGAACTCCCTGACGACCGGTGATTTCCACCTTCTGCCATTGTCTTACTACGCGAGCTGCTTTTTGTTGGAGGTCCCTACAGACGGCGCCAACTGTTGACGGCTGATTTTGGTCTCAGGGGCAATAAGGGTTTTTTACTCCCGAGACAATCCTCCTCCAACTGTGAATTTGTTTTGTTTATGGGAAACCAAAAGCAAATTTGGAAAAAGATAAGTAAATTCACCAATCAACAAAGAAATTTAACGTGGTTCGGCGGATCAGATCCAACCTACATCCACGGGCACAGAACGGACGATGTTTTACTACCGAAATATGTTTCTCTGATCTGTTTTGTGTTTACAAGTCTAATTCTCTCATGTTCTCTTCTGAACTCTTGCCTTACAAGCACGCTTTCCCCTCCTATTTATAATAGCAAAGAAACAGTTTTCATTTTCCCATAAGAATTCTTAGTCGAAACTACCTAAACTTCCTTTATCCTATTATGACACTGACTTATCAACTTTTCCCCATGAAAGTATGATAACTTATCTTCTTATCCGTAAAAATAGGATGTCTTATCTTCTGGAGCATATCTCGCCATATTATCGGTCTTCATGAGGTTGGTCACAGTGGTCTTTTGAACTGAGAATGCTGATATCGATCTGATAATGCCCGACCATCCGGTCTGGAGTGGTCGGTTACCGATCATAAAGTGCTCGGCCCCTTACTGTTGGCTTTTAGTGGTCGGGTCGACATTAATGATCTTGACCAAGAAGGGAATTACCTTTTTACCCCCGCCGTACTGCTTAAATATCATAGAGCCTGAAAATACCGCCAACAATGAGGTTTTGAGTTTTTCATATTTAAGAGAGTTCCCACCGTTTGTCATTGTTAAAATTCTTGTGAAATGAGTGCTCATTATAAAATAAGCATCCAAGTGATCATGGGAGAACGTTAGCCACAAAACCATCCGTAGAGCACCGAGACGGGGCTAATAAGTTCTTAAGGACAGAGGCAACTCAATTTGGTTTTCAGTTTCATCATCATCTTCTATATTTTTCAGGTTTTTCTTGTATTCATTGTTGTGTTCTATTTTGGAATGACACTTAATTCCCAAACATCAATTGCAAATAACTATATATTATCAAATTTTCACTATTATTTTAATGATCTACAACTGACAACCATGATATAATATAGTTTTCAATTTTTTTTTAAAGTTATTAAATCTTTGATCTACTATGAGTGTGAACTCATCAATTAATTAATTGCAGAATCCAAATATCTACCGATAAATAACTCATAAATCAGCGTCACTCGAGACCTCTACGCCACACATAAACCCACCCAGACATTAATAATAATGATAATAATAATTAAACACTGGAATATGGGGCATGCACCGACTATTGTATTCGTCTAATCAAAATGGAGTCTGGTTTAGCATGGCTCAGCATATTACAAGGGGAGCTGCCATTAGCTGGTAGGCTTAGGCTTAGGCTTAGGCTGCAATTATAAACCATCACTTGGGTTGGGTCCGCTGTGTCGCCATTGCCTAGTCTCCTAAGCTACGCCTAATATCAACTTCATATTTTTTCCATTTGCTTTTCCCTGAAAAATCACTCTTTTTGGTTTTTGCTGCAGACTCGTTAGGCTCGCTTTTAATAGACATCTCATTTGTCAACACTTCTCTTCTGCTTTTCATGTTGCTTGTTTTCTATTGCTACCTACCTACTCTTATTGGTTCTTTGAAAATAAACTCCTACACATCATTTTCATACTATATATATATATATATAATTTATATGAAGTATAATTGCATAAAAAAAAGATAAGGGTGAGGGATAAATATTTAAGTGGTTCGATAAATTATCTACATTTATTATTGTACGGCTGTAATTTTTATTAAAATACATTAGGATTATATATCTTCAAAAGTTTCCGATACTTCGTTAATTATGGCTATAACCCTCCAACAACTAATCAATTTATTTATTTATAATATTAAATACGTACGAATCGTTTTATAACATAAGTGCTTGCTAAAAACCTAAATTTAATTAGTAAGAATCAAGAAACTACAAGCAGCTACTTATTAATAATTTCAAGGGTTCTGTCACATTAATTGGCGGTTCCTCGACCGACCTTCATACTTTGGGATGAAGAAATTGCAGCTAGCTACAGAGGTACTTATCCTTATCCATATGGTCGGCTAACTTAGAAGGCTGACTTCCCTTTTTGTAATTACCTAGTATTGCATTTACATCATCATAATTAGTACACTTCAATCCTTTTCTTTCTTTATTGTTGCATATATGTAAATCTATCGGAGGGATGGTCTTCAGTTTTGGATATCCTAATCGATTTTTTAGGTAAAAAATTAATAGTATAATTAATTCAATTACCTTAAATTTGAGTCATAATTTTAAGTTAAATTTTAGGATTCAATCAATTGTCTGTGTGGACTGTCCCAATAAAAATAGTGCTCTCTATTTTTTTTTGTTCTTTAATCTTATGTGTCAACTCCAAACCAGATAATATAGATATGCTTATATTGTAAAGTTGATTTTAGATCACAAGTTAGTTCCATTTTTTTTCTTAATTAGTTATTAATCTTCTAAAAGTCAACTAAACTGGACCCAATTGTTCGTTCTAATTTGTCTTCCTCCTTGACTTCCTTTAGCCCGCTGAGTTCACTCTTATCATTCAAAATCAAAAGTCCAAACCATGATATTTTCATTAGAAAATAACATGCATACAATTGCAAAGTCCACAAAGATGTTAATTTCGCATCACCTAAAATCGCGCATTCAATTCTGTTCACATCACGTTTCTAATTAAAAAAATAAAATAATAAATACAATTGATATTCTGGATACAACTTGCGAATGAGTTTTATAAACAATGGGGAATACAAACAACCAATCAAACAAATTAATTTTCTGCAGCAACTTGTAAGGAAAATCCCCTTGGCGATTCTTTCATATTTTTTCTTGTGGCCTAAGATATTCTTCAAACTTTCAAATATGATGAATTTTTCACTGTTCTTCCCCGGTTGTGGAAGAAACAAGTACACCCAAAATAAATTTAGCAAAAAATGAAAATTTAGTTTTAATGTGATGAAAATAACATTAATGTTTTAATAGCAGGAAATGAATCTGCAGATGAAAATACATGAACAATGATATTGGTATAAAAGGATTACAAAATAACCTTAAAAACTATTAGTTTTAGTTTTTTTTTTTTTTTTTTGAAATTTCACTTACATCCAAAACGTTACTTTGTTATCATTTTCCTAAAATGTATGGCATTATCCACTGTCATAATTCAAATTTAATTACATTGAGTGACAAACAAAACTCACGTAAAATTAGTGACCTTTTCATTAATTAGCTCCTCTTCTGGCTAATTTTTCCGTGGGAAGAGCGGCTTGGCGCATATGGCAATGAGTTAGGCACAGCACCATATTCCGATGAATGTTGCTCAGTAGTCGTCGGTACCAGCGGCGGCGCTTGCTCGGATACCCTCCACATCTTCACAGACTTATCTAGACTGCCGCTGTACAATATCCACCGCTTTTCTCTTGATAAAGAATCGCTATCTTTCTCAACTGCTAAGCACTTCACAGGCCCGCTGTGTCCTGTTAGCATGGACAAACATATGTGTTCGTTCTCTTTTCTCCTCCATATGCATATACTCATATCAGCTGAGCCACTGAACACAAGGTTCCCAGCTGTGACCAAGCAGAGAATCGCCAGTTTATGTCCTCTCAATACACCACCATGAGACATATTCAATTCACGTTCCCAAAAATTAACCAACCCGTCTGATGAGCCACAGTAAACAACCGTGGCATCTGGGCTCACAGCCAATGCTGTGATTGCACATTCCTGCTTCAACCAAGTCTGTGAAAAGAAATGTTTTGTTCCTTTCCCTTGTAATTCCCTCCTCCAAACCTTCACCGTCCCATCAGCTGATCCTGTAAAAACTAAACCATCAAATCCGGCAACAATTGAATTTACAGCATCTTCGTGAGCTATAACGGATTCTAAACACTTGTAATCAGACGTTCTCCAGACTTTGAATGTTTTATCCCAAGAAGCTGAGTAAAGAAATTTTTGATCTTCACTCATGCTAAGAGAAGATATTGCATCGAAATGCTTTATCCAAAGCGCACTACGATGGGGTCTAACTTCAACGTAATTACTCGGCCTCAAGGAACTTTTAATATAATCCTTAAAAGTTGGTAATGTCCCAACACGCTTATGAACGCTAGCGTCTTTGGAAGAAACTTTCCAAACTCTAATCTTTCCATCTTGATGACCTGTAAATATCTTTTCATTTGAAATCACAATGGCTTTCACTAACCCACTGTTCGATTTAAACCCAGAAAACTCCCTCTGATTCTTCCAAACCCTAATGTTCTTGCTATCAGAACCAGTGTATAACAAATCACCAGAGGCTGCTAGTGAATAAATATGACCCTCTTCACGTAGCAACGATCCTATAAGAACATTCGGGGAGTAATTATCATCATTATTAGGCGGAGGAACGGACACGTGATGCGTTGACCATGGAGACTTGGTAAATGGAGAAGATGAACCATTTTGAGTTGGCGAACCACCAGCATCATCCTCCATTGGTTCAGAGCTTTTGAGCCTGCCAAATTTTTGGCCACGGCCACTGTTCTCTTCTGAAAATATTCCACCGGTTCTTGATCCTCCTCGTACTCCTTTCATGAATTTTTTTTAATATATTTTTACTGTGGCCTAACAATTAACACAATGGGTGCAATTTAACAAAAAGAATAAATTAAAAGGAAACCTGGTTGCGAAGAAAACAGAAAAAAGCTAGAAGAATATTAAAATTAAATGAGAGAACTGATAATGAAAAATGAGAGAATTACGAGAGGGGTCCCATTCCCATACTTAGATGGCAACAGCAATAAAACAGTTCCGTTTGATGATTTTAAACTCGCGTATTCCCCTAAGGATGTATTTTGTTTTCTTATCTCATGACTCCTAGAGTTTTCCATTCGCGATTCGCCACGTGGATATCGAGTTCTATGAAAATGACAATCGTGTCCAAAGTAGCTTATGTGGCAACAAGTTGGAGTAGTGGAAAATGACTAAAGATGATCACGAGTACTGTAGAATTTTTTCCAGTCCTGAAACGGAGGAAGCGGAAAGTGTACGAATTACGATGGTCATTTTAATAGTCTCACACACAATAGGACAAAAGCGTTTGACTTTTTCCTTTTTTGCTAATTAGAAGAAACTTTGACATTTGACTTGGTCGAAATTATGTCTGTTAGTTGTCCTTATTTGCGTTTGGCAAAGAATAATTATCGGGGCCAATTTTGGTCAATTCGTAATGGATCCAATATGTATAATTGGAGTCGAATCAATATGATAGATATGCAGAACGGACAAAAGTCCAAAATAATTAGTGTTCGAACGGATAAAGTAATGCGCATCGGAAATCATATTTATTAACATGACATGAGCATTAAAAATTGAATCTATATTTTCTAGTACATTAATAATATATAATATTTATAACTTAAGTAAGAATTATACATGTAAATCTGGATATCTTTGAATCACGATTCTTTAAATCACGATCTTCTTCATCTTATCTTCTCATCTTCAACGGCACGTGTGGACATGAAAATAATTATGAAGAACACTCTAATTTTATGAAGGATTCGCGTACTCAACACATGAGACGAATCCTAAATATTATTTTCTTTTTGATTTTCTCAAAACTAAACAAAAAAACAAAAAAAAAATCTTTCCTTTTTATTTTTTTCTCACCCAGCACACTCACGTTTTTGCTGTTTCTTTTTGATTTTGATCAAAAATAATTCAATTACTTTCACCAACACAGCTCACGTTTGTATGTTATATTATAGCGTGTGGATTAATTTTTGATCAAATCAAATTCTCATTCTTGTCTACGTTTTTTATTTTCTTTTTATCAAAACCATGTAAGCAAATCCATACAGGATATTATCAATTTTAGATTTAAAAAAAAATCAAAATAAAATCCTTTAATATTTATTTTATAATTTATCAAAGATAATTTATTAAAAAATAATTTTCAAAATTTCAACTTTTGAAAATATTATCTCATAAAGTTAAAATTTAATTAAATATTAATTTTCATAAATTAATAAATAGATATATTATCTATTAATAAATATTTTAGGAAAACTTTTGTCATACTTTCCAAATAATAGTTATATTGAACAATTATAGTGTAAAATAATTCACAATTATTTTAAATATTTCATAACTATTTTTGTTCGTAACCATTATCGTTCGAACAGTGATAGAAGAAGACGAGGGGACCGATGAACCTATAATTCTAAGCTCCAATAATTTCGTTGATTAATTATAAACTCTTTTATTAATCAAACAAAATTATTAATTCTGGAGTAACTCCACTAAATACTGTTGTAAATTTAGTGTCATTAAACGTCAAAACAACATGCTTCAAACAAATTAAACCAGATCAATACCAACCAAACTATCATAAAACCCTAGAACATGAAACTATAAAAAACCTGGAAAATGTGAAGACGAATTCAAGTCGAGATCTCTCTCTATCCTTAAGAACTTATTGGCCCCGTCACAGGTGCTTCACGAATTCGCAATTGACCAATGTTCTCCCAGGATAACTTGGTTCCTTCTTGTCCAATGTGCACTCCTTGACAAGTGTTTGAACTGGGATCAATGGTAGAACTCTATCACAATAAAATGAAAGTAATATGATTCTCAAAACCAGATCTGTTTTTTCATCTCTTGTAATGGATGAGATGCCTCTTATATAAGGCATGGAGGGGTGCCAAGTGGGCACCCCTTGGGGTGGGATGCAACCCTTTCAAGGATTGCAACTTTCCCAAACACCTCTAACATCCAACAAGACATTTAACAATATCATTTTAATGAATATTACAAGAATTTCTAACAATCCCCCACAATTCTTCTAATATTCATATAGACACTCGAGGAGTTACCATGAACTAAAGCTGCATCGAAATAGGTAGCTTTCGCCTTGAACCTTTCCTAGTGAATGACAATCGGATTTACTTGGCAAACCAGTGACCCATAGTCTTGAACTGTTCTGCCGTTGGTGTAAACCAAGACAATTGCCAACACACAGCTTTAATTCGACCATTTTTCCGTTCTACGATTGTGTTCATTTCGGCCCTGAACAACGGTCCTGGATTCATCAAGCACTTAGGGTAACCCGCCTTTAAAAGTTCTCATGGAAGCGACCTCACTTCTTACTTGAAATAGGTGATCTACTATGAAGAGATAATCTGTCTTTACCCCTATTAGGACTCATCTCCTAATATAGTGATCATTAAAAGCCTTAGCTTATCCTAACCAATGACAGACAGCACTCATCGTCATTATCGGAATGGGAAAGAGTACAAAACTCTTCAGTGCTTGTTTTGAATTGCACAAAGTTTCTGTTGTCCCTTTTGAACCTAGATCTTGGGATCTCCAGTCAGCTAGGTTGGGTTTCCACAGTGACAATTTTTAGATTATAGGCTTCAAGCCCATTCCCCTCGATGACTTCTCAACTTGCTCTCGAGGTAAACCTTTAGTTAGTGGATCCGCTAGGTTTTCCTTCGACTTAACATAATCGATCGTTATTATGCCACTTGAGAGCAGTTGACGTATGGTATTATGTCTCCGACGTATATGTCGAGACTTACCATTATACATTGTATTTTGAGCTCTCCCAATAGCCGATTAGCTGTCACAATGTATACCAATCGCTGACACCGGTTTGGGCCAGCTAGGAATATCCTCCAGGAAGTTTCTAAGTCATTCTGCTTCTTCCGCTGTTTTGTCTAACGCTATGAACTCTGATTCCATAGTAGACCGGGCAATACATGTTTGCCTCGAGGATTTCCATGACACGACTGCATTACCAAGTGTGAAAACAAATCCACTCGTAGATTTGGAATCCACCGTATCAGATATCCAGTTAGTATCGTTGTATCCTTCTAGTACTGCTAGATATCTCTCGTAATATAGCCCATATTTTGAAGTTTCTCTCAGATACCTCAAAACTCTTACTATGGCTTTCCAGTGGTTATGTCCTGGATTGCTCGTATATCTGCTAAGCCGGTTCACAGCTTGAGCGATATCAGGTCGTGTGCAATTCGTGAGATACATCAGACTTTCGATGATTCTCGAATACTCTAATTGCGATACGCTTGAACCAGTATTCTTTGATAGATGAAGAGTTGGGTCCACATGGGTTCTAGCCACATTTAGATCCCCTTTGATATATTTATCAAGTATCTTCTCAATATAATAAGTCTGAGATAATATATATCCGTCTGATGTCCTAGAAATCTTAATTCCTAGGATCACATCAGCTACTCCCAAATCTTTCATATCAAATCTGCTGGATAACACGTTTTTGGTAGACTGAATCATTTCATGATTACTACCAATTATCAGCATATCGTCTACATAGAGACACACAATGACATATCCTTTTTGAGTTAATTTGGTGTACACACACTTATCACACTCATTGATTTTGAACCCACTTGACAACATTTCTTTGTCAAATTTCTCATGTCATTGTTTAGGTGCTTGTTTTAATCCGTACAAGGATTTTACAAGTTTGCACACCTTCCGTTCTTGTCCAGGAACATTAAACCCTTCTGGTTGTTCCATGTAAATCTCTTTATCCAATTCACCATTCAAGAATGCCGTCTTTACATCCATTTGATGTATTTCAAGACCAAATATAGCTGCTATGGCTATGAGCATTCTTATCAATGTGATACGAGTCACTGGTGAATAGGTGTCAAAGTAATCAAGGCCTTCATTTTGTCTATAACCTTTTATGACAAGTCTCGCCTTGTACTTATCTATCGATCCATCCGTTTTCATCTTCCTTTTGAATATCTATTTGTAGTCCAGCGGCTTACAACCTGGTGGAAGATCAACCAACTCCCAAGTATGGTTCTGTAGGATTGAATCAATCTCACTGTTAATAGCCTCTTTCCAAAGAGGTGTCTCCGGAGAAGCCATAGCTTCTTTGTAGCTTTGAGGCTCATTTTCTAACAAGTATGTCTGAAAATCGGGACCAAACGACTTAGACGTTCTAGCTCTTTTGCTACGTCTAGGCTCGATTGTCTCAGTATTTTCACGTTGATCTGATTCTTGGTCAACCTGATCACTGTCCTTGACAGTGTCAACTGTTCTTTTGAGAGACTCTTTTGTTTGTCTTTCTTTGCAAGGAAACGTCTCTTCAAAAAATGTCGCATTCCTTGACTCAATTATCATGTTCGGATTGATGTCAGGAATCTCCGACTTGTGTACCAAGAATCGATACGCACTACTGTTGCGAGCATATCCAATGAATATACAATCAACAGTTTTGGGTCTTATTCTAACCTTCTTAGGTTTAGGAACCATTACTTTGGCAAGACACCCACACACCTTTAGGTATTTGTAGGAAGGTACGAAACCTTTCCACAACTCATATGGTGTCTTGCCCAACCTTCTTTGAGAAAGTTTGTTAAGAACGTAGTTCGCGGAAAGAAAGGCTTCCCCCCACAAGTTCTGGGGTAGTCCCGAACTCGTCAACATGACGTTCATCATTTCCTTCAAAGTTCGGTTTTTGCGCTCCACAATTCTGTTCTGTTGAGGAGAATAAGGAGCAGTGGTTTCGTGAATAATTCCGTGCATATAACAATATTCACTGAATGGTGAAACGTATTCACCACCTCTATCACTCCTGATTCTTTTGATTTTCTTACCAAGTTGATTTTCAACTTCGCTCTTATAGTGTACAAATCTCGTAATAGCTTCTGCTTTGCTTCTCAGCAAGTACACATAGCAGAATCTTGTGCTGTCATCGATAAAAGTGATAAAGTACTTTTTATCGCCTCTTGTTTGCACAATGTTCATGTCACACACGTCAGTGTGTACAAGTTCTAAAGGTTCAGAACTGCGTTCAACAGAATGAAATGATGTTCGATGCATTTTTGCTTCAATGCATGCCTCACACTTATGTTGGCTATCAATTGCAATTTTAGGTATAAGGTCCATGTTAATTAATTTACGCATGGTATCATAATTAACATGTCCTAACCTCCCATGCCATACATTTTGTGACTCAATAATATAAGCAGAAGTACTAGCTTTATTATTCGCAAGATTAACAGTTATTACATTTAGTTTGAAAAGGCCCTCAGTTAGGTAACTTTTTTCTACATACATATCATTCTTTGTCATTACAAACTTATCAGAAACAAATACTAGCTTAAAACCAGCCTTAAGAAGAGAACCCGAGACCAAGTTCTTCAGAATATCCGGAACGTGCAGTATATTTCTCATTGTTAACTCATTTCCTAATGTCATCTTCAGAACCACTGTGCCTTGTCCAACCACCTGAGAGGTAGACGAGTTTCCCATTGTCAGATGATCGCCGCCATCGACCTTCTAGTACATGGAAAACATCTTGCTATCTGCACAGATATGACGAGTAGCCCCAGTGTCTACCCACCATTCCCTCGGATTCCCAACTATGTTGGCTTCGGTTACCACTGCTGATAGTTCCATCTCTGAGATATCATCAGTCAGTTGCTCACCCTCAGTGACATGGGCCTCATTTTTCTTTTTCTTACCCTTGTCCTGAGACTTCTTGTTTCTGCAGTCCTTTGACATATGACCGCTCTTTCCACAGTTGTAGAATTTCCCCTTGAACTTCTTGTTCGAAGAATCAGCTCCACTGTTCTTTCTTTTCTTGCTACCCTTCACACCCTCAATGATGTTGGCCTTAGACTCCATAGTCTTGTAGCTGGCCTTCTCGGACATCATGTTGTCCTCCTCGATTCTCAATCGAACACTAAGGTCTTCAAGGCTCATCTGCTTCTTTTTGTGTTTCAGATAGCTCCTGAAGTCCTTCCATGATGGAGGCAACTTTTCAATTATGGCGGCAACTTGAAACATCTCACAGAGTTTCATACCTTCATCCAGTATTTCATGAATGATTAACTGCAGTTCACCCAACTGAGACATCATTGTCCTTGAATCTACCATCTTCTAGTCCAGGAACCTACCCACGACAAATTTCTTTTGTCCGCCATCCTCGGTTTTATACTTCTTCTCGAGAGATTCCCAACGAATCTTTGCAGAAGTCATGCCTTGGTACACATTGTACAAGGTATTGTCAAGACCACCCAAAAGGTAGTTTCTTGCATAAGAAGTCTCCAGACATCCAAGTCTGTTCTCGCTCTTCCTTGGCCATTTCAGATTCACCCTCCACATGACCCGGAGGATCTTTGAGGAATTTAGCCAACTGGAGAGTTGTCAGGTAGAACAACATTTTGCTCTGCCACTGCTTGAAATTTGCCCCACCAAATTTCTCCGGCTTTTCTCCATGAGAGACCGGTACTGTGATATTTCCGCTAGCCATTTGTAACTGGAAAATCCAATATGGGTCAATTAGTCTACAAAAGACAAATTACATGACGATCAACGAATGATCTTGTTCAAAGTGATGTACTAGGTAACCACTTGTTGTTCTATTGGACGGTGGTTCCAATAAACACAAGTCCTTGAATTTCAACTAAAGATTCTTTTAGAAAAATGAATAAACGAATATCGCCTTTTAGACAAAATATTCTTTAAACATTTTTTCAATAGGATCCTTTAGCGATTTTAACCCAGAACTACACTTTATATAACAGTACAATATACAATATGTGTAGATATGTGCAAGTGTCAATCAAGATTGGATGGAATTTCTTGTGTATGATTACACTTTAAATTCTCAACCAACTATGCAACACACAATCAATTTCAACTTTATCACTATGTGTATGCTTGTGATAATTGAACAACCTAATAATAACTTAAATCTATACTACCAAGATTAATGTGTTACAGTATATGATTTACACTCTCATAATTATAAAATTAATTATTCAAAGTATTTGTTCATTGATATAGTCATTACCTATGCAATGATCATCGATAAAAGATTTTCGTTAGGAGCTAGGTATAAAATTTGTTCTGGTCATTAACTAACAAACAAAGGAATCTTATGAACGAATTTCATTATATTAGGTTAACATTCTCAGTTATTCATTCAACTCATTCCCAAGATATAAGGTTTATGAAATGTAATAAATACAAAATCATACCGAGTAAATTAAAGAATAAATTAATATGATATAGGAGTCCGCTAAATACAATGAATTAAGATCATCACATATATGACCATCATTATGATAAAATTGATGTTATTTATTTAACGGAAATTATTAGAACTTTTTCAATTTTATATGGTCATGTCCAATATAATCTTATTATATAAAATACATTCATTTTTATGTCTTTACATAATATAATATGGATAGAACTATACCATTCATAATGAAATGAACTGTATTTATGATTTTGGATTTGAAGATTCCGAACTTCAAATCATAGTCATGGATAAATTTTGATTATTACTCTTTAAATTTTATCCATGCATATATATATGTAACATTTTATATAGACATATATATTTAATTTAAAGCGACATAAATAATCACAGAATTTTCTTGAAATTTATAAAACAAATCAAAAGGCATACATGGAATAAAATCGAATCATAAATTTATTCATCAATCATGTTTCAAACACATTTGCTTATCGGACATAAAAATCCCAACAAACTCCCACTTGCCCTAAAACAAATGAGACATGTCTCTAAGCCTCAATCCTTATAGATGCCCCTCATAACTATTTGCAGGCATCGTCTTGGTAAAATGATCGTCTAGATTCTATACAGACGAAATCTTCAGAACATCCACGCCTCCGCGTTGCACAATGTCCCTAATCACATTATATTTCCTCTCAGTATGTTTTGATCTCTTGTGGCTTCTTGGTTCTTTGGAATTAGCCACTGCACCACTATTATCATAATAAAGTGGTAATGACTTGTTCATATCTGGAACCACTTCCAGATCAGTAAAGAACTTTCGGAACCAAACCGCTTCTTTGGAAGCTTCACAAGCAGCCACATATTCGGCTTCTATAGTTGAATCAGAAACACATGATTGTTTGACGCTTCTCCAAACTATAGCTCCCCCACCAAGAGTAAATATTGATCCAGATATCGACTTTCGATTATCTATATCTGATTGAAAATCAGAATCAGTATATCAAATCGGAATCAAATCCTTGCCAGAATAAACAAGCATATAATTCTTTGTTCTCCGTAGATACTTTAGAATATGCTTAACTGCTACCCAATGATCTAATCCTAGATTTGACTAAAAACGACTAATTATTCCCACTGCATAGCATATGTCAGGTCTTGTGCATAACATAGCATACATCAAGCTCTCCATTGCCGACACATATGGAATCTGTCACATATCTTCTTCCTATTGGGGTGTCAAATGACACTGCCTTTTAGAAAGAACAAATCCATGACGAGAAGGTAAATTACCTTTCTTGGAGTTTTACATTGAATATCTAACAAGCATATTGTCAATATACAGTGCATGAGACAAGGCTAGTAGCTTTTTCTTGCGATCTCTAATAAGACGGATCCTAAGAATATAACTTGTTTCTCCCAAATCTTTCATTTAGAATTGTTCAGCCAGTCAAGCCTTTATGTCTGATAATAGTTTTACATTATTCCCAATAAGTAGAATATCATCAACATAAAGTATTAGAAAGACCACTCGATTGTCCTTGATGGATTTATAAACACAAGATTCATCAGGATTTTGGATAAAGCCATAAGATTTGATCGCCTCATCAAATCTCATGTTCCAAGATCTGGACGTTTGGTTAAGCCCATAGATAGACCTTTGCAACTTGCAAACCTTTTGCTTTTCGTCATTGCTTATAAAACCCTCTAGTTGCTCCATATAGATGGTATTTTCAAGATAACCATTCAAAAAGGTTGTATTGACATTCATCTGCCAAATTTCATAATTATAATGAGCAGCAATGGAAAGCAAGATTCGAATGGACTTCAGCATGGCTAATAGTGAAAACGTTTCCTCATAGTCAACTCATTTTTTTGGGTATAACTCTTTGCCACTAGCCTTGTTTTGAATGTCTCTACATTACCGTCCATCCCTCTATTTCTTTTATAAATTCATTTGCACCCTATAGGATTTACTCCTTCAGGTAGATCTACAAGTTCCTAGACTGAGTTGGAATACATGGATTTCATCTCAAGTTTCATAGTCTCAAGCCATTTCTCTTTGTCATGTTCTTCCATTGCACATCTATATGTCAATTGTCATCTTTTCCATCATCAGTGATAGCAACTTGTGCTTAAACTTATTGTATATATCGAGAAGGTAGTCGTACTATTCTCCCACTACGACGAAGTGATAAGATGTTCTGACTCGAAGATGTGGTCTCATCGCTTTGTGGAACAATAATCCTCGCAAGTCGTTGACTGATCTCATCAGATTTTAATTCCTCCAAGACTATCTTGCTTTAAGGTTTGAAGTCTGTCATATAATTATTCTCAAGGAACGTGGCATTTGTCTACACAAATACCTTATTATCTCGAGGATTATAAAACACACCTCCCATTGTGCCTTTTGCATATCCTACAAAGAAACAAACTTCGGAACGTATTTCTAACTTTGTTGTCTTACCCATTAGCACGTATGTTGGGCACCTTCATATACGAAAGTGTCTCAAACTAGGTTTGTGGCCACTCCATAACTCTAAGGATGTTTTAAGTACTGACTTAGATGAAACTACATTCAAAATATAAGTTGTTGTTTGTGTATCATACCCCCAAATTGATTTTGGGAGTGAAGAATAACTCAACATAAACGAATCATGTCGAGTAAAGTTCGATTCCTCCTCTCAGCTACACCATTTTACTGAGGTGTACCAGGTACAGTTAGTTGGGATAAAATCTCATACTCTAGTATGTGATCTTTGAATTCATTATCAAGGTATTCATCTCTTCGATCTGATCGAAGACACTTGATTGATTTACCTAATTATTTTTCCGTTTCAAATTGGGATTCTTTAAACTTTCCAAAAGTTTTAGATTTATATCGCATTAGGTAAACATAATCATATCTTGAGTAATCATCAACAAAAGTAACGAAGTACTCATAACCACCTCTTGCTTGTGTAGACATAGGTCTGCAAACATCTGAATGTATAAGCTTCAGTTGTTCTTGGGCCCTATTGCATTTTGCAGAAAAAAGACCTATTTGTCATCTTACTTTCAAGACATGACTCACAGACTAGTAGAGTACCAACATTTATTTCTCTTAAAGGACCATCCTTTACAAGCCTATTTATCCTATCAAGATTTATATGACCAAGTTTTAGGTGCCATAGATATGTGTTATCAGTGTGAGAAATCTTTTGTTTCTTTGTTTTGGGCAATTCTACTTTAAAAATTTCAGTATTCAATAGTGAATTAACAATGAGCCTTATCACATAAAGCCCATTTTCAATAAAACCAGAACAAATATTTTAACCATTTCTTGAAATGATTTATTATTAAAAGAAACTAAATAAAATTATTCATAAAGTCGAGAAACCGAAATGAGATTTCTAGTAAACCCCGGTACAAAATAAACATTATTCAAAAATAAAAATTTATTGTTCTCAACATAAAGTTTTATTTGTCCAACTGCTAATGCTGAAACTAAAGCGTCATTACCAACTCTCAAAGTAAAGTCCCCATCAGCAAGTCTTGTGTAAGAATGAAGCTTATGTAAGAAACAACAAATATGATTAGTCGTTCCTGAATCAATTATCCATGGTGATAAATCATTTTCAACTAAACAAGATTCATTAACAAGTAAATATGATTTACTTTTTTTCTTCTATTTCAACTCTTCGAGATACTGCTTGCAGTTTCTCTTCCAATGCCCATCAATTCCACAATGGAAACATTTTCCTTTTGGCTTTTCTGGGTGGAGCTATTATAATTTCCTTAACTGTTGTTTGACTTGTTCTTTTTGCTGTTGTTCCTTGTTGTTTTCTCAGTTCCCGAACTCTTACATTTCTTTTTATTTCTCTTACTCTTCTTTAAAGAAGAATTAGAGGTAGAAGGTCCAGCAACATTTGCTTCTCCCTTATTCTCCACAGAAATAGATTCAAAAGTTGTGAGTTCGTTAAAAAATTCAGTCAAATTATAACTCAACTTATTCATGAAGCAATTGCTTTTGAACTGAAGAAGTTATGGGCTATGGCTTTCCAAAATCATGCCCACTTGTGTGCCTTCATCTATGGTAGCCTCATTGATTTTTGCCTCATGAATTATACTGATCATCATTAGCACATGTTCACGAACATGAGTTCCAGCTTTCATTTTGCAGTTCATGACTTTATTGACTGCTTGATGTTTTGCTTGATCAGATGGTTTGCCAAACATGCGCTGTAGAGACTCCATTATCTCATAAGCAGTCTCTGTCTTTTCGTGCTTTGTATTAAGCACCTCAGACATGGCAGCAAGCAAATACCAACGAGCTTTGTCATTTGCTCGAATCCGATTTTCGTACACATCTTTAATGATTTTTTTGGCATTTACAGCAGGTTCTGGAGGACATTCCTCCATCAGAACAAACTTCAGGTTATCCAACACAAGAATTATATTCATATTTTTCTTCCAATTAGTAAAGTTATCACCAATTAATTTTTCGGTAGGAAGCAATTATATGATTAGATTTGACATATTTCTGAAATAATTAAAAAAATATTCTAAATTATTTCATGCATAAAATTCAAAATAAATTTGGCATAGTAATCATGATGCATGATGCATATGCAAAATACACAAATATATATATATATATATATGTACTACTATAGCCTCAGAAAAATTAGTAAGCATATTGTGTTGCCTTAGGGTCGATCATACACCTTATTAAAATAGAGACAATCTCAATTAATAAAAAATTTCAAAATGTCTCATATTTTCAAAATTTATTAATAAATGATTTTTGGTCTAAATGTAATTAACACGTTTAACTACATTCATATGAGTGTAACCCACCATTTTGGATCCTCAAAATTTAACTCATAATAATCACCTTAGGGTAAGTTAATTATGAAATACATCTTATAAATCATATCGTAAGAAGTACAACCTTAATATTAACCTAAGCGAACACTCTCATTAGGGAGGATGAAACTAAAGTCATCACGAAGCCCCACTTAGATTTCACGATGTTGCACTAACGGTGGAGACCAAATGACATTTTGACAAACTACCCGCTCCCATTCATTATTTTAAGTTTAGTGATTTTATATGTAAAACATCTAATGTTTTGTAAACTTAGCGAAAAGACTAAGAAATCAATATTAAAGGTCTTCAATTACCAAGTTAGTTGTTTCATAATAAAATTACCCGTTTTACCAATAAAAATTAAATTCATTATGAAACATCTAAGTTATTCATGATAAATAATTTATTAGAAATGCTTAGAATTAAATGTTGTGACTTTACAAATTTTAACTATTTAAAATTAATTCACAAATTTTATTTAATTGAATCGACTAATCGATAAAATTCTAAAATAGTTTTTAATCAAATTATAAACCATTTTCATATCATAAATAAATTTATGAAAATGCACATGTATGTATGACATGTTATAATGCGAGAGTATGCATTGTGCTAATTTTATATGACATTTAAATTATGCATGAGTATAAACAATTTATAATTCCCACAAAATAAATAAATTGAATATTAACCTAGTTGATAATTTGGGTATTTTTAAAATTACAAACAACGAAAGATAAAATTACATTAATCTCAAATGTGAAAAAAATATAATTAGATTTCCAAGTGACTTTCACAATTTTTATTTTATTTTACTGCCGCATAGTGGGCAGTCAAAACTGCCGTACAATGCGGCAATTTTGACTGTCGCATTGTGCGGCTGGCTGCTGCAGTAAAAAAAATTGGAAAATAATATATATTGTGTAAAATTTTTGTCTTTCGCCCATCGTCATTCGGCTTGATCTTGATCTCCAATGATTACAAATAATTGACAATTACAAAAAAAATACCCATTTATTTTTTGGGTTTACATATCCAATATATAAAACAATAAATTAAAATCATAACCCAAAGTTAACCATAGAATTAACGATTAATATCCATACATCCATCATCACATGATAATAAAAAATGCATAGCCTACTCTTTTACATACATATTAAAATGATTTACAATAAATCATTTTTATCATGCGTAGCGGAAACCATTAACAGAAAGGAATTTATTTTATTTTACATGAACATTAAAAACCGGATCCGTATTTTTTAGTACATTAATAATATATAATATTTATAACTCAAGTAAGAATTATACTTGTAGATCTTGATATCCTTAGATCACGATCTTCCTCGTCTTATCTCCTCACCTCCAACGGCAAGTGTGTAGGGGTTTTAAGGGGGAATATCGGTAACGCAGCGGAATAGTGGAAAATCAAAATTTTCCGATTTCAAATTTTTTCTCAGATCAATTAAATAAACTTATTTATTTAATTATCCAATTATCAAATTCTGAAAAATTACACAAGAAATCAAATTTCTTGGTAATTACCGAATTGCCCCAAAACTTTGTAAGTTTATCATTTTAGTCCAAAAGTTGTCAATACAATTTTGGATGATTCTAAATCATTTCTAAAATGTTTTTCAACACATCTAATGCATCAAAATCATATTTCACACAAATCCCCATTTTTTCTGAAATTGCCGAGAGCACCCCCAATTTTCAGTTTTTTGCAATTTGGTCATTTTGTTCAAAAACAAGCCAAGATCAAATCCAATTAACCCAAAATTTTACATACATCATATTCATACCATAATGCATCACATATATGAAAAGCCTTAAATTTGGAGTGAGTTAAGAACCCTAATTTTCCAATTTCACCAAATTTACAAAATCCAACACTTTAATCCATTCAATACTTCACCAATCTAGCCTCACCACTTTGAAACAACTCTAGAACAATTATAGGTCACCAAAGAGTGGCTTACCAACTCTAGAATGGCAACTTGATTTTCTAAAAATCAAAAGTAAAGCTTTGAAACAATTTCAAGCTTACTTACATGCATCACACTTTCATCAAAGTTCACAACCATATAAACACAAACTATAAGAGTAGAGATGACATCAAAGCATCACAAAATGAAGCTAAGCATATTAGAAACATTTTCTATGTTGAAGACTTTAAAGAAAAACTTACAAAAATAAGATTTTTCCAAGCTTTCTTCTTTAGCCTCCAAGCCTTTTCTCTCAACTTCTTTTATGTTTATTTGGTATCAAATGAACTTATTAAACCCTAAAATGAAATGAAACAATATATACTTCACCCAAAAGGAGCCTTGGCCGAAATTGGTGGAAGAAATATCTAGATATTTATTTTTTGTTTCATTTAAATTACAACTTGTCAACTTGTTTTCTAAATCATTACACTTTAATGAATTATTCAACTAAGTCAACAATTACAACTTAAAAGATATAACACTTATATTCATTTTAGGTCTAGAGCCGAAAATTACATTTAGTAAAGGAAAAAGATATTTTCATTTTTCAAACAATTTAAACAAATATCTTAGGAAGTCAAAACCATTTTGACAACCTTTTCCTTTACTTTAAAGTCGACAATTTACACTTATAATCATTTCCTAACTTTATCATTTGGTAAGATATTTATATTTTAATTATATTAATCATTTAACAATTAAATAATTAAATAATTAATTAAATACAAATATCTCAAATATATGTATTATATTTACTTTAAATATCTCAAATACATATATTAATGATATATGTCAAATACCTTTATTTGACAATTTATTAATGTGTATTTAATAATATCATATATTAAATACAAATACACATTAATTAGGAAATGATGGTTCGGCCCGTTCGCATGTATTTTTCGTTTAACGTTTAAACGATTTATAAATAATCATCATTATTCATCAAAGTTTCCCTAGTGCTCTACGAGTATATTTCATTAGTGAGACTCTCTAGATTCAGGTATATCCGTCACAAAATCAAATTTCGTGTCCATAATTTACCCACCCGTAAATTATGACGACCACAGATAAACCAACTGAATCATACAGGTCGAGGTCATTGCATACGTATAATCCATCCGTCACAGGTATCCGGATAATACCAGAGATATAGATGTAAACGTCAAATCTCTATAGGTATTATCCCGTCGACGTATCTATTAGCAATCTCTAAATAACATTCGGAACTTACTTCCAAAGTATATTGTGGCCACAGCTTTAACAGACTGCTAATCATATATGAACTACCTATGCTCTGTACACAGAACTGACGGATCCTATCTTGATACACACAGGATATCATGAGGATCGGTCCACACCCAACGAACGGGCGGAGGTCTGATTTAAATAGATCGGTGACGTGACTGTTATATAAGTGTGGAGGATGTCTCATACATCCACATTGGTATCTTAAGTCGAAGGACCACTATGCTACTCAACCCGAGAAAAATCTTATTGACGTTGGTGTACCATCCATTAAGAATATTCGGTGAGTCGTTCAGTGTTTATCCACTATAAACACCTACACGTCTATACGAGTCTCCCTAGACTCATGGTTCATTGGGATAAACCATCGGACCAAGTCTCGATATACGACATGTACTAGTCTCAACAGATTTGACTAACCGACCCGTGTTAGTGAATCTTGACCAGAAACTATATTTGATAATATACATTTAGCAGTGACACTTCCCAATGTCAATTACAAACTAGCTTTGTAACTGTGTACTGCATTATATATTATCGGGTCTTTGTCTAATATATACATATCACTAAACAACATTTAGTTTCAGATCGAATACGTATATAAAAACAAGAGGTGCAACCATAAATAAGTAATATTATGGAAAATGGGATGTTCGTATTCATGAATCAGACATAAATACGGTCCGGATTGGCGCTCTGAGCACCAACCCCAACAAAGTGTTGGCGTGAAAATAATTACGAAGAACACTATAATTTTGTGAATGATTCGTGTAATTACTACATGAGACGAATCTTATGCGTTATTTTCTTTTTGATTTTCTCAAAACCAAACAAAGAAAAACAAAATCAAAAATCTTTCCTTTTTCTTTTTTCTCACCCAGCACACTCACGTTTTTGCGGTTTCTTTTTTATTTTGATAAAAAAATAATTCAATTATGGGAGGACTCCACCCTCCAAATATGTTAAAAAAATTTGAGTATAAATTATATGCACCCTAAATCATTTACAATTGAAGTTTTCGGCTTTGAAGACGTTAATGAATTGGGATGAAATTATTATGGAATACGTGGGAGAGTGAGTAAATATAAATTTAGCATTTAGATGTTGAGTATAAAAGAAAAACAATTATATATTAATTTATACTGTGGTTTGATTTGAAATGTGAATTATGTGAAGATAAAATTATGTTTGGTTTATGAAAAAAAATATGATTATTAATCATATATATATATATATATATTTTTAAAAATAACTTTTATTCACCATTGAAATATTATAAAAATACAACAAATTTTTTTTAGTATAAAACGAATTGCATAACATCATTTATGAATCATCACTTGTTCATTATAATTTTTAATCGAGATACTTAATTTATATATGAAAATTAGTTGTTTATAATATGAACAACAAAATAATACTATACATCCCAGATAATTTTATTATAAATAATGTGACATGTAATGTGTGAGTGAATAATAAAATTGTATAAATTTCAAGTGAATTTATTAGACTATGGATGACAAAAATATCTAGAAGTGACAACGGATTGGGCCGAGCTCAGGTTTTGCCAAGCCTGTTCTGGCTCGGATGAGGTTGAGTTTTTTTATAAATGAATTTTTGAAAAAACAGTACTTTTTGAATTTCTTTATATTTAAAAAATAAAAAATTAAGAATTTCAATATTTTTAATATTTTTTTTATATTAAATTAAAAAAATTAGTTATAAATAAATATATTTAAAATTAAAAATTAATTTATATAATTAAAAAAATTATTTTATTACAAAAAATCAGACCCAAACCAGACTCGAACTTTTTTTACCTAAACTCGGCCCTAATCTGGACCCTAAAAAAGCATCAAGACCGGGCTTGATCGGTCCAGACCCGGCTCGACCTTTTTTTAACCCATGTTTTGAAAGAATAAAATATTAGACACAAGTATAATTTTCATCCTGGTTCAACATATCACTTAAAATACAAATTATTCACCTCAATTATGTACTTGCAGCAACAGTGCAACACTTCAATAATGCATTTTTTTTTAAAGAAGGTATGATATAACTTGACACCCAACATTAAAAAAAAATTATTTAAATACATATATTTTTTTTAATCTCCTATCTCTTATTTTGCTGCCACATCACCAAATAAAATATAGATAATCTTATATCCCGTGACAGCAACGCGCAAATCTATTTATATACACTATATCATTAAAATGCTCATAATTGAATTTACTATTAAGGATAATCTTATACAATTTAATAAAAATATATATTACTCTTAACACTCGTTTGTTACATTCTTACCATAAAATATTATATATTTATATAACTAATTAATTTGAATGTAAAAAATAAATACTAAAAATATTTCACAAGCAAACTTACTCGAATGAAATGACACAGTAATAAGTAATATTTCAACATAAAAATTTAAGAGAGGTAAGGATTGAAATTCCATTAGAGTGACTCAAATCTGTCATAAAAAGAAATTTCAATCGAGAAGTTGATTCGAATTTTTAAAATTTAGAAGAGTTAATATATGTTTTTACAAAGTTTAGCTATATTGCTTGAAAAGTTATATTAATTCATTGGTAATAAAAATTAATTTTATGAATGTAGAAATAAACAAAACTCATAATAACATGGAGCTAATTTAAGGATAATTTAGGTATATTTCATAGTGTTAAATAAAAATAAAATTTTTATAAAATGAGTGTCTTGATTTAAAAGATGTTCAAAGTAAAGTTCAAATACAAAAAAAAAAAGAGCGAGTTTATGGAGGCGTCCCTAGGGTCCAATCCTTCCTTTGTGTGGAGAAGCTTGTTGTGGGGTAGAAAGATTTTGGAAAAAGGAGTTCGATGGCGAATTGTAATGGACTTACAGTTTCTGTGTATAACAGCAATTGGATGCCTAGACCTACTTATTTCCGGCCAGTTTCAGTTCCCTCACTCCCTCGAGACACGAAGGTGGCTGCACTCCTGACTCAAGATAACAGATGGAATACGAGAGTCCTGCAGAAACATTTATTGCCAATGGATGTGGCGGAAATCACAAGAATTCAATTGCCAAAGCGAAACACAGAAGATCGGGTATGTTGGCACTTCGATAGAAGATGAATTTTTTTCAGTCAAAAGTGCGTATCATTTGGGTATACAGATTCTCGAATCACATAAGTCTGCTAATTCAAGAGGAAGTCATGTTTTCTGGAATGATATTTGGGGGATTGAGGCTCCAGAAAAAGTAAAGATTTTTGTATGGAAAGAGTGTCGTGGCCTGCTGCCAGTGTCTGTGAAGCTCCATTCGAAGAAAATCACTAATCACACACTTGTCCTAGGTGTTTCAGAGAGGATGAGACTGTCTTTCATGCTTTGTTTAGGTGTGATACCTCAAAGCTTTGCTGGAAAGAGACAAACTAGTATTCTTTCTTAAAAAACTTTTCAGGAAACGACGTTGGGGAACTTCTGAGGATAGGTTGAAATCTTTGTCGAAGTTGGACATGAGCTTGTTCACAGCTATCATGTGGAGTTGTTGGGGAGCTATGAATAATTTTATTTTTCAGAATATTAAGTATTGTAAGGTGAATGTCTTGGCTGCTGCTGAAAGGCTCATTTCCTCATTCATTAGAGTGAGGCAGCAAGATGTTTCCCTGACTGCTGAAAGAGAAATAGATGTTGCTGCTGAAAATTTTAAGGCCCTAGATCTTGGCTTTAGAGGTATGGTTGACAGCTCACTGCCTCTGGATGGAACCCACGGTGGGATTGGGGTGGTTATTAAGAACAATGAGGGAAGTGTCAAGGCAGTGTCTATCCAACAGAGTTCGAAGGGTTCTGATATTGAGCAGGTGGAAGCAGAAGCTATCTTATGGGGGATAAATCTTGCTATTGAGGCTAAAGCTTTGCCTATTGTAATTGAGTCCGATGCGTTAAATGTGGCAAATATGGTTCTCGGTAAGGCTCAGAGTACCAAAGAAATTGCTTGGGTAATTAGTGATATCCAAGAAGCGATTGCCCGCTCGAACCAGATCTTGGTTCAATTCAGACCTCGTGTCTGTACTGCAATCGCGCATAATTTAGCTAGACTTGCTTTAACGATGGATTATTGTGGTTGTTGGAAGGATTCATTCCCTCCTTTTGTATCTTTGTTGCTCTAGTTTATAAATGAATTTCATTTAAAAAAAAAAAAGGAAAATAAATAATGGAATGAGATGAGGAAAAAAAAATTATAATTATTATCAGTGCCGTGCACTGTAATTTTCTCTAATAATAAAATTTTAAAAAAATATATATTTATCAGGGGAAAAAAAACAAAGCTTGAGAAAACAGAAAAGAATAATCATTAATCATAAACGCAGATGCGTGTACCCAGCGACAATATATATGTACCGTCAGTTGAGTTTCCCGCTCTGCTAAAACCCAAACGATTAGGTCACGAACTTTCCGACTGTTTCTCAAGAAATCTTTTGAAAAATCTGGCATGGAAGATTTCATCGACTAAATCAATTCATAATGTTCTTCACAAAGATAATCCACCGCAAGTTATCATCTCTGTTGCAACCATGGTTGCGAGACGAGCCGGACCTGGAGATCAAATTAGGGTTCATAAACTCTATCGCGATAGCAAAGAACCTTAGATTTAACAATTTGGCTCTCAATATGATACTTGAAGAGGAGTCGAGTAGCGTGTATGTGAAGGAATTCAATATCGAACACTTGAGCATTCGCTTCTCCAATTGGTCATCCACTGCCTTCTCCTTTGAAGTTCGCGGCGTCCACGTCACTCTATCAGCTAGGTAGTTGGACTCTTGCATTTATATATATATATATATATATTTTTTTTTTTTTTTCCTGTTTTAATGAATTTTATTTTGAATTTGTAATTGTTTACGCAAGGGAAATGAAGGATGGAGGATTGAGAAAGGATAAGAAAACGAGTAATTCTGCTTCAGAGGATGTGAAAAAGAGTCTTTCTGCGATCGATCCTGAGGTAAATTTGTGATAACGCTAAACAGCTTCAGTTAAATTCTGGCGATTTTTATTTGTGGAGATTAATTTATTTTTTCAGCAAGGGCCAATTATAAATGTACAAAGCACATGAAGGCATTGTTTTAAGTCAGCTCGTTAACTAGTGGACTCCTTACTCAACCTGTATTTGTTTCTATGAAATGGATATTGATTGAATAGTCCACTTGCTCTTTTAGTTGCTTTCTACTGAAATAATGTGTGAGGCCTCATTCATGTGTTGCCCAATCAATATATCGATGGCTAGCTTCGTGAAGTGAAATATGCTTGTAAATTTAATGAGACTAAGGTTTAGTCCCGTCCCTTTAATTATTTATTTTCCTTGGCTAACTTATGCTTTTGAGGCTTGTGTACCAATTTGATCAATTAACTTGGCAATGATAACCGGGACATTTTAATCTTTTTCCAGGGTAGCACTCTGCATGATGTCTTGGGAAGGATCTTGAACACCACTCCACCAAGAAGTAGGATTACAACTACGATTTTAAATCTTATTCTCAATCATTGCTATTTACAGATGGTTAACACCAGTCTGCAACTTCAGTTACCCATTTCCAGCGATTCCTTTTCATATATATCAGAACTAAAGGAACTTAATGCAGAATCTCAGTACTTTCATCAAGGATGCCTTTTGAGAGGATTCGTTGGTTCACTTTTTCGACCTTTGAAAGAGAGCTCAATTGTTATCAGTGGCAGTTGTTTTGAGATTGGATACAAGAGGAATGATCATATAAACCATGTTTGTTTTTCAAATGAACTTTTTGCTTATCTAAAACTGGATGAACTTAAGCTTGTGCATTTTGATCTTCGCTCTGCAGAATTATGTCTTTCATTTTCTCCAGTTGATCTTACTATTTTTGCATTTCTTGCTGAACTATCTCCAAGAGGGTCAAAGCATGCTAGAAATGGTCGATTACTGTGGAAACTGGCTGCAAGAAAAATTGGCCATGTGATTTCAGCTCCTAGTTTGTCATTGCATAATTTAGCAAATCTTGTCAGTCTATGGTTACGTTATGTCAATACCTACGAGAATTTGCTGTTCCTACTTGGGTATTCTGCTGACCATTTGCTAAAAAGATCTGCTGAAAAGATGTCTCGGGATGAAATGTTTTTAGCTTCTGCCCAAAACAATTGGGAGGTGATTGTCAATATTGAAAAAGAGCTGCCTGCTGAAGCTATTGCACAGGCACGACGAATAGCTCGTTTCAGGGCTGCATTAAATGTTCAACGAGATGAAGATAGTTACAAAAAATTCTCTGCCAACAGTCGCTTGATTTTTTTCTGCAAGATCCTTTGGCCACTATCATGTATATGGAAATTTGTGCGTAGAATATCCCTTGTAATTGTACATTTTTTATTTTTATATAGAATTTCAACCAAGGATATAGGATCCAGTGTCCATCTAGGAAATGCCTCTGAATATTCCTATCCACATCAGTGCTTCTGTCTAAGTCTTGAAAAACTTTTAATCACTTTTTACCCAGAACACTTGGCCGAGCCTGTTAATCAAAGAGTAGAATCGCAAACTGGCATTTCGTACTCAGATTTACTTTCATTTTGTCTTTCAGTTGATGCACTGATATTGATGTATACAGAAGATATTTCTGAAAAGTCTCTGCTTATTTCGTGTGGGCAATTGAAGGTTACATCCTCAACTTTTATCAGAGCTCCCCCTAAGAGAAATAGTTCAATAGATTTTACTGCTTCTGTGAAAGGACATCGAAAAGGCAGAGTTACTAATGCCAAAAGTGTTTTGTGGGGTGAGCCTGCAGAAATGTTTATCCTTTCACAAACTAATAAAAGCAATCCTACTGATCATGAAGAAGGTGCATTTGACCCAGCTTTGGAAAAATTTATGGGAGAAATGTGGTCGAATTGGAAAAGATTTTGCATGAAATTTGAAGAAAGTGAGATGGAGTATTCTGAAAATCCTTGGCTTCTTTGTGAGATTAAAAGTTTTTTGATATACCCAGACCTCAAGAATCCAGATTCTGGGTTTTTGAAATGTAATTTGACTGTTGGAAAGTTGAATTTGGCTATGGGATATTCATCTATATTATCAATGGCTCTTCTTCTTCGGCAGATGCAACATGCTGTGAGTTGGACTGAGGGCAATGGAATGTCAATGGCTCCTTCAGGGTCTCCGCAAACAATTGCTGATCGGCCTGATATCAGTTGTGGTGATAAGTATGAGAGCTGTGCTAGTGGAATAAAGATGGCCTTGTGCAGAATGCTTCCGGAGAAACATATTCAAATTGGAGTGCTCATAGCTGGTCCTCACCTCCAAATGTCACTAAGGAAGATTGGGTTTCAAGATGGAAGTGAAGAAAAGAATCATTTTGTTGGCCAGGATGATTTTCACCTTGAATTTGACGTTCACAACATTGAGTTTGTTGCCTGGCCAACCTCAAAGTCTGATTTGACATCATTTACCAGAATCCCAGGTTCTGATGCAAAATTAGAGTGTCTCAGATTGCAGGAACCTCCGGTAATTGCTAAATCAGACGATGAAAAGTATGCATCTCGAGGGTGGATTTCACTTTGTGCGTACCTTAGAATTAATGGTCTGAACACTTACTTGGTCGATGTTGTGGGTAACCAACAGGATCAAGTTTTTGCATTGAAGTCAATAAGCTTTCACTTATCTTCCTTCAGGTTGGGGATTTTAGCCTTAAGAGTTAAGATAACACTTTATATATTCTTTTCATAGGAATACTTCGTTACTTAATTTGAATTGATTACGATTAGTTGAAGGAGAAGGTTTCTTTTAGTCCCTGATTACCGAACAGACCCCAAAAGAAAACAGGGGAAAACTAGGATCTTGAAATTTTATCATATTTATCATATTTTTTAATTATTGCTGTGGTGGGCCTAGGTCATTCAGGTATCCGGCCTAAGAGACTAGCCTCTTGGGTGGAGTGACCCACCCTACATCCTACTTAACCTGTGGATGGCGGAGATACTGGCCCTTTCCTTCCATCCAGCACCATTGAGTTGGTCACATTCTGGCTACCAGAGCAGGCTCTGAAAACACATTGAGGGGCCGGCCTGGGCATTTAGGTATCCAACCAAAAAGGCTGGCCTTTTGGGTGGACCTGTGGAGTGACCCATCCTTCTTAGAATCCCATATATATCTCATTTTCTAGCCAATGCAGAAGCAGAACAACCTACTCATAATTATATATAAAAATGGTTTCACCCTTCTTATATTTTTTTTCCATTCTATTTTTGCTTAAACTTCTTTGATTGGAAAAGATTCTTTAATCCTTGGTTGCTTCTCAATGATATATTAGGTTTGGCAGTGGAAATGGTTCAGTGTAATCCCTTGACATGGAAGTTTAAATATATGCACCTTTTTTCTTATGAAGTTCCACTTTGTCCTTTTTTATCATTCCTCCTGCCTCCTGCAGTGTGCTATCCTTCCAGACCCATGAGCTTTGCGAATTTTTCTCATTTCTTTACCTTAGCTGTGGAAACTTTTGGTGATCATTATGTGTTGCTTGAAGAGAAACATTATTCTGTTGTTATTTACAGGAACTCTATGGTGTTTCGATTGTGAAAATGATTTCATTTGTTGCAGGGAGTATGTTCATTCATTAACCACAACTGTTACTGCCTTCTCAGCAGCTTTCTGTGGGACGGCTGGAGGTTTCACTATTATGTCATTTATTAATGAATTGTATGCTTTATTTGAGGTGATTTCTCATTATGGCGTAATTCATTTTGAGGATGTTTTAATTAATATTCTTATTCAGTAATAGCATAACATGAGAATGTTCACAATACTGTTTTCAGTTTTTATTTTTCATGTATTTTTTACTATTATTATTATTTATTTTTTGATGTGTCAGGATGTACTTCCTGTAATGATAGATGTTATTTTTATTGCCTTTCATGTTACATGTTTCACTGGTTTAGTCACCTTGAGCGTGTCAGAAAGCCCTATATTAAGTCTAACTGGCAACCTTATGACTAATTGATGCCTCTGACTATGGTGTCACCTATAGAAAAGAGATTTGAATTGACCATGTGCTATTGCTCTCAATTAGAAACAAATACTAGTCAAGCATGATGTCAATTGTGAAGAAAAGGATAAACCTTTCTTGATCTGAAACTGAATCTTATGCTTTCGATTATTATTCATGAAAAGATATGATGGTAGAAATGCAATACGTGTTAATGTTTCAAATTACACAAGGTTCCCAAGTGTTAAGAGAGCTCATTTGTAAAGTATTTGGCATCTTAGTTATTGACCACAATCAAGATTCAGTGATTTGCCAATTCTGATGGTAATCCTTGTTTGCTACAACTTGCTGCTTCAAGGTGCTGTCTTGGCGTGGGCTCATTTTTTTTTTTGACTGGCTTTGAGTAACTATAGCATGTGGTATTGTTAGGGCTTTTTTGATGTAAGACCTGAATACATGCCATTGACTTTCTCAGATTGGTCCAGCATATGTAGGCCTTCTTGTTCATGGATGACTATATTATTTCTCTGATATTTATATTAGTAATATTATTATATTATCCTATATCTAAAAGGGAATTAATTTGGTGAACCAGTGAAGTTTGTAACATTACTTTGTTGTTTCTTTTGTTGTCACTTTTTTCTTTCCTAAACATTGGAATCTTTTTTGTAATGCATTCTTTTCTTATCTTTATACCAATTCATGAGTAAATTATATTCTTTACCCAGGTGGTTGCTGGCTCATTCTCTGCAGTGTCATATGCTTTTAATGGGATCGATTCCGTGGTTTATGTACCCTTTCAAGAATTTATACAGCAGCATATAGTATCCTTGGAACATGAGAATGAGGAGACTACTGTAAAAGGAGCATCCTTCATATTTTCTAAATCTCTGTTTTCACTTAATGGGACCTTTAAGCTCAAGCCCATGGATATATTTTGTCATAAATCTAGGATAAGAGAAAAGGTGAGTTTAATGAAAAATATGGATGCTTCAAGTAGTAAAAAGTCCGCTGATGATTTGCTGGATTGTGGAGTTTGGATTTCTATTCATGAAATAGGTATTGATATATCTTGTGAAGAAGGAAAAATAGTTGTTCTTGTAGATTTTTCAGGAATTAAGTCTCAATTGATCAGGTATGAGGATCATATAGGAAAAAGTTCTGATCACTTGGTACTTGGAAATTTGATTCTACAACCACATAATTGCTTACATGAACTCTCTCTTTCTAACTGCATATTTAAATTATGTTTGGGTCACCCTCGTGATGCCTTATCTCCACATTCTGTGAGTGATACAATTGCTAGTTCTCATTCTGAGGGTAATGCATCTCATTCAGTGGGGAAATCCCCTTTAATAAGTGAATCTGAAGAATCGACAGTTTGGCCTCGTCCTTTTGTTCAGAAGTTGGAATGCGATCCGAATATCTTCACTCCAGCCCCAAGTCACTGGATACTTGTAAACATTGCATTTGGTGAGGTCTTAATAACAAGCTGCTCACTAAAGAATGCTCTGGTTGGATCACATGAATTTAATAAGCTTCTGTCATCACTTTCTGTGGGGGGAGAATTTCAGTCAGTATCTTGTGCTATCCAGGTGAATCATATTCCGTATTAGAAAATTTAATTCTCCTATTTTTGCTTAAAATATAACTAATATTCTCGAACCATCACTCAGATGATTCCGATATTCTGTATTGTTTTTCAAGTGTGAGTGACCCATGATGCTACTGGCAGGGTGGTATTCTTTTACTTGAGATAACAGCTTTGCTGATGTTTGTTCGCTGCTTCTCTTCCTACCTCGATCACATTGCAAGTCTTGTATCTATCTTACAATCATCCGCTGAAGATAACATGCGTATGACTGGACCAAGTAGTGACTGTATTGATGAGTCCGCCCAAGGAACACTCCTTGCATCTCGAGAAGACAAAAGAGCGATGCTTGAAGTTATCACCGCTCTTGTATCACAGTTTTCCGTTATTCTTGTTTTTGAAGATGAATCTGGTATATGCATCCCTTTCTTTGTTGTCCATAATAATGATCCCAAATGAATTTCAATGATCGGTCAGGTTATGCAGGGAGTTTTCGGGAGCTTGTGCTGGAGGTTGATGCTCATATGAACATTGTAATGACAAACCTGGAAAAGAAAATCATGATCGACTTTTCTCGCTTGTCAATCCTTTCTCAATTTCTTCAAGAAAATGTGGAGAATGAAAGTCAAATTTCTCATTTCTCTTCTGTCAAATCAAATGAGTTGTCATCACATTCTGTAGCTGGAGAAGGATCGGTAACAGTTCAGGATAATAATCAAAATAGTTCATTTGATGGTGCAAGTAGCTCAAAGAATACTGTTTCACATAATGAATTTTCCATGAACAATTGTGCGTCTGAAGTCTTCCACTTGAGCCATCAAAATTATATCTTGAAGCACTTAGGTGCTGTTTTATCAGCGGAGAAGCTCGAGAATAATTGGGTTGGTAGTGGTTCCATTTCAGGTTTTGATATGACAATTTCTCTTCCTGAATTACAGGTGCGAGATGCTAGTTTATTCTTGTTACTGTTAAGATTGCTGATACCTTTGCTTTTTAATGTGCATTCGTGCATGATGCTGATGCTTAAATAATACTATTGTAAAACTATGCTTCCTTGTTTCTCGCTTATGAACTTTGAGATTTCTAACTTTATCTTTTATGTCAGATGGTTCTGTCTACAGTTTCATCCTTATCTGGAATATCCAGCAAAGAAATGTCTAGTAAACCAACAAAAAGGCACCAATCTATTAACCAAGAAACCAGCAATGAATTTAAAGCTACGGTTCCTAACGGTACTTTGATTTCTTCTCTATTTTTGAAATTTGTAGATTGTTAGATTCCAGAGAAGAATCCTAGAGTAATTTTAGTGTAAAACTGATGTATATGATGTAATGAACGAATTAAAAGGAATGAATGAATGGAAATGGAAATGGATTTGGATCTGTATTTGATAATATTGATGTTTGCCAACTCCAACGTGAAGATGACAATGAAAACTGTCTCTAGCACAGAGGGCTAGAACCTCCCAACAGAATTCCACATAACCAATCCCCCCATATACAATTCACTCTATTTAACTAAATACAAATTCTTATTGTAACTACTAGCCACGTGTCATACTGCAGTGATCCTTGCACAACTTGGATCATTCTCCTGGTTCTGATTCTTGGGCTTGGACTCTTGGAGTATATATACTTGAGTCACATGAGGTGCAACATTACTCCCCTCTACCAGTTTCACCTTGTCCTTGTTAACAGTAATTAAGTAGTTAGAAATCTTTTTTCCCACTTTATTAACACACCATAATACATATTTATATATTAGGTTTAGCCGTTTAGGGATTACTAAAATATGTCTTGTGACCAAAATACCCCTTTGTATATAGATACTCTCTTTCAACACTCCCTCTCAAGTTGGAGCATAGATATCTATCATGCCCAACTTGTTAACAAGATAGCTAACCCGACTACTGACAAGAGTTTTGGTAAGAAGATAAGCTCTTTGCTCTCTTGTCCTCATATATGCCAATGAAATCAACCCTCCTTGTAGTTTCTCCCGAACAAAATGACAGTCTACTTCTATATGCTTTGTTCGTTCATGATATACTGGGTTCTTTGCGATGTGAATAGCTGCCTGATTATCACACCACAATCTCATAGGAAGTGAGCTGGTAATCTTGATTTTCTTAAGTAGATGATGAACCCATATCAATTCACAAGTAACTTGTGCCATAGCTCGATACTCAAATTCCGCACTAGATCGTGCCACAATACTCTGCTTCTTACTCTTACACGACACTAGATTGCCTCCAACAAAGACACAATATCTTGTAGTTGACCTTCTATCTAGTGGATATACCACCCCATCTACATATGAGAATCCCTCAACTCGACAATGCCCATGGTTTCTATAAAGAATTTCAATTTGCCAGCAGTTCTCGTATACATCCCGACATCTTCCAGTGGTTCTCCATCATCAATATCTAACTTCACATTTGGTATTATGGGCATAGCACACGGTTTGGCTTCCAGTAACCCTGTCTCAGTAAGTCCAATACATACTTCCTCTGCTATAAATACACACCTTTATCGCATCTCAAAACCTCAATTCCCATAAAGTACTTCAAAGAACGCAAGTCTTTTGTCTGAAATTGAGTCTGCAGAAAAGTTTTGAGAGCATCCATACCAGAATTGTCACTCCCTGTGATCACAATGTCATCCACATAAACCACCAAAAGAATACACCCAGACTGAGAATGTCGATAAAATACCGAATGATCATAAGCGCTTCTCTTTAAACCGAAACTAGTCACATCACTAAACCTCTCAAACCATGCACGAGGAGATTGTTTCAATCCATACAATGATCTATTCAGCTTACATACCTTACTAGACTCCCCCCTGAGCAACAAACCCAGGTGGTTGCTCAAAAAACACTTATTCCTAAAGATTCCCATATAGAAAGGCATTTTTAACATCCAGTTGATACAATGGCCAATTCTAGGTAGCAGCCAAAGAGATAAACAAACATATAGAAGTTAGCTTAGCAAATGGAGAAAATGTCTTAGTATAGTCAATCCCATATGTCTGAGCATAACCCTTTGCAACTAATCTGGCTTTCAGGCGAGCCACATATCCATCGGGATTCATCTTCACAGCGAACACCCACTTACACTCAATCGCCTGTTTACCAGCTGGTAAAGTAACAAGATTATGTTCAAGAGCATGTAACTCGTCTATCATTGCCTCACGCCATCCATTATGAGACAAGGCTTCTGTAACTGATATAGAGTCTAAAGATACAACAAAAGATTGGGAAGAGGCATATAAACCATGTTAAGAAACAAAAGAAGAAATAAGATAAGTACAAGAGCGTTTACCCTTCCGTAAAGCGATAGGGAGCTCAATAGGAGGGGAAAAAAGAGTCGAATCTGAAGAGGAAGCATATGGTAGAGACGCAGCGGTAGTATCGTCAGTTTGAGTCTCAGGAGCAGGAGTCCGACGTCGAGTGTACACTTGGGTGATAGATTGACGTGAAATAACTTGTGTAGGAGAAGACACTATACATTGGGATAAAATATAAACTAGAAAATCAGCGGTATCATCAATAGGAGTGACTAGACTGGTTGACAGGGGGAAAGTTGTGGACTCAAAAGAACGTAACATCGGTAGAGATAGAGTAGAGGAGTAACATCGATACCCACATTGTATCCTAGAGTAACATAAGAAGAGACATTTCAATGATCGTGGATCTAATTTAGAAATGTTAGATCGAATATCTTGAACAAAACATGTGCACCCAAATACCTGAGGAGGAAGATTAAACAAGGGTTGAGAAGGAAATAATAAAGAAAAGGGAATCTGACCATTTAACACAGATGACGGCATACGATTGATCAGATAACAGGCAGTGGAGACAGCATCAGGCCAAAAATTTTTAGGTACCTGCATCTGAAAGAGAAGGGTATGAGTATATCTAATAAATGATGATTTTTACGTTCCGCAACCCCGTTTTGTTGTGGAGTAACAACACATGAGGATTGATGTATAGTTCCCTGTTGAGAAAGAAACGAGGCAAATGGGGACGAAAAATATTCATTCGTATTGTCACTACATAAAATTCGAATAATAGAGTTGAATTGAGTTTTACTCTCAGCACAAGTTGCAAAAAATAAAAAACAGCTCAAAACGATTTTTCAGGAGACATCACCAAGTAACTCGGGAATTATCATCCACAAATATCACAAAATATCGAAAATCAGTTTTAGACAAAATAGGACAAGAACCCCAAGTGTCTGAATGAACTAACTCAAAGGGGGACGTAGCCCGTTTATTGACACGAGTTTGGTACGACACTGGTGTTTTGCAAACTGGCACGACTCGCAATCTAACTGAGAGACGGATCGCAAGCTAGGACACAACTTGTGAAGACTCTGAAGAGACGAATGACTAAAACGGCAATGGAGTTGAAAAGCAGAAGCCTGACTCGTACACGCAACTAATCGCAGAACTGGCTCATGTGAGTCAAGAACATAAATGCCTCCCACTTCGCGACCTCTACCAATAATCTGCTTTATCTTGAGATCCTGAAAGAAACAGTAATCAGGGAGAAAATGAGCAGAACAATTGAGTGTATTTGTTAATTTACTGACAAACAATAAATTAGACGGAAATTGAGAAATACAAAGAACTGAACGCAATGAAAGAGAATTGTTAAGAGAGACAGTACCACTCCCGATAACAGGAGAAGTGGATCTATTGGCTAAAGTAACATGAGGAAGCGTAGAGGATGAAGTGAAAGAAGACAAAATACCTGAGTTCCCAGTCATGTGATTAGAAGCACCTGAATCAATACTCCAGTGATGGGAGGGAGTGGATAGACACGCTCTGGGATTATTTGTTTGTACCAATAAAGCAGTAGAAGGCGATGTATCTTGCTGTGACTCATAAAACTGAGTTAGTTTTGCATATTCATCGGCAAATATAGTAACCTGTGGTGCAGGAGGATCATGAACAAATATGGTAGGAGCAGATGTAGGTAATATACCGCCTTGGCCAGTTGCATGTGCAAATTTCTGTCCTCCCTGTATTTGTGGTGGTTTCCCATGTAACTTCCAACATGCACTCTTCACATGATCTCTCTCCACAATGATAACACGTACGAGGACCACTTCGACCACCCCCTTTGCCTCCTCTATAACCACCTCTACCACCTCCTCTTGGGATGTCTCCCCGCGAATGGGTACTAACCAAGGCTACTGGCTCACTTGTGATAACTGCTTTAGGACCGTCAGAAACTGGATCCTTACCCACACGAACAAGGCGAGCATAAACATCACTCAAAGATGAAGGTAACTCATCGCTCGGAAGTATCAGACTTCGAGCCACTGCATACTCGTCCCCCCAAGACCAACCAGAAAATATTGCACCATAAGTCTGCCATCTTGTTCTTACATCTTCTTAACATCATTCATAATAGGGAACATTTCCTGTTTCTCTTCAGCAGCCTTCTTCGCTTCTGTATAGTATTCAAATAATGAACGATCATTTCTCTCAGCCCGATAAAGACTCACCATCATATTATGAACATGAAACATATCCTGCTTACTAGCATACAAAAATTCCAAATAATCCCAAAGATCCCTTCATGGTATCACAATGATTGGTGACATCATCAACAGATGGTTCCAGAGTGTGTTGAATCTGGTTGAACAACTTATCATCTGCTTTAATCCATTTCCTATAGGCAACTCTATTTGTCTCAGAAGGTGGGGATTCGGTCAGGTGATCTTCCATATCAATCCCCGAAACATACCCCTGTATCGTTCGTCTCCACTGAAAATAATTCTGACTACCACTCAACTCCCTATCAGTAATCTTTGTCGAAGAAGGGATTAATTCAGAAACAACCTTTTGCTCTTCACTACCACTCGCAACCTTGACGACAGAGACTCGCGGAAATAACAACAATAACCATGAACAAAAAATCGCCAACCAAAACCACTAATCAACCACTTAAACCGAAAAAGAATCGACATCATCCTCCAACAAAAATCAATAACAACCAAGCATGTAAAGACAACAGAATACTCCACCAACCATCATCAACATACAAATAATTAAACCACATGCCATCAGAAATCAACTAGTAACCAATGCAACTAAATCAGCAGAAACAAACATTGTCCTTTTTTTTAGGATAGGAAATCTTAAAAAAATAAGAAGAAAAATTGAAAATTAAGGTTTATTGTTCACGACATTGTTCACCGTCGGCACTGTTCACTGCCGCCACTGTTCACGGCTGCCGTGTCTGAGGTGGTCAGGGCTCTGATATCATGTTAACATTAATCAAGTAGCCATAAATCTTTTTTTCCACTTGATTAACACATCATAATACAAATTTATAGATTAGGGTTAGAGATTACTAAAATATGTTTGTGACCAAAATACCTCATTGTATATAGATACTCTTTCAACAGTCCTCAAGGTGGAAAAGAGGGAACTGTAGTTGGATCGTATTATAAGGCTCTCATGTACTCTCATAATCATGCAAGTGGAGCCACTTCACGAGCACTTCCAATTCTCCATTCAACAGCTTACGAGTCTTGCAAATGGCCTCTGGATAGACGTGAAGCTCCAGTTCTTCAGAAAGGAATAGTGGTAGAGGCTGCACTGGGGTTGTAGGAGAGTGATTTCTTGAGTTGTGAGGAACGAAAAACTGGATCGTTCTTTGCAGTAGAGGGAAGTTTAAGGCGATAGGCAGTTTCACCAATGCGTTTTAACACCTTGTAAGGCCCATAAAATCTAGGGTTGAGCTTCTTACAAACCTTCCTAGCCAATGATTTGAAGTGGTATGGATGCAATCTTAAGAATACCATGTCACTGGCAGCAAAAGAGACATCCCGACGCTTACGATATGCTTGGCACTTCATCCGATGCTGGGCAACAAGTAAATGATCCTTAAGCTCATTAAGAATGACATTTCTGCCAAGAATCTGCTGCTGTACCTCATCCAGCTGATCCAATGCCAGAGAATTTCAGGAAGGTGGGAGAATCACGACCATAGAGAGCCTTGAAAGGTGTCATGCCTGCAACTACTTGATAAGTCTTGTTATACTAGTACTCAGCCCAAGACAGCCACTTCGATCACTGTTTCGGCTTATAGCTAGCAAAGCAACGAAGTTAAGTTTCCAATCAACGATTCACGACCTCCGTTTGTAAGGCGGCCGACCATTACGAAAATGATATCTACTCCAAAAGACTTGGGTAGTCCACTGATAAAATCTATCGAAACATCGTTCCATGGCTGAGTTGGAATCGGAAGTGGCTGCAACAACCCACCAGGTTTAAGTGCCTCATATTTACTGTGTTGGCACACCTCACAAGTGGCAACAAATTGTTGTACATCCCGCTTGATCCCCTCCCAATGAACAACTGATGAGATGCGTTTGTATGTATGAAAAAACCCTGAGTGTCCACCTTGTGGAGTAGAGTGGAATTCGACTAGTAGTTGAGGGATTCTCGGAGAATTCTTTGAAGACAGCCTTTTCTAAGACTATATCCTGCATGACTACCTGGTATGCTAATTAGGTCTTGGATGATTTTACGCAGCTGTGTGTCTTCCTGAATCTCCTTGTCCAACCCTTCCAAACCTGCACACATGACAACAGACAAAATAACTAATTGATGGGCAGTAGCCATTGCATCATAGGATAGCTGAATGACATCATTTTCCAACAGGTGTGGCTTCCGGGAAAGAGCATCAACAGCTCAATTTTCATGCCATGGTTTGTATTGAATTTCGAAATCGAACCCCAGTAACTTCGAAACCCATTTTTGCTATTCACTGCTCATCGGTCTGTGATCCATAAGAAATCGTAATGCGCGCTGATCGGTACGAATGATGAAATGGCTACTCAGTAAGTAGTGGCGCCATTTTTGTACCGCGAACACCACTGCCATTAATTCACGTTCATACACCGATTTCAACTGTCCGCGATCAGAAAGTCCCGGACTTAAATAAGCCAAAGGACATCCCTCCTGCATCAAAACGACACTGATCCCAACTCCTAAAGTATTGGTGTCAACTACAAAGGTTTTGTGGAAATCCGAAACAGCCAGCATTAGAACACTAGCCACTGCTGATTTGAGTAACTCAAAAGCTTGTTGAGCTTCCCCCGACTAGTTAAATGAGTTTTTCTTCAACAACTGAGTGAGAGGACGAGCGATTCCTTCGTAGCCTTTTACAAACTTACGGTAGTAGCCCGTGAGGCCTAGGAATCCCCGCAACCCTCTAACATCCTTGGGTGGTGGCCAATCGAACATATGCGCCACCTTAGCAGGATCTGCAGCAACCCCATCCTTTGAGATAATATGCCCAAAATATTCCAATTGAGGCTGATAAAAGAAACATTTCTTAAGATTAACCACCAACTGATGGTCAAGTAATAACTGGAAGGCAGTTCGCAGATGCAGTAATTGAGAAGCATAATCTTTACTGTAGATAAGAATGTTATCGAAGAAAACCAATATGAAATTCCGTAACTAGGGTCGGAAAACATCATTCATCAGTGCTTGAAAGATGGCTGGGGCATTTGTCAGGCCAAACGGCATGATCAGAAATTCGTAATGACCGTCATGAGTACGAAAAGTTGTCTTTGCCCTATCCCCTTCTGTGACCCTAATTTGGTGACAGCCCGATTTAAGATTCGGTTTAGCAAAAAGAATGGCCCTTCCCAATTCATCAATGGCGAGAATTGGGAATTTATCCGGGATGATAATCCTATTCAATGCCCTATAATCTACACAAAATGCCAACCACCGTCTTTTTTCAAACCAACCGCACAGTGCTTTAAAACAGACTATTACGAGGCTTAATTGGTTCCCGAAGATAACATATCAGAAATATTTCGTTCAATTTATTGTTTCTATTAGTGAGGATACATGTAGGGTCGAATGTTAGGAGGTTTCACGCCACTAATGGAATAACGTGATCCTGCAGTCGTTGAGGGGGTAACCCTGCAGATTCCTAGAAAATGGTCATAAATTCAGTCAATAATCCCCGCAATTCAGATTTCTCGTTATAGTCCCGCATAACATCATCTCATACAACATCTGCAATTAGCCCCTGCATTTTACAAATATCCACCAAATACCCTGTAAAAGATAATGGGAAAATTGATATCTATTCAATTGCTATAGGTTACATATTTATATACATAAATTATAAGCTAATAAGGAAAGTAAATGCTAATAAGGAAAGTATCCTAATTAGGAATCTGCACTAATTAGGCTATTATAATCTGTAACAGATCTTACAATCTGTAACACATCTTACAATCTGTAACACTCCCCCTCAAGCTGGAGCATAAATGTTAATCATGCCCAGCTTGTTACAAAGATAATCGACCCGGGCCCCATTTAAAGCTTTAGTGAGAAGATCTCCTAATTGTTCCCCTGTCTTCACGTATCCTGTGGAAATCAAGCCTTGTTGTATTTTCTCACGAACAAAATGGCAGTCTATCTCAATATGCTTAGTTCGCTCATGAAATACAGGATTCGAGGCAATATGGAGGGCAGCTTGGTTGTCACACCACAACTTAGCTGGCATTGTAATCTTAAGACCCACCTCAGTTAAGAGTTGATAGATCCATATAATTTCACATACAGAGTGTGCCATAGCCCGATATTCTGATTCAGCACTTGAACGTGATACAACGTTCTGCTTCTTACTCTTCCATGCAACCAAATTCCCTCCAACAAAGACACAATAGCCTGATGTAGATCTTCTGTCTATTCTTGAACCTGCCCAATCGGCATCTGAGAAGCACTCAATATGAGTGTGTCCATGATTCGTATATAAAATACCACGTCCAGGAGCCCCTTTCAACTAACACAGAATCTGTTCTAAAGCTATCCAGTGATGAACTGTTGGTGACGACATGAATTGACTCACAATGCTAACTCCATAAGCAATATCAGGTCGAGTCACAGTAAAATAATTCAACTTCCCAACCAATCGCCTATACTTCTCCGGGTCGTCAAATAGTTCATCTTCCTTTGTACGGAGCACATCGGGAGGTATCTGGCTACAATATGGTGTAAGTTGCACATTAGGAATCATCGGAGTACTTGATGGTTTTGCCCCTAATTTTCCTGTTTCAGTCAATAAGTCAAGCACATACTTCCTCTGAGAAAGGAAAATGCCTTTCTTGCTTCTTGTAACTTCAACACCTAAGAAATACTTTAGCATCCCTAAGTCTTTAGTGTGAAACTGAGTATGAAGAAAAGACTTCAGAGATGAGATTCCCGCACTATCGCTCCCAGTAATTACAATGTCATCAACATATACAACTAGCACAATTATCCCGACTGCAGATTGCCTATAAAAGACTGAGTTATCAGACGTGCATTTCAGCATCCCAAACTTCTCAACTGCCTGACTAAACTTGCCAAACCAAGCTCGAGGACTGTTTTAAACCGTACAGAGACTTGTGAAGACGACAGACCTTCCCAGACTCCCCCTGAGCAACAAACCCCGGAGGTTGCTCGAGATAAACTTCCTCATGGAGATCACCGTGCAAAAAGGCATTCTTGATATCAAGCTGATACAAAGGCCAATTATGGATAGCTGCTAAAGAGATAAATAACCTGACAGAAGTTAATTTAGCAACAGGAGAAAAAGTGTCGGCATAATCCACGCCATAGGTTTGAGCATATCCTTTAGCAACCAGACGGGCCTTTAATCGAGCTACTGATCCATCAGGATTGACTTTAACTGTGAACACCCATTTGCATCCAATAGCTCGTTTCCCTGAAGGTAAATCAACCAAGGTCCAAGTACCATTGTTTTCCAAGGCATTCATTTCCTCCAGCATGGCATTGCGCCATCCAGGATGAGACAAGGCTTCATGAACAGTTTTAGGAATAGTGATGGAATCAAGTGATGCAACAAATGAATAAGAAGATGGTGACAGTTGATGATAAGACACAAAGGAGGAAACAGGATAAGTACATTGGCGCTTACCTTTGCGGAGGGCGATAGGAAGATTATCACCGGATACAGGATCAGATGTTGAAGAAGCTGGTGCAGGACATGGATCAGGAGGGTGCTGGCGTCGGGAATAGACCTGAAGAATAGGAGGCTTAGCGGGAGCCGAGTCAGAAACTGGTGTAGAGGTAATAGTATAGATGAGCCAATCATCATCCTCCCCCTTACGTGTTGAGACAGAAGGAGAGAAATACGGTGTTTCTTCTAGGAAAGTGACATCAGAAGAGATGAGATATTTATGAAGGTCAGGACAATAACACCTATATCCTTTTTGCAAACGTGAATATCCAAGAAATATACACTTTAATGACTTGGGATCCAATTTTGTGATATGTGGACGAACATCGCGAACAAAACAAGTACTACCAAATATTCTAGGTTCAATAGGAAACAGTGATTTGGTAGGAAAGAGGATACTATGAGGAGCCTCACCATGAAGAATTGAGGAGGGCATGCGATTAATCAAAAAACATGCCGTGGAAACTGCATCAGCCCAAAATGTTTTAGGAACCTGCATTTGGAATAAAAGAGCTCTTGCTGTTGCAAGGAGATGTCTGTTCTTTCGTTCGGCTACTCCATTTTGGGACGGGGTATCGACACAAGATGTTTGGTGAAGGATCCCATTCTGAATCATATAAGTCTGAAAAGGAGCAGACAAATATTCTTTGGCATTATCACTACGTAATGTATGAACCGAAACATTAAATTGAGTTTTAACCTCAGCACAAAAAGCACAAAAATGAGAAAACACCTCTGAACGACTTTTCATTAGATATAACTAAGTCATACGCGAATAATCATCAATAAACGTTACAAAGTAATAAAACCCAGCTTTAGACAGGACTGGACAAGGACCCCAAGCCAAACATCAGAATGAACTAATTCAAAAAGAAAACTGGCTCTTTTATTGACTCTTGGACTTGAACTAAGACGATGGTGTTTCGCAAACTGACACGACTCACAATCTAAGGAAGATAACCGACTGAACTGTGGACACAATGTCTTAAGTGAAGGAAGAGAGGGATGCCCCAACCGACAATGTGCCTGAAATGGAGATGTAACTCCCGAGCAAGCGATAGATCTAGGTATCTGGGCGTCAAGAATGTAGAGGCCTCCCGACTCATGTCCTTTACCAATAATCTTCTTCGTCATAAGATCCTGAAATAAGCAATGATCAGGAAAGAATGAGATACAACAATTAAGTGTGCGAGTAATCTGACTTACAAAAATCAAATTAAAGGATAACTGAGGTAAATGAAGAACATGTGTTAAAGGAAGCAGTGAGGTTGGATTAGCTGTGCCAGAGCCAAGAACAGAGGATGAGGATCCATCCGCGAAAGTGACATTAGATAGGGACTTATGCGATTTAAGAGTAGAAAGGAGACTAGAGTTACCTGTCATATGATCTGTGGCACCAGAATCAATGACCCATTTGGAGGAGGTGGAAACAAGACATGCATTAGGTTTACCTGAATCGGCAATAGCAGTAATTGGAGTAGAGGAAGAATTCAATGATTCCTGGTACTGAGAGTACTTGGCAAATTCTTCTGCAGAGATAAGTACGGACTTCTCGGATGAATCAGTAGCGGATGCCACATGAGCTGAGTGAGCTTTCTGATTTTTATTGTGGAGTTTCCTGCAGTCTTTCTTCATATGGCCTGGCTTATGACAATAATGACACACAATTCCACTGAGATTTGATGCACGGGATTCGAAAGTATTGGGTCCAGCACTCCGGTGATAAGAGCGGCCAGACTCATAATTCTGGCTAACAAGAGCACTATTGTACTGAACAGCGGAGTGCCTTCTGTGCGAAGTATTCTGCTAAATACATCATGTAAAGAGGAAATCTCAGAACTCGAGAGTATCTGAGACTTTGCAGTCTCAAGTTCAGGAGGGAGACCAGCTAGAAAGCTCATAATTGCCATCTGTTCCCATTGACTTTGTTGAATTTTCACATCATGACTGAATGGCAGTAACATATTTAGCTCTTCATAAGTTTTCTTAAAATCCATAAAGTAAGTAGTAAGAGACCGATCTTGCTTTTCTGCACGATAAAAAGCCTTGCATACTTCATAAATTCGGGAAATATTCCCTTTCCCTGAATATAAAAATTCAAGATAATCTAACAATTCCTTGACATACTCACAATGATTAATCAAACCAATGACCTCACTATCAATAGAATTACGAATCTGCAAAAATAACCGAGCATCCTCTCGTAGCCATGTCTGTCTGGACTCATCGTTAGGTGGATCATTGGTCATATGATGATCCTTATCAATACTCCGTAAGTACAAACGAATAGTCTTACTCCAATCCATATAATTAGAGCCATGAAGCTTGTGTTCCGTAATTTTAGACATCACTGGAATCACATCAGAAACAGTTACTGCCTTTTTTTCACTCATAACTCAACACACAAAATAATTATCTGACACGAAATAATAGATCAAGCAAAAAGAACAGGAGAAACCAGGGTTGTAGATTGACAGAACCTGATGGGTGTGAACAAACCGAGAGGGTATGATCTCGATCAAGCACAGAAAGGCCGAACTAGTGGAGACGAGTCGAACGGCGATGATCGGAAGTGACGGCGAGGACAGACGCGCCTTCACGCGCTGGCGCGTGGTTTGTGTGTCGAGTCTTGTGACGGCGCGTGTGGCTCACGCGCAGCTGTTCTGGTCGCCGGAGTTTGTGCGAAGGCCGAACTAGTGGTGGCGCTCCTCCCTAGGCCGGCGGTGACTGTAGAAGACTCTCCTGAGATGGTGGCCCAAAAACAAAAAAGGGATGAAACCCTAAACCCTAATCTGCCAAAATGCAGACAACCCAAACTGGAAGTTCCAGAACCAGAATCTCTTACAAATGCTCTGATACCATGTAAAAGATAATGGGAAAATTGATATCTATTCAATTGCTATAGGTTACATATTTATATACATAAATTATAAGCTAATAAGGAAAGTAAATGCTAATAAGGAAAGTATCCTAATTAGGAATCTACACTAATTAGGCTATTACAATCTGTAACAGATCTTACAATCTGTAACATACCCCATGACATTCCCTTGCATTACTCTCAACTGTCTTAAAGGACACAACGGATCTCACCGAATTAAGATCCTCTTGCAACCGTATCTTTTCTCCCAGCCAATCAAACTGCATCTTGAGATCACTGTAATTAGCAGCAACTTCCCCAAGGTTTTTCAGCCAAGCAATCCCCAACACAACATCAGCACTCCCCAACTCAAAAGAGTAAAAATCCTGAGCTATCTTATGTTCTCGAATCCACACTGTCATGCCTCTACAAACTCTCATTTCCCTCATACAAACTTCATTACCAATCTGGACCCCAAACCTCTTCCCTGTAACCACCATTAGACCCAACTCATTAACAACATCAGTGGCTACAAAGTTGAGTAGCACCGTTGTCATTTAAAACCACCACGTCTCTGCCCTTCACGATACCTTTGATCTTCATCGTCTTTTTTTGTAGGACAATCGACGATAAGGGTCCCGTCTTCCACCCGCAGTGGTGTTTGACTGATATGGTTTCTGATAGTTATTGGAATTAGGTATCTCATGCCCTAATTCAATGCTTTTGGTGAAAGTAGAAGAACCATCGTGATTCTGGTCTGAACTATTAGAAACTCTCGTGGGCCCCTCAATTAAATTGGCTGATTTAATTACCCAATTAGTTTTCAATGGCCTAATTTTATTTTTATAGGCCCTGCCCAAAGCTGCATTCATTTCTTCAATTTTATGGCCTATGTCCATATGCCCTACCAATGTTCCAGGCTTGAACATCCTCAACTCAGCCTTGATCTCTTCTCTTAAGCCGTTAACAAATGCCCCCATTAGCAGTTCATTGGAGGCTTCGTTCAATGGTGCCGACAACAATTCAAAGTTCTCACGGTACTCCGTAATTGAGCTTTCCTGCTTCAGTGCCATCAGAACTTCATAATCGTTGCCTTCTTGGGATGGTGTAAAACGTTGAATAATGGCACCCTTAAAAGTAGCCCAGCTCATAATCGATGTTCGGGTCTCCACCCACTGGTACCAATTAAAGGCCTTACCCTCCATGCACAACGCCGCTGCCTCCACCTTCTCTGCATCCTTTAGTTGATTAATTCGAAAATATCGGTCGGCCCCGAAACAACCACCTATACGGATCCTCTCCAGTAAACACCGTAATTTAAGTCGTCGAACTTTGCTTTCAATCTTTTCCTTATCCATACTTTCCACCTTTTCTTCCATCTTTTCAGTTTCTCTATTACTACTAGCTGATGACTCTCCGAGATCTGGAGCCTTCCCTTTATCTTTGAAACTCACATTCTCCTCCATCCTCTACATCCGGCCTTTTAACTCTGCCATATAATCCTTGAGAGCCTCCATATCCACCCTCATTTCTTCCTGACTCCCTCTCATCATCCCCCCATCCACCTTCAAATTTTCCATCTCTTTCTCAATCGTCTCTGATCGATTACCTTCTATTCTGGTTGTTTTAGCCATTACCTTTAATCCTTGCTCTGATACCAATTTTTTAGGTTACAGAGAAGAATCCAAGAGTGTTTTTAGTGTAAAACTGACGTATATGATGTAATGAACGAATTAAATGGAATGAATGAAAATGGAAATGGAAATGGATTTGTATTGATAATATTGATGTTTGCCAACTCCAAAGTGAAGATGACAATGAAAAATGTGGCTAGAACCTCCCATCAGAATTCCACATAACCAATCACCCCCCCCCCCCCCCCCCCCATATACAATTCACTCTCCTTTATTTAACTACTCAATACAGATTCCTATTGTAACTACTAGCCACGTGTCACACTGTGCAGTGATCCTTGCACAGCTTGGATCATTCTCCTGGTTTTGATTCTTGGGCTTGGGCCTCCTGGAGTATACGTGAGTCACCTGAGGTGCAACATAGATCTGGGATGCTGATACTGTTTTGCATAGGTTTATATTCTAGAGATTTCGTGTAATAGACTTTCTGTAAATCTGGTGGTGAACCTCTTGTCCATCTCACTTTTTTGCACTTACTTTTTGTTAAATGTAATAGTATACTGGTTCTTATTTAAAAAAAAAATGGTGCTTTCATCTATTGAAGGCACAAGACTCTTGCTTGGAAATTTTGGGAATTTGAACTAAATATAACTAATGATTTGTATAGGAGCAATTGTTGCCATTCAAGATGTAGACCAGCATGCATTCCTTACGGTTGAAGGTGGAGAAAATAAGTATACTCTAGCAGGTGCAATTCATTATTCTCTTGTGGGAGAAAGAGCTCTTTTTAGGGTAAGGAATTCTGATTGCATCACATTTCCACCAAATGTGTGGGACTTGAAAATTGACAAGTTAATTGGTCATTTATATTTTCGTTTATTCAGTAGTTTACATACAGATCATGACTGCATTATGGATGTTATGAAGTATCTGGATTTTATATCATGAAGAGTTGGGTAACTAGATTTTTGATGTTTTAGTTTGATGGCACAGATTCGTTCCAGCACAAAATAGTTCAGCTAACGCTTGTGTCACGGTACAGCTTAGTGGTATGGTTTTTAGGTTAGTCCACTGGACGGTTTGGTTTTGTTGTAAACTGCTTGATTACAGTATATATGGTGCATATGTGTAACTAACCGTCAGTGTAGAGGGGCAAAGCCTTCATAGAAGAAAGCATATAACTTTCTAAAAGAAGAGAAAAAAGATGGAAATTGAAAATCCACAAAGTCTAAGAAAGAAATGGACCGAAAGTAAAGAATTATTTTATTGAGTCGTGAGTTTCATGTTTGTCGCTGTGCAAGAAGATGCTTTTCATCTCGATGTTGTTTCCTGTATCCCCCCTTCTCCTCCCAATAAAGTTTATTTGTTTCTAGTGGGTCACTAGTCAATAAGTTGTGTGCGCAAAGAAGAATGACGTAAAAGCACTCTACTGGATGGAGGTAATGTGGGTAGTGATATATATAGTTTGAGAGCTGCTGTGCTTTGAGATTGTGGAATGCATTGTGGTGGTGGGTAGGTTTCATTCCTCTTCAGTTTGTTAAAATCCTGCTAAAGTGTTAATTATTTTCTTCTCTTTTAAAATATTGAATCCATGGCATGATGAAATTCACTTCACTGAGTTTAAGTCGATCTCTGAATGGTGATGTTGTCCACAACATTCCATAGTAAATCCAAGCAACATGTGGGTGTTATGAATTGCTAAAACAGTGGATAATTTGTTGGGTGTTATGAATTGCTAAAACAGTGGATAATTTGTTTATCAGCCACTTCTGTGATTGGGTTATTGGACTTTAACGTGTCTCTTTGATTGTTTTATAAACCTTTTCTCGAACTTATGTACAGGTCAAGTACCACAATCCAAAGAGATGGAAGTCGTCAGTTCTGTGGTTCTCTTTGATATCAATGTATGCTAAGAATGATTCGGGGGAACCATTACGATTAAACTATCGTTCAGGATCATGTTTTGTTGACATTTCCAGCTCTGATGATAGCAGTTGGGCACTCTGGAGAATGTTGCCTTGTGAGTCTGAGAGTTACAAGGGTGATGTGGACTGGGAAACCCAAAATCAGTTGGTTAAAGATACCTTTTATCTTGTAAACAAGAAAAATGACTGTGCTGTTGCTTTTATTGATGGGCTTCCAGAGTTTGTTAAGAAGCCAGGAAACTCATTCAAGTTCAAAGAATTCAATAATCTTTCTATGTCTCGTAATTTAGTATTAGATAGGTACTCTTTGGATGCTTTTAGAACTAATGTGCGTCGTATTGAACATCGTGATGAAGAAAAAACGTCTGAGAAGAGTGGAGGTCTCCCTTGTATTCATATTACAATTGACAAAGTTTCTCTGACCATTGTCCATGAGCTTTTAGATACAAAGGACAGGTTTCCGCTCCTTTGTGGTTGCATCAGTGATACCCAACTAGATGTACAAAGTCTATCTACTAAGACCAGGGTTATGAGCATGTCCAGGGCTTTGCTGTCTTACTTTGATGCCCAAAGAAATTTATGGTGAGCATTTGATTTAAAATTTCAATGAATGGTGAATATAATAGAAAAGTATTACTGATTGCCTTTTGCTTATATTTTGCCTACCATTTAATTCCTGTTTTTGGAATTGTAGGAGAGAACTTGTTCAACCAGTTGAAATATGCATATACTACCGTTCTAGTTCCCAAATTCAGGGTTCAGAAACATTTTTGCGTAGAGTGCCTCTTCGTATCTATTGCAGAATTAAGGAGGTTTGAGTTTTGTTATTCAGTTTCTTAAATTAATTGTTTTTAAGGGCTCCTTTTACTTCTTATAATACTCTAAAACAATTTGTGCGTCTCATGTTGCAGTTTCAGATATTTCTCACTGAGCTTTCACTAGACATTCTTCTGTTTGCGATTGGGAAATTGGATTTGGCCGGTCCTTATTTAATCAGAAGCTCCCGTATTCTGGCCAACTGTTGCAAGGTTGTGTGTGAAAATCCAAGGGCCTAACTCAACGTAAAAGCTAGTTTAAGAGTTGAGGATTGCCCAAGGCATATATGTTAAGTTCATTTATTCATCTCAGCCGATATGAGATATTTTCGTCAACACTCCCCCTCACGTGTAAGCCGGTCTTTCTCCTGATCTGTGTCACGTGAGTAGGTAGTGTGGACCCACTCGTGCATGAGTCTAGCTTTGATACCATGCTAAAATCCACTGGCCTAACTCAACTCAAAAGCTAGCTTAAGAGTTGAGGGTTGCCCAAGACCTGTATTTTAAATTCATTCATTCATCTCAGCTAATGTGAGATATTTTTCTCAACAGTTTGTTGGGTTGGTTGGTTGTTCGGTTGTTTGTATTCATGTCTTGACTATGGCTTTGTTAAAATGTATTGTAAAAACTACTGTGCAGGTGGAAAATCAGTCTGGCTTAAACCTTCATTGTCACTTTCACAATCAACAAAGTGTGACAGTTGGTAGAAAACAGTCTGCTTCCATTTTCTTAAGGTATTTCCTTGAACTACTTTGATAATAATTTCCCCTGCCTTAATTTGTTTTTGATTGAAGTTTGCTTTTGCTTTCTGCTTTATATTTTGTACTTATGACAGAAAATAGTTGGCTTTCATCTGCTATTTTTTTCCCTTCTGCTCATTTATTTTATGTGTTTGAATATTCAGATAAGTCTCTAAACACACTAATATGCATGGTTTACAATGAAATGACAGAATTTTCAGAAAAATAAAAAAGTTTGCTGAATAAGTGTCTGATCAGCAACTGGTTTGTTACAAAATGTATCATCTTTCATAATGATTTTATTTGTTGTTGCTCTGAATAGTTGATAGGTTGATTGATCTTGATTATTTCATGTTTGCAAGGCACCCAACTTTGGTCAATCAAGCTCTAGATAGTTCTTCACTTGTTTCAATCCAACTTTCTATTCCTGGCTCTTTTAAAACTTCTTCAATAACTCTTTCACTTTTAGAAGATCGATCACTTGCTTGGAGAACACGAATACTGTCAGTCCAAGGTATGCAAAATCGTTCTCTTACTGTTCAACGTTGTTGAGTAACTTTGCCTGGTACATTTTATAGAAACTTCAGGAAAATTATACTGGTTGTACTTTATAGCCATCCATAAACCATTGCATGTATTTGTGTTTTTGTGAATTCATGCGCGGTTTGTCTCTGTCTGTGTCAATTATAGTTTTTAGTGAAAGTTGCCTATGATGGGCTGTGTTTGTCACATATGGATTGAGTATAGAATTTAATGTTTATGGCAGCCATAATGCTTCCCTTTGTGTAACTTCCTGTGATTTTGGTGGAGAGAGAGAGAGAGAGAGAGAGAGAGAGAGATGCTGGCATCAGCTTATAAATAACTTGATAATGGACTTAACAGCCCTCCATATAATGAGAAAAAAGGATAATTCTTTAATACATGCTTCCGAGGTTATCTTTGTTACTTGGAGAGAATTCTCATTGAACCTCACATTAAGATTTTTGGTGAGAGAAAGAAACTTTGCATGGAAGTTTATTCATGTTCTGATTTTAACAGAAATTGCGCTTTTGGTGAACTGACAACACATCAAAAAATCTTTCTATATTTTTTTTCTTAATTAGAATTAAAGAATTGTTTAGATTTTTATTTATATCATCTAAGGTAGAGCATATGTGAGAAATGTCAACAAAAGACATTGTTAAATTAGTGAAAGATTTGTTGGCAACTGGATCTGGTTCCATCAAAAAGTCGTGAAAGAGGGGTAATTATAAGGGAAAAGGGATGATAGATGAGTGCCATAGAGAATGGGATTTCTTATTGATCTCCAGCTCACCTTTTTCGGGGCTACTAAACGGCTTTATACAGTACAACGAATATGTACATCACCTCTCTACTCCTTTGCAAGTACTTTTCTGGAACATTTTATATTGGAATGTGCATGGCAAAACTCTTTGAAATCTTAATCTTATAATCTTATTGATTCACTCTTTTCTACTTGGTCAATATGATTTTTCTGTGCAATTCTTATAAGTGCCATGAGTCATTCAGAAATCACAATTAAGTTACTTTAGTTATGAGCTATCTCATCTCGTCATTGAACAGATTCAAAAACTTTCCCTGGGCCATTTATTGTGGTAGACATTTCAAGGAAATCTGAGGTACTTGCTCCAATGACTGCTCTCACTCCTGCATGTCTGCCTAATTTATAGGTGCTTTTAGCACTCCCATTTTGATTTTTACCCCCTTATTCTTGTCATAATTGGTAGGATGGTCTGTTAATTGCGGTTTCTCCTATGATAAGAATACATAATGAAACGGAGTTCTCAATGGAGCTTCGCTTTCGACGAGTCCAGGAAAAGGAAGATGACTTTGCTTCTATTTTGCTAAAGCCGGGGCATACCATTGATGATTCCATGGCAATGTTTGATGCTATTGGTTTCTCTGGTGGATTAAAGAAGGCACTGATGTCTTTAAGTGTTGGTATGCATTGTCAACTCCATTGTTTCAATGTCCTTTTCTTCTTCTTCTTCTTATTTTTTTTTTTTGAATTCTCATGAAATTTTTTTGGTTTGGTAATTAATTTGTAGGAAACTTCCTATTCTCTTTTAGACCTGGAAGTCCGGATGGCTTGATAAACTCAAGGAGTTCACTTTCAGTGGAATGGTCAGAAGAACTTACAGGCGGAAAGGCTGTTCGTCTCTCTGGAATTTTAGATAAATTAAGCTATGAAGTCCGAAGGGCATTATCTGTTCAATCAGAGAAATGTTCCCTTAGCACTGCGCATTGTGTCCTCAAATCGGGAGATATCCATGTTGCAAGCATTCACTTTCTAATTCAAAGTATTGGAAGAGATGTGCCTATTATTAAACCTGATAAATCCAGTGATGGATTTGAGAATAAGAGTTTGCCAATTGCATTACAAGAGCAGAAGGAAATATTTATTCTTCCTACTGTGCGGGTCTCCAATTTATTGCACTGGGAGATACACGTGCTTTTGACTGAGAATGGTAAAGAACAGGAAATAAGCTGGAATAATAATTGTTTTATTATACATCTGTCTTAACTTCCATTTGTTTGCAGATCTGTGTACCACCTCTGGCTCTGAAAACATTGGGAAGCAAGCAACTATACCATGCGGATCAACGGCTGATTTTTATGCTAATCCTGCGATAATGTACTTTACTGTTACTTTAGCTGCTTTTAGATCAAGCTGTAAACCAGTGAACAGCAGTGATTGGGTGAAAAAGTTACTTAAGCGTAAGAATGATGTCCGTTATTTGGACATTGATCTGGATTTTGGTGCTGGAAAGTATTTTGCTTCCTTGAGATTGTCTCGCGGGCAGAGAGGCATATTAGAGGTTATGTGAAAAATGGCCGTATATAATTTCTGATGTTTAGTGGATATATTTCTAGTCATTCAGTTTTTACATCCAATACATATTTGATAGCATTTCCAAATAATCTTGTCCATTAGTTAAATTGTTCATTATCTGTTTGCAGGCTACTATCTTTACATCGTATACCCTGAGGAATGACACTGATGTTTCTATGCTTTTCCATGCTCCCAATCAGAAGCCTTTATCAAGGTAGCACTACAATAACCTGAGAATAATTAATGAAATCTTTCAGAACTGGTCTTCTGTCTCTCGTTTGTGTACTTTATAGCCATACATATTTGCAGGGAGGAAGTACAAAAATTTGGTTCCAGTATTTCTCCTGAATTTGGGTTGCTTTTACCGCCAAAGTCAACTGGATCATGGTTTCTAAAGTAAGATAAATTATATAACCTGGCTCTATGAATGCATGATGTTCATCTTCTCCCTGTATGAAGCTGATAAAATTGCTTGACATCTGCCAGATCGCACAAAGTACGGTTCAGATTGTTAGAATATCATTCATCTGAGGCTTTGTTAGACTTAGATGCTTTATCAGGCCTTACAGAGATAAAGTTGGAAATAGAGGAAGGATCTGGTCTCAAATATTTTAGAAATTTTGGAGTGTCTATGGGTCCATCTTCAAGTAAAGTGGCTGTTCCATCACAAACAACTACTATTGTCCCAAGGCATGTTGTACATAATGAGACAGAGGAAAGGATCATTGTCCGTCAATGTTATTTGGAGGTTTGCTCTCAGTCCAATTCTTGGGTTGCTTTTCTTTCTTGTTGGATTGTTTGGATAAATTATTACTGCGTGTGTTCTGAAATCCCCCTTCTCTGTGGTTCTTGAAAGGATGACATGACTGGCATGATTCTCATCAATAGTAAAGAGAGAAAAACATTGCAGTTGCGTGATGGGGTTGACAGGAAGAGAGCATTCAGTTTATTTGAGAATTTCATCAGAAAGCATAGAAACGATAATGATAAATCATTGATTTATATTCAGTTTCAACCGGACGAGTCTGAATTGGGTTGGTCAGGGCCACTGTGCATCTCTTCACTTGGACGGTTTTTCCTAAAGTTTAGAAAGAAGTCTGATCAAATGAAAGAACTGGAGAAAAATTTAACAGAATTTGCAGCTGTTCATGTGGCAGAAGAAGGCTCCTCTCTTGTTGTGCACTTTCATAAACCACCAAATGTCAATCTTCCATATCGGATCGAGAACTGCTTGCGTGGCACATCTGTTACTTACTATCAAAAGGTCGTGTTCTTGTTCCATTTATTGTAAATTTCAAATACTAACTTGATGGAAGTGGAGTGTTACTATTATGTGTGTACTAGTTTTTTTTTTTTTTTCCCAAATAATTGTGGGATAATTTTCAGGATTCATCAGAGGCAGAAGTTCTTGGGTCTGAATGCAGTGTTGATTATGTGTGGGATGATTGGACCCTTCCTCATAAATTGATTGTTTTGATCAATGGTAACTATTATTTTGTAAACTTTATTTATAATAGTTTGTTTTCTATTTATCAGATCCCTTGATGAAAAGTGGGGATCAAGCACTCAAATCTGGGAATTTGTTGATTGTCATGAATTTCATTTTCTCAGTTCATTTTAGTAGCTCTATCGTGTGCTTGCATGTACAAAGATAGTTGTCGATTAATTATCATATGAAATGTGGCATGCATGTGCAACATATCTTCTGTGAGTTCGGGTAGCATCATGCTGATCATTCCCTTTTCAAAAACTAGCTTGATCTGAGCACAATCAGTTGTATCATTTGATTATTAAGCTCACAGGAATATTGTTGTATTTAGCAGGCAATTTATAGTTAGTTATCGTACAGGATCAGGTGTCTCATTTATTCATTTGAGTTTATCAAGGGGAGGGTCAGGCTTTGATGGTGGCTCCCAATGTGGCATGATGTAATTGGTCTTTTTTTTTATATGCATAAATTCAAATATTTTATCATGCATAAACAAATGTGAGAGTAGATTATTGGTTCATTTGATTTAAATCCATGGAGTGTGGCTGTAGACGTATGAAAGAGTTCTTAAACACCAAAATGTAGCTTGTTAGGTGTCACAGCTGTTACAATTCCAAAAAGGTGTCTACTATTTAATGCCATGTGCAACATGGTCATTGCACATTATTTGGGTCAATTTCATGTAATCAGATAGCCTAGCTGGTAGTATTGGTTATTGGCATAGTAGAAACCCATGACTTAATTGGATCTGGTGATTTTGTTTGTAGACATGCAAATATTACGTGAAATTAACTTGGACAAGGTGCGGCCATGGAAGCCCTTTTTGAAACTTAAGCAACACAGGGGCTTAGCATCTTATGTCGCTTTGGACAAAAAATCAGGAGACCAGAGAACTAGTTTTGGTGAATTTAATGGAATAGAGATGGTAAAGGTGGGGTATGAAGTATGTGCAGATGGTCTTACACGTGTTTTACGAATTTGCGAGTCTTCAGATAGTCGTAAGAGAGACACAGCATTGCAGTTCTGTGCTAAGATTCAGCTTAGAATATCCCACTTTGCTATCCACTTACTTGAACATCGGAAGAAGGTCAGTGTTAATTATATTAAATTTATGAGCATCAGTGCACTGTGCACCCATCATGTCATTTTTAAAATTTCTATGTAGGATCTGATTTCTTTTTCTTACCCTCATGGATTCAACTGTTAAAATGTGCTTTATTTGAAAACTTTAGCTGTGTGGATAAATGATATATTTGTTTCATCTGACTTATTTCATCAGCTCCAATTCATTTTTGATACATTATTTTCTTCATTTTCATCCTTTTAAAATGTGCGATAATGTTCTATTGATGACCACGATAGAGTTCCTTTTCCTTTATCTTCTATGTGGCCAATTATGTGGCATCTCTATATCATCTCACTAAGGGCGCGGATCTTTAAACCTAATTTATTTACTTGAATTGGGGCAAATTCCCATCCGTTGATTCTATGCCATCCAATAGTTAAAATCTAAAGTCAAAACAATAGTATTTATTGTTACTAACTAATCAAATATGTCTAGCATTGGATTGATTGAATGAAATCAATGGATGAGAATTTCCATTTTTACGTTAAAATTTTAAATTAAAAGATCCCTGCCCTGTCACTGAATAGGCAAAGAGTTGTATATTCCATTTAGCATATGGCAATAAGCTTATGGTTCCACCTCAAAATGGAAAGTAAGTTATACTACTGTAAGGAGAATTGTTGAGTACAATAGACCTCTCATTCCCTGGGAAGTTGTGATTCTATACAAAAGGAGACTTGAAAGCCAAGAACATCATTTAACTAATTTGTGGATCTGATTTTCATGATTTGCTGAAGGATTTGGATGAGAGTGATACATCATCATTTGCACCAATCGTAGTTGGAAGGCTCGGTAATATCAATCTGGATTCTGTTTTCACAGATCAGCAGAAATATAACCAGATTTGCGTACAGGTAATTAACCATTGTTTACTGATCTCTACTATCACTGTCTGCCTATTATCTTTTCGCTGTGGATGATCTTCAAATGCTGCTTGAGGTAATTCTTTTTGGTTAATACTGGTCCTCCCTAAATTTCTAAATCATTGCAGTCATTGAATGTGGAACACAAGTGGGCAGGAGCCCCTTTTGCAGCAATGCTCCGTAGAAATCAGTCGGGATACAGTGAGTCAAATGATTGTGTACTCACAATTGTCTGTATACTATTTTCGAACAGCTCAAATGTGAAACAAGTTAAATACTCATCAATCATTCTGCAGGTATAATCAGGCACGATTGTGCCCTTTTCTTCTCCCTATTTCGCCTCAAGTTTTTCTGTTGCTTTTCTCATTGCTTTTTGATACTAAAACTAGTAGTTAGTAGACACTGTTTCTGTAATTAAAGATATATCATACGTTTCATAGAAGTTGAAAATACATGCACTGACTACAGCAACCTATATGCTGAAACATTGTGATAGCCTGTTGATTTGAACCTCGATGAGGAGACCTTGATGAGAATCGCCTCATTTTGGAGAATATCTCTTGGAGACTCAAATACTCCGAGTCGGCAATTTTACTTTGATCATTTTGAGATTCTTCCTGTAAAGGTTTGATTCATCTATTCTTTCCATGATTGACTGTGATTTTTAGTTGGAATCTGACCTGTGTTATGTATTCATTTAGATTATTGCTAACTTTCTTCCTGGAGACTCTTATTCAAGTTATAACTCTGCCCAGGAAGCTCTACGGTCACTACTGCATAGTGTGGTAAAGGTGTGACCTGCATTTTTTCTGAATACTATGAGACTTGATGTGTGAAGTATATGTCTCTTCCATTTAGATATTAGTTGATTTTGTATTTTGTAGGTCCCATCCATAAAAAATATGGTTGTAGAGCTCAATGGTGTCCTCGTTACACATGCTTTGATCACAATGCGTGAGTTAGGTAGTAAATGTGGGCAGCATTATTTATGGTAACCCTTTTATGCTTTCTTGCGTGTGTTATTATTATTATTTTGGGTTAATCTATTTAGTATAGTACATTAGGCCTAAAATTGATATCATGTCAGGTATGCCATGAGGTCTATATACATTGCTAAAGGAAGCCCACTGCTTCCACCTGCTTTCACTTCTATTTTTGATGATTTGGCTTCATCCTCTCTTGATGTCTTTTTTGACCCTTCCCTTGGATTGACAAACCTTCCGGGTTTGACTTTAGGTAACTTTTCTGCATTGTTTCCTTTTTCTTTCCTTTGTTCTTTGATTTTTGTTTTTTTATCCTTTCTTCTATATATCAATGTTTGTTCATCGATGTTGGCAGGCATTTTAACATCTTTTCTCATGTATAAATGAAATTAGCCATGGGCGTAGCTCCCAATAACAAATTAATGAGTTTTATAAACATTTGCTAGTGATGTTTTCTTAGTTTTGTGTTTGTTACGAAGAAACTTATTGCTTTTTGTCCTGTTATTCTGTCCGATTTGAGTGTATCTATGCATGCAAATTCTGACTGTTTATGGGTACGGCACGCACATACAACAGGCAGGCAGTATTGTCATTTGTTATTTGGAGTCAGTATTGTCATTTGTTATTTGGAGTCAGTTTGGATGAACTTGATTAAAAGGTGGCCAGAAAAGCTCATGGATTAGATCACTGTGGGAGTTAGTACTTAGTATTAGGAGGTTGGCATCATTCTAGACTGCTGAAAGCAGAGCTCAGACTTTGGTACTGGATTCTTGCAATGAGAATAAGTATGCGAGTAGAGGTTCATAGCAATTACATATGTATTTCGATAAAATAGTTTTCATTATTTGTTTCTTCAAGCTAGTTTTGTTTGAGAGTTTAATGATTAATAGGAGACTTAGACCATGCATTGAAGAGAATATTTCTTGTCGTCGCAAGGAAGGAACCTTTAGTTTATTTACTCTTGATGTATTGTTAGAGTGATGCGTAGTCTGCTGGCTAACACAACTACAGATCACACAGAATTGTGTTGTTAGTATTCTAATATACATACCTGTTTGGCAATGCTTCAGATAGTAATTTCAGACACAAACACTACCTTGATGAACTAGATATTAACATATAGCTATATTAACCAAGTTTCATCCTGTGTTTGCACCAAGTTTTCATGTTTTATAAACATCTTCTTTTTGGATTTCATTTCTGGATCTCTGAGTTTTCACATTTTATTACGGAGGTTGATATCATTAACTTTATCCATTGATTTTTATGACAAGGAACTTCATAGAATCCTAGACTTGGAATTTTCATTTTTACTCTTCCGATGTTAATAATTGACCGAGAAAATTAAATGTAGAGACCTGTTTCATAAAACATAAAAACTCAGAGAGACGATGAGACAGAAAATTAAATGTAGGGACCTATTTTATAAAAGATGAAAATTCAGAATGATGATAAACCCCATCTTGTATTTACATTTTAGAATTCCTTGTTGCTATGCATTTTTGAAGTAGTTAAATTTGGTTAAACCCAAGGAATTGGTGTGTTAAAATAAACCTTGGATTCAATCAAGAGGTGGGGTTCAAAACCTCTTGCGGTTAGCTACCTAGGATATTTATATCCTACGACTTTCCTGGCTGCCAAAGTTGTACAGTTCGGCAGTATTCCCTAGTTTAGAACTCAGCGAACTTAGGAAGGCTGAGGGATTTCTGGATATTAAAAAAGGTGGTGAAATTTAGTTTCTGTTCTGGCAGGCACCTTCAAGTTCATTAGTAAATGTATTGATGGTAAAGGGTTCTCGGGGACAAAACGTTACTTCGGTGATCTGGGAAAAACTGTAAGTTTTATATGCTTTCAGTTTGTTATCTGATTGCTACTGCGCTTGCCAAAGCAGTTAACTAAATGGTGACTTGCAGTTGAAAACAGCAGGGTCTAATGTACTTTTTGCTGCTGTAACTGAAATATCAGATTCAGTTTTGAGGGGAGCAGAGACAAGTGGTTTTGATGGATTGGTACAAACTCTGATTTTGTATTTGTGAATATAATAATTCTATCATGTTGACATTGCTATAACTTAAGAGCTGCTGAAACTTTTACCATTAACATTTTAGCTGCTTGTGTATTTTCAAGGTGAGTGGTTTTCACCAAGGAATTTTGAAATTGGCTATGGAGCCATCATTCCTGGGGAGCGCTTTGATTGGAGGTGGCCCAGATCGAAAGATCAAGCTGGATCGAAGTCCTGGGATTGATGAGGTAATGTATGTTCTGGGTGAAAGTTAAAAACTATCCAACAAATAGCCAAATAATGGCACATCAAAGAGGCTGAACATGCTTGTCAATCTGGCTAAAAAGGGAGAAAGATTGAATAAGGGTGAGCCAGCAATATTAGGAGATGCAGTCTTATTTAAATAAATCAAAGATAGTAAGATACACTATCTGGATAGACTCGTGCACCCCTGCCCTTCCGGATCTACAAATGGTAGTAAAAAGCCCATTGATTATTGATGTCAATTGCCTGAATGGTGGGTAGTAAGAAAACATGATCTTATCCAGTATATTATTAAGAAGCATCTGACGTGTGTGCTGCACTGCAATGATTTTGGGCTATGAATCATTTTATCTTCTTGGTCGTTACAGGTGGCTCATGCAGCCAGATTTGGTACTAGTTATTTATGAAGTGGCAACTAATTAGTTATTTGGAAATTTTCAGCTGTATATCGAAGGATACCTGCAGGCTCTGCTGGATACGATGTATAGACAAGAATATCTTAGAGTCAGAGTAATCGACAATCAGGTAACTGATGATAAAAGACTGAAGACTTCAGAACTTCATCTGTGAAGTTTACCATAATTCAAAATAATCAAAATTGTGTGTATCACAGAACTTTGGACTTAATGGAAATGGTCAAGCAAGTTTTGTTCCTATCCAATTGTATTTACATTTGACACCTCGGGAGATCTGTTTCAAACCCTGCCCTAACTACTAGACATATCCTGCTATTTTGTAACATTTTAATTTATTTATGTAGGTTTTCCTAAAAAACCTGCCCCCAAACAATACTCTCATAAATGAAATCATGGATCGTGTGAAGGGGTTCCTTGAAAGTGAGGGATTGTTGAAAGGAGATACCTCAAGAACTTCTCGCCCCTTACGCCAGCTCCGAGGAGAAAATGTCAGTGCTCTGTCTCAACTCAATGTTATTCCTCCTTTTTTGCAATTTTTGTTTTTCTTATTCATGTCTAAATTTGAATATGGAAGCAACATTCTTAAAGTATTTATCCATGCATGAACTCAGGAATGGAAAATTGTACCAACGGTATTGACATTGTGTGAACACCTGTTTGTGAGCTTCGCAATCCGCATACTGAGGAGGAGAACTGATAAGGTTATAGCCGGCATCAAGTGGAAGAAAAAGTCAGAAGCTGATGATAAGGCAGTTGTCCCTGCACAACCGGTTGAAGGACGGGAGAATGAGTTTATTTGGAAATGGGGTATTGGGAAATTTGTCTTGACAGGTATTATAGCATATATCGATGGAAGGCTGTGTCGTGGCATCCCCAATCCTATTGCAAGGCGGATTGTTGGTGGCTTTTTGTTGAGTTTTCTTGACAAAAGTGATGGTCAATGAACCTATTTCTTGTATATTCTTGCACCTCTGTTCAGGTTGAAACACAACAAAAAGCCAATTGGTCGGGACGGAAGAATAATTTCGATCCAATTTTTTAATCGTGCTAAAAAAAATCACTCCGAATCCTTTTTTAGAATTTAATATTTTCCAACCACCCTACTTTCTACATGGTCATTCTGCTGAACATTAACTCAATAGATTTCACACAAATGTTCGAAGAAATGTTTAATTTATATCCAATGTTTTTTGAATGAGGGTCTGTTTGGTTCAACGGAGGGGAGAGATTTTAATGGAGGGGAGGGGAGGGGAGGGGAGAGATTTTAATTAAATATATATTTGGTTCAAATGAGGGGAGGGGAGGGGAGGAGATGCTTTTTAATTAAATATATGTTTGGTTCAAGAAGGGAGTGGAGAGATTTTAAAATTAATTTACTATTTTATCCTTATAGCCTGTTATAAATAAAATTAAAACAATATATGCTTATATTATATTTGAATTAAACAAATAATAAAATTAAAATTAAAAGCTCTACATATATAATACATGTTATTAAAAATAAAATTAAAATAAAGCATCAAACTAGTAGCTAGGTTTTGACGTAGATGAATAGATAAAGAAACACTGCAAAATATCCAAGTTTATAACATAAATTACTAAAATGATTAAGTTCAGATAATACGCAAAATGTTAATAAGGTTTCAGCAAAATAACAACTTTTAAGCTCAAGTATTGCATCATCTATCTTAAGAGTCAAAGACCATTTGCATGATCACTGCCTTACGTGCTTCCGCTGGACATTGAAGAATTATTCTAAGTTTGTCAGCATCTTTCATTAAAGAGCAATAGATCTTAGGCAATGAGTTTGTATCACATCCACAATCATTGATTAAATTCCAAGCTTCTTCCCCAGAAATTGGAGGCAGCTCATAGTTATGGCGTTCTCTCATTATTTCATTTCATTCTCTTATTGCTGCATTCCCTTCTCTCAAAGCCTCTGCAACCACATGTATTGTCTCTTTAAGTTCAACAAATTCATTATTTTTGTCTTTGTTGGCCACTCTAGATTTCTTTTTTTTACTGCCATCATTTGATGGGGGTGAAAGATCTTGTGATTGCATTCCATCATCAAAATAAGTATCAAAGCTCTCTAAATGCACTTCATTCCTAGAGATACTATTATCAATGTCATCAATAGATTCAATGAAGTCTTGCTCTGTGGTAGAATGCCCTTGTTTCCTTGTCTCCTTTCCAGTCCCACTTTCATCTCCATTAGCTCTATTATACCCGTACAGTTTCACCATCTTCTCATAATTTGGAATTGTGACATTTTTCCAATATGCTGCCTTTGGTTTTGACTGAAAAATATAAATTTTACATAAGTTAATCAAGTATTGATTAGTGACATATTATAAATGACAAAATCTAAGAATTTTACCTCAATTAGAGCATCCCAAACTTCTGGCTCAGCATCCCACAAATGAGTATATGGATTCCAAGCAAACCCACTCATACCATTTTTAAAAATATCATAAACATCAGTAAAGTTTTTTTTTACAGTTTTCCAGCGATTTTTTACCCTCTCCTTGTCAACTTTCTTCCCAAATAATGCACTCAACTCAGCCACAATGTTTTCATATGCAGTTGTAGTGAAGGTACCATTGACTTTGTTACCTTTTTCATATTCGTGCATGAAAGCATCAATAAGAGCATCGTCCATGGCTCTAGACCAATTCAAGTTCTCCTTACCATTGTTTGTTGGTAATTGCCTTTTGGGTGCCATGCTACTACATTTATAAATTATAACATAACAAAATTAATAAAATGAGATAATAAACATGTTTCATTTCAAAAACATCAATATTGCAAACTCAAATCCAACATACATCAATGTAAAATAAACATTCATGTAATAAATACAAATGCAAAACATTTAGGCCAAACTATCGTTTTGATAATTTATCCACATTTGATTTGCTAGACTGTCTCTTATAAGCTCACCCGAGCGACCTCCTCACCGTCACTTCTCGAAGCTTGATTATTTTCGTGAGATACATTTTGATTTGCAAGTTCAGCATCTACTTCAGCTATAAGATCTTCATCCGGGTCTACGCTCATTAAATAATTGTGAAGAATGCAACATGCAAAAATGATCAGTTTTTGAGCTTTGACTCCATAAGTGGGCTCTGTTGAATTAGATAAAATCACAAATCTTTTTTTTAACACCCCAAAGGCTCTTTCAATTGCATTGCGCAATGACGCATGTCGAAGATTAAATAATTCTTTAGAATTTATGGGTGGATTTCTTGCCGAGTACTCTTTCAGATGATATCGAACTCCTCTATAAGGTGTAATAAGCCCACTTGTCAACATGAAGCCAGCATCAACAAGGTAATATTTTCCTATAATCAATGTAAATAATCAATGTGATAGATTGAAAAATGAGAAAATGAAGAATTTTAATATATTATGAGTTCTTAATTACCTTGAGGAATTTTAAGTCTATCTTCTCGTGTTAATGCATTCTTTATAATTCTTGAGTCAGAGGCAGTGCCTTCCCATCCAGCGAGCACATAAGTAAACTTTAAATCAAATGTGCATGCTGCTAACACATTTTGTGTTGGGTAGTCTTTCCTACCACGATACTGAGGAGCATCCCCTGAAGATACTTTGACACGTATATGTGTCCCATCTATGGCACCAATACAATCCTCACACAATGTATTTATATTAATATAATCTAAGTAGATCATGCTAACGTTTGAGTGTAGGGTGACTTAATGATAAAAAATTTACCTTAAAATATGGGTAGAATCTACTACTCCTATGAATTTCAAGAGGGACTGTTGAGCCATCGGGTTGTACAAGGAATTTTTCTTCCAATTCAAGAATAGCTCTCAACACTTTATGAAGATGACGACTAATTGTCTCACCAGAACGACGAAACCAAAAGTTGACTTCACGATTTTTAGCATTATGTGTCAATATGTAAATTGATTTCGCAACTTGTTCTTCCACACTTGACCATCGTGTTGGTTGTAAGCCACCCTCTCTTTCTAGCATATCACATAATGTTAAGAAAGCTTCCGGACCCATTCTTAATATATTTCTACTAGTTTCACTATTTCTAATTCGACCCATTATTTCTTCACGCACTCTTTCTCTTTCGGAGCTCATATTATAACTCAATTTTCTCTTACGAGACATCCGAATAATAAAGCAAGAAACAATAGCACACATGAGTTGAGTTATAGCTCTTCGGCGTAAATCAAACCATCTATTGACGATAATTTTCCAATCTTGATGATCCATCTAAAATATAAAAAAATTATAAAAGTAAAATAGAATTTTTGTATGGTTCAAAAAATAAAAATTATAAATTAAAATAATTTATCTACCGCTAGTAAACATGTTCCATGAGACAACATAATGATCAGAGAAATTTAATTGTGTTAATTCTGTTTAAAAAGAAGAAACGGAACATTGAGATTTTTGCTCAAACACTTATGTGCACAGTACACTTCATTTGATGCAATTGAGACATATATGATGCAAGTCTGGCCACCATAACCCATTACAGAGAGCAAAAAGAATGAATAAAAGAAGACATACCTGAGTGATAGATTGAAGAAGCACGTAACAAAGAAACTAGGTAACTGCAAAAAAGAAGAAGCAAATACTAGGGTTTAAATGGTGAAGCAATTTAGGATTTTTAATTAGGACAATTTAGGAATTTTAAAATATAAGTAGGGATAATTTAGTCATTACATTTAAAATTTTAATTCTCACTTTCTCTCCCCTCCAAAACCCCCACTTTTGGAGGGGAGCTAAAATTGACTTAGGAGAGATTTTGCTCCCCTCCCCTCCCCTCCAAAAAAATTGAACCCAAGCTTCCACATTAAAATACCATTGGGCTACAAGCCCAATGGCTAATTCACTACTGCTCATAAGCCCAATGGCAAGTAATCCCACAGCTACTTGCCTATATCTCTGATTTCACCGTACAAACTTCTTTCTCAGATTCTGGAAGAAAAACAGTGTCACAAGACAGCTATTTTTGAGATCATCATCAACAAACTCTTCATCCACTGAACCATTTTGGACAAAGAAAGTTGTCCTCAAACGTATCCGTCACCATAAGTGCTTAAACAAAGCCAAAAGCGCCGTATAATATTTCAACGCTGTATTCTATTTGATTTTTCAGTACAATTTCCTCTTTTTTTTTTTTTTTTTTTTTGGGTATTTTTATGGCCTCAATTGAACCGCACATTATCAGAAATCCTTTTAAGCATTAGCATTCAAGAAATTAAGCATTGAGGAGAGGCACCTAATGTAGAAGATAAGCCAATATGGTAATGAGAAATAGCAGTTTCCGGGACTTATTGTTGTAATAAATTTAATATACCAATGTTGGAATAAAACACAATAGAAATTTACAGTGAGCTGGACAACATTGTTCAGAGGTTAAGATATAGAAAGAAGCTTTGATCTAACAAACTAAAGCACGGGCCACGGATTCATACAAACGAATGATAAGATTAAGAGCGATGTCCAGAGATGTCTATATATGAAACTGTTACTTGATTCATCCAACATCAAAGACATTAGTATAGAGTATAGAGTATAGATAGATAGCTACAAGAGAGAACCCCCCCCCCCCCCCCCCCCCCCCCATTAGACCTTATATGCATCAACTTAACCCTCCACCTGGCAGCTGTAAGTTCTGTAACAACAGGGTTTCAACTAACAAAATTATCATTAATATGACGTGTTATTATGGTAAATAACATAAAAAAAAAAAGACCAAAACATTGTGCTTTTGATAGTGATTCTATTCTCGTTTAATTTTTGTTTAGTCTCTATATGATCCATTGCTTATCTGTCACAACCCATAGCAAAAGAGAGCTTAAGATTATGATAAATTTAAAAATAATATATAATAATTGAAGAGTAGTGATAGTTGTAATCTCCGAATATATTATAATGTTATAATTATATAATAAGGTTATAATTTTAATTTTAAATCAATCCGGAGAGGTTGTAAATATAAAAAAGATATTTAATTATATAAAAAATTTAATTATGATTCTGGTACATTTATTATTGTTGATAATAATAATTGAAATATTGTGCACCAAAATTCCGAATCTTTGAGCCCACTGTCTCCGAAATTGACGCCCATAGTAGGCCAATTCATGCTAGCTAATTAAGCCTTAATTGGCTAGCCCGCCCAGTATTCTCTTAATATTACATAAAGTCAAATAACAATTAAAATTAAATTAGAGTTAAAAAAAATTAATAATAAATACAGAAGCTCTGTTTAAAAGATTAGTTTTTCATAAAGCAAAAAAGGATTACTTGGCGTGAAATATCTCTAATCCAAGATTCTTTTTAGAGGAAAATCTGGACATGACAGTTTTCAAAAGTCTTACTCTTACAGATGACAAGCATGAAACAATTGAGTAGACGTGCGTAGATTTTGCTTTGGACTGAAGTGAGAGTGCCAAGTACATAATTACACCAGGACCGTTCAAATTTGCTATTGCTATTGCTTGTCTTGAAAATTCCACATGAAAAATCTATTCAAGTAGCGGGTCAGTTAAGCTATTTGTAGTTTTCAATTGATTGAGTAATACAAGTCTATTTGTCTTTATTACGTGAAGACTATTTCATTGACTATATACACACAAATTTATACATGAAAGATTAGGATAACAAGTTCTGCATACCACTAAATTATATTTAGGGGTGGCAAAACGAATCAACGAATCGAATTTATATCGAATCATAAACGAATCGAATCAAAATGTGATGGATTCGTATTCGATTCGTTTATTAAACGAATCCTAATATCATGATTCGTATTCGATTCGTTTATTAAACGAATCGAATACGAATATTCGTTTATTCGTTTAGTCAATTATATTATTTAATAAAATAATTTACCACACTTGATTTACATTAATTCTTCATAAATATATACATTGAAATATGTAATTAATATATTTACTAAAAATATCTCACAAAATATCAAAAATATTACATTTTCTATGATAATTAGTTATAATTTCTCGAATCTTAATTAAAAATTAACAAGAACTAGTAAATAAAAATAATAAAACGAATCCTAAATGAATAAACGAATCCATGAGCTTAAATTCGTATACGATTCGTTTAATAAACGAATCAAATCGAATTGACCCATTTATTAAACGAATCCATTTTTTCAAACCCGTATTCGCTTTAAAGCGAATCGAATCGAACAAATAAATGAATCCTGACCCAAATTGCCACCCCTAATTATATCTCAACAAAGAGAATGACTACTTTACCAAGATTTCTTTGTTGAACTCATTCAAATTTGAAAAAAAATAATCTAAAATGCAACGAAAATATCACGTCTATAACAACACATATCATATAATATTACTCATGTCTCCGTTATATTACAAAATTATTATCAAGTTTGCCTTCTTGTTCTCTCTCCATTATAATTAGTAGATAGATATACCTTGGACAAAATAATAATTACTAATCAAATGGCCCAAATATGTATTCTAAAATATTTTTGACATTTAGCCCTACTCTTCTAAATTGTGCTCAACCACAAAGAAATTAGTTAATTTGGTACCTATTATGATTCCAAAACTCATAAAGGGCGGTCAACATTAAAATGTAAGCTTGCGAGAGATCCTTTTTTTTTTATAGAGAATTGTTTCAAATCAAAAATGGTAATGATCCCAGAATCTGCTATCATGAATTTTGAAAATACAGGTGAAGTCAAGATATATATTTTTTTGAAAATTATCATCCGTCTATTTAAGAAAATATCTAATATTCGAAAAAAACTCTCAATTTTTTAAAAAATATCATCTATACATCCAAAAATATTAAAAATTATCAATTATCACCCAAAATTTTAAGATGTTTTATTATCAATCCACCTGAAATTTAACAGACGTTCGAAATAAATAAATAATTTTTGGATGATAAATATTTTTTTTAGAACTTTCGGTGTATAAGTGTCATTTTCTCAAAACTTGATATTTTTTCGAACATCAGATAATTTTTGAATAGGTAGATGATAATTTCTTTTTTTTTTTTTTTAAAGATCGGGCTAAAATTATTTTTAATTTTTTTCGTCATCATAATTTGGGGGGATGAGGGTAAAGAGTGGGAGATTAGGATAAGAGAAATTTGAATTGAGGCTGAATTGAATTGAATGTGCTTTTTTATTTGTCAGTTTTGGGATATCGGTGGAGGCATTTAGGACTGTTCTCATGAACGGTCTTGCACGTTTTTATCCCTGTAGGAAGCCCCACTCATGTGGGTGTGGTTGCATATGGTGACTTAAGAACTATATAAAGGACTTTGAGATCCTTAGTTTGAGTCACCATAAGGCTAAAATGTCACTCAATATTTCTAAAGCTTTGAAAAGCCACCGTGAGAGTCGAACATGCCTCAACAACCACACCCCATGGGTGAGGCTCTCTATGGGGACAAGATTATATGGGATTGTTCCGAAGAGTAGCCCCCAGACACCTCCGCAGAGACCCAAAACGTACAAATGACCTCGTAGTAAGAGGCGTCGCATAAAAGCACATTCATGAATAAATAAAAAAAAAATAGAGATTAAATAAAACTGTGATGCTCCAGAGGGCCAAGTTGCTGGGCCAATCCATGGGCCGCCAGAATGAACAATATCTGATTAGTTGGGCTGAACTTTATAAATGATATCAGAGCAAGATCTCAACCAAAAATGTGCCAACGAGGACATTTGGCCCAATGGAGGTAGATTGTAGTATCACACATTCATTGGGAGATATATTAGGTATGTGTTTATAAGTAAATGATTCATTCAACTAGTTATAGGCCTTTTGGACGGGCTTTGACTCATGCTAAAAACAAATCGTGAGGGACTAATGAGTCAGATTGTTGGGCTAATCTCTAAATCGCCAGAGTGAATAATATCTGACTAGATGGACTACACCTTACAAATTTAATGTCAAAAAGAAAGGAGCATAACATGGTATAAAAATCAAAGCCGATGAGGACGTTGGGCCCCATGAGGTGGATTATATTGTCCCACATTTACTTGAAATAGATCTTATACATGTTCTTTTTGTTGGCGTATTAACAGTTTTGTCAGGGGCGCATCGAAACGTGAAAAATTCGATTTTCGAATTTCAAAATTTTTTTTTTGCCAATTAAAATAAACTATTTATTTGAATATTTAATTCCAAATCAAAACTGAAATTAGCCAAATACCCCATTTAGCCGCAAATACACAATTTAGCAAACCTTTTGTATTTTGTCCATTTTAGTCCAAAAGTGTCAATTACACATTTGAGTGTTTCCAAAACACTACCAAAATGATTAATATACATCTAATGTACTCAATTTAATCCATAGAATGAAAAGCCCCAATTTTGGAATTAAGCATAAACCATAAAAATTCAATTAATCATATTACATCAAAAATTGACTTTCAATCTAGCTTTCAATTAATCTTTCCAACATTCTTAAAGTCTCACCACAACCAAAATTCCCAAAGAACAATTCTAGGATTATATAAAGTGGCATAAAAAACTCTAGAATGGCAACTTACATTTCCTTGAGAAAATTAAACTCTAATAACATTTATTAAGCTTAAAAATTCATCACACATGCATAATTCATCCCAACAAGCATCTAACAAGCAAAACCCAAATTCAAGAGAAGAGAAAATCAAATATACATCTAATGTATTCTAACAAAGTAAAAGAAATATTTTCCTAGCTAAAGGATTAAGAAACTTACCTTAAATTTCCAAATCTTTAAGCTTAAACTTTGAATTTGATCTCACCAATTTCTCTCTCTCTTAGGTTTTACTATTTTGATATCTTGAAATTGAATTAGAGAAGAAAGAGAACAAATCCCCTTTTTAAATGGTAATTGCCGAAAAAATGGCCTAGTAGGAGAGAGAAACAATTTTATTTGATTTGATTTTTTTGATAAAACAATTACATAAAACCAAATAAATATCTTATCCCACTAATATTTCCAACAAAGCCACATGTCAACATTACAAAGCATCCAACACATGTCTTATACATGTGAATTATATACTTAATAATTCCCAATACATTTATTTAATAAATAAATTAATTAACATATTAATTAATTAATCCATTTAATCTAAATGTATAATGTATTTATACATTTATAATAAATGTTAAAATACATTCAAGGTTGACATATGTCCCAAAAAATATTCGGAAATTAATTAATATATATCTAATCAAATTATGTATCAAATACACATACATATTAATTTAGGAAATTATCGAATACCACGCATGTGTAATTTTTGTTTAACCATTAAACGATTTCCGAATAATGAATATTATTCATTTTAAGTCGCCCTAGTGCTCTACGCGTATTTTTGATTATGTGAGACTCTCTAAGTTCAGGTATATCCGTCACGGGATCAAATCCCATGTCCATAATTTACCCACTCATAAATTATGACGACCATAGATATTCTCGCTAAACCATACAAGTTGAGATCTTCGCATATGTATAATCCTTCCGTCATAGGTATCCGGATAAATACCAGAGACATATAATTGTCAAATCTCATAAGGTATTATCCCGTCGACGTATAGATTCACGATTTCTCAATAACACTCAGAACTCATTTCCGAGTGTACCAAGGCCATGAATTTGATAAATCGCAATCTCATGAAGTGGATACCTAAATCTTGTACGCATGACTGACAGATCCTCTATGGACACATCACCGGATATCATGAGCATCAGTCCACACCCAACGAACAGACGGAGGTCTAACCTAAAAAGGTCAAAGACGTGACTATCATCAAAGTGTGGAGGATAACTCATATATCCACCGTGGTATCTCAAGTAAAATGACCACTATGCTACTCAACTCGAGAAGATTCCTATTGACGCAAGCGTATCATCTATTAGGAATCTTCCGTGAGTCGTTCAGTGCCCATCCGCTATGAACACCTACATGTCTATACGAGTCTCCCTAGACTCGTGGCTCATTGAGATAAACCATCGAAAAATAATATTTTGATATGTACCAGTCTCCCGGGTTTACTTTTAGACCAAGAATGTAAACCTTGACCATGAATATTTTAAGAATGATATTGTTACAACGTTTCTCAATGTCAATTGCGACGCTTTTACAATTACGTTATAACTTAATCATTCATAGGTATACGTCTTTACCATTTCTAATAAAAAATATTGACGAAACTATAAATTTTATTCATAACAAAATTTTGTTGATACACATATTTACAAGAAAATACATGAGAAATCGGCACGCCGAGTACCAACTCTAACAATTTCTCCACTTACTCTACTGCCATAACCGATGGTATCTTATACCCATCGCCTTAGCATGCTTATCAAATAATTTGGGAGGAATGGCCTTGGTAAGCGGATCTGCTACATTGTCTTCACTCCGTATCTTGCATACGACAATATCTCCACGCGACACAATCTCTCGAATGATATGGTACTTTCGCTCCACATGCTTCGATTTTTTATGTGCCCTGGGTTTCTTTGCTTGTGCAACAGCTCCGGTATTATCACAGTGCAAAGGAATCGAATTCTCAATGCTTGGGACAACTCCCAATTCTGTGACAAAATTTCTAATCCAGACAGCTTCTTTTACAGCCTCAGATGCCGCAATATATTCCGCCTCTGTGGTGGAATCAGCTGTCGATCCATGTTAGGAACTTTTCCAACTAACTGCAACACCGTTAAGGATAAATACGAATCCCGATGTAGACTTTCTATCATCTGAATCTGATTGGAAATCCGAAACCGTATACCCATTAACTTGCAGTTATCCTTCTCCATAAATCAAAAACTTATCCTCAGTACCTTTGAGATACTTCAGGATATGTTTAACGGCCATCCAATGGTTGTTACCTGGATTTGATTGATATCTACTGGTTACACTAACCGAGTAACTAATATCAGGTCGCGTACACAACATGACATACATAATGCTACCCAAACACGAAGCATAAGGTAGACTCTAATCTTCTCATCTTCAGTTTACGGACACATTTTCTTCGAAATATGTATACCATGTCGGAATGGTATGTTAACTGTCTTACAGTTACTAAAATTATACATTTCTAAGATCTTATCTACGTACGTGGATTGAGACAATCCAATAAGCTTCTTTTCTCTATCTCTATAGAGTTTTATACCCAAGATATAAGAAGCTTCACCCAGATCTTTCATAGAGAAGTTCTTACATAGATAAGCTTTTACACCATGCATAATCCCGATATCATTCCCAATGATCAGGATGTCGTCCACATAGAGTACCAAAAACACCACCATGCTCCCACTAAACTTTTTATACACACAGAATTCTTCTGTATTCTTGAGGAAACCATACAATCTAATAACCTCATCGAATCAAAGATTCCAACTCTGTGAAGCTTATTTAAGTCCATAAATGGACTTCTTAAGCTTACAAACCATATCTAAGTCTTGGCTGGACGCAAAACCCTCCGGATGTTCCATATAGATTTTTTTTATCAAGAAATCCATTCAAGAATGTCGTTTTGACATCCATTTTCCAAATCTCGTAGTCATGGTAGGCAACTATAGCCAATAAAATCATAATAAACTTCAACATCGCTACTGGAGAAAAAGTTTCATCATAGTCGACACCAGGTCACTATGTGTAACCCTTTGCAACCAGACGGGCCTTGAAAGTTTCAACACTTCCATCAGACCCTCTATTCCTTTTGTAAATCCATTTACAACCGACATGAACGATTCCTTCGGAAGAGGAACCAAGTCTCAGACTTGATTCTGATGCATTGAGTCTAACTCTGATTTCATGGCTTTCTGCCATTTCACGGAATCGATGTCCAACATCGCTTCTTTGTAAGTCATCGGGAGGTCTTATGACCCTACTCGACCTACGAAGTGTGTGCGTTAAAGATCATTCACCTTCTTTAACCTCATGTTCCTCCTGCGGTTCGTCAGTTATATGATGAACTTCATCAAGTTCAACTTGTCTATGATCTCTTCCTTCTGTCAAAAATTCTATTTCTAGAAATTTTGTGAAGCAAGCTACGAACACGTTTCGACGCTCGGAATCATAGAATAAATATCCTTTTGTATTGGAATGATACCCAACAAACCTAAACTTTTACCCTCGAGAAAAAAGCTTATTCTGCTGCGCCACATTGACGTACACAGGACAGCCCCAAACCCTAATATCATTAAGGTTTTGTTTCCTACCAGTCAATATCTGATATGGGGTCGTAGGAACAGCTTTAGAAGGAACTATGTTCAAAAGATGAATTGCAGTAAGAAGTGCATAACCCCACAGGTAATATGGTAGATCTGTATAACTCTGTAGGGTACGACTTTCCTTAGCGCGGTGGAAGTTACTTGTGGTGGCACCGACTCCGGTATGGATCTTTAAAATTTTCTTTGCCTTCTCCCTTTGTTGTAGTACCCGAAATCAATCCTTTGTTGTCCAACACTTGGATCAACCACTTGATCTTCCAAACTATGACTCGAAACCAACAAACCGAAGTGTGGGCTTCACTCACAAATATTAAACTCTAAACGATTTAGAGAATCAAGATGTCACAATTGATGTTTGGCGTTTGGAATTTCAAACACCCTCACAACACTTGTGAATGTTTGAACTCTCTCTATTTTCTCTCAAATCTTTCTCACAACACATGTGTGAATGTTTGCAAAATTATTAACCTTAGGAAGTGAGAGAAATTGTAGAGATTATATTCTCTTACACTAGCCAACTAACCTTGTCATTAAGCATCTAATGCTTTCTTACAATGGCCAACACAAAAATGTGAATGCCATACCAAAGCATAAGAAATGATAAGTTAAAGACAATGACTTTGTCATTAAGCATCTAATGCTTTCTTTCAATGGAAAACACATAAATGTGGAGGCCATACCAAAGCATAAAATACATTAGCTAATGACAAATACATTAGGTGTATACATGCCACCTAATAAACATAATTGCTTGGATGACATGGTAAGCCATATGGCTTTGTCTCCAATGGTAAATAAAAATCAATATCTTAATAATGATTTATGTACCTTCAATTATGTTGTAGTAATTATCTCATAATTATTACTAACTTGATTATCTCATAATCAAGACTTGATTATATCATAATCAAAGAATTTTAGAAAACATTAAGTTAAACTAATTTAACATAGTTTTCATTTGTGACAATAAATATCATTAATCTCATTAATAATATATATAAATATAAAGTGAGCGTATAATTAGACAATCTAATTATATTAGGTTTGCTACAGTTAAACAAGCTAGTACGGGGACCAAATGGACCTACAGTTCCGAGCTTCAATAATTCCGAAATATTAATTAAACTCTTTAATCAAATATTTCGAATTATTAACTCCGCATTATTTCACTAACAATTCGAAGTTGAACTCATGTTACCGTAGATAGATAAAATAAATCCGAACATCTTCGGTGTCCATCGATATAGTCATTACATATGGATATAGCCCTTCACAAATATCTCATAAATAGAGCTGGGTCAAAAGTTTGTTAAAAACCCTATAAATATTTTGTCTCTTAAGCACCATTAATTCTATAATGAACAATTAATTCATAACAATTATGAATATAAAACTTTCTATTCGTAATAGAAAAGTTGAGCACTCAAATCGTTCAAGTCCCGAATCAACTCTTAAAAAAGATATTCTTCCGCTTCTCGTAAGAAGGGGTGAATTCCATATCTATGTAAAACGTTCTCAACTACACACCAAACCATATCCCCAAAATACGTAGTTTTTGGCTAGGAATGGAACACCAACCTTACCATATTAAATCAAAGGACATAGCCTGTCATGCAGGAGTTCGTAGTATACTCAGGATTAAGATCGAATCCATATATGACCATCTATTAGATAAAAAAAATTTCTTCGGTTAACTGATATTAAAAGAAATTCGTATTTATCTGAGTCCAGTCCTATATAATCTCATCATACATGGTGCCTCCATTCTCATGTCACTACATGAACGATCCCAGATCAAGGTCGTCATACAAGTATAGAATGGACCGCAACTATAGATAAACCACAAACAAAGTACCCTCTTTGTTTGCTCTCTACGGACTATTTAGATTACTAACTCCAGACTTAAATCCTCTTGTGCATCAAACATACACTAAGTCTGAAGGTACAATAATAATCATGGTAAACAAGACAATTAGACAATATGCGATATAAATCAAACAACTTTGATAAACTGAATAATGCATTTATTATTATTACAATAATCAATTCTGTTTACAATACATGAAGCTTTAGGACATAAATCCCAACAAACTCCCACTTGGACTAGAGCAAATGGGACATGTCATGTAATCCTAAACCCTTTAGGTGACCTTTAAACACTTTAGCCGATAAGGTCTCTGTAAACGGATCAGCCAGGTTGTCTGCGGATGGAATCTGCGTGACAGCAACATCACTTCTCTGCACTATCTCCCTGATGAGGTGATATTTCCTCTCAATATGTTTACCCCTCTTGTGGCTTCTTGGTTCTTTGGAGTTTGCCACTGCACCACTATTATCACAATAAAGTGTAAGCAGTTTATCCATATCTGGAACAACTTCCAGATCTGCCAAGAATTTACGGAGCCAGACTGCTTCCTTAGCTGCTTCACAAGCTGCTACTTATTCAGCCTCCATGGTAGAATCAGCAATACAAGATTGCTTTATGCTCCTCCATACTATAGCCACACCACCTAGGGTAAACCCTAATCCAGATATTGATTTCCTAGAATCGACATCCGTCTGAAAATCAGAGTCAGTATATCCTCTTAAAATCATATCCTGACTTGTATATACAAATATATAATTTCTCGTTCTCCGAAGATACTTGATAATATGTTTCACCGCTACCCAATGATCTAATCCTGGGTTGGATTGAAACCTAGTGACGACTCCCACTGCAAAACAGATGTCCGGTCTCGTTTATAACATAGCATACATAAGACATCCAACTGCTGAAGCATATGGTATATGTCTCATCTCCTCAACTCCTTGAGGTGTCTTAGGAGACTATTCCTTAGACAAATGAATTCCATGTCTGAAAGGTAAATTACCTTTCTTGGAATTCTGCATACCAAATCGCACAAGAATCTTATCGATATAGGTTGCTTGAGACATTGCTAACAATCGTTTCTTGCGATCCCGAATGATCTGGATCCCAAGTACATAACTTGCCTCTCTCAAATCTTTCATTTGGAATTGGTTAGCTAGCCATATTTTCACGTCCGATTCCCAATGAGTAAAATATCATCTACGTATAACACAAGGAAAACCACATTCCCATCAATGATGCGCTTGTAGACACAAGGCTCATCGATGTTCTGCTCAAAGTTATAAGACTTGATCGCAGTATCGAATCTTATGTTCCAAGATCTAGATGCTTGCTTAAGTCCATAAATGGACCTTTGCAACTTGCAAACTTTTTGCTCTTGACCTTGGGTAATGAACCCCTCTGGTTGTACCTGTGGGAACACAGAAACTGGGCGACGCATGCTGTTCCGGGCTCGCGGCCCGGTTGGGAGTACGGAGTAGCCCGCGGGGGACTAAATCGGAGAATAATTGAGTCGCCACCCGGTGTGAACCGGGAAAATGAGATTTAAGGTCGCACTCACCCCTCGCAAGGGAAGACCTCAAACCGTTGGGTTCAGAATGGTCCCTTACTTATGTCACTTGTAATGAAAGGATTTGTGCAATAATTTAATCAAGCCTGTCAACATATATTTCCAAGGGTATTCTATTTTTAAGTTCACATGCATGAAAGTAATCATCATAACGACAAACATGAAATAGCACACGGCAATATCATGAACATATTTAGATCATATAATGCGGAAAACAAAGAACAACCTAAACATAATGCAAATTCCAAACGCAAGACAAATGACTAATCATGCTTGAAAATGAACAACCAAATAGGCTAAATCATGCCTAAGAACCAAGTAACATACTAATGACCTAATCATGCTTGAATATCATCTCATGAACACATCAAATAGATAAATACAATGATACAAATAGTATGATTGATTACATGATACAAGAGGAATCACCTAAGAAACAATTATGCATGACATGTGATGAAAATGACTCAATTCAGTGTATGCATGTTCGTGTAGCGTTCGAAAACGCGTTCGAACGGTAAACAGAAGGTTCTCATTCGTGTGGCATTTGATAACGCGTTCGAATTGGACCAGACCTGATGAAATAAATACATGCGCGTTCGAGTAGCGTTCGTAGCCGCGTTCGAACCATAAACAGAAGGTTCGCGTTCGTATAGCGTTTGATAACGCGTTCGAATGGGACCAGACAGAAAACATGCCTTCGTGCAGTGTTCTGAAACACGTTTGAATGAGGTTACAGCAGTGACCTCCAAAATACAGTAAACAACATGACACATACATGAACGGATGAATAGATGACACCTAATAAATAATAACGGGCTAAAAGGCGCGGCAAATCATCGTGGTAAAGGATTTTAACCCCTCGAAATATGGGACCTTTAATCCGACTTACTAAGCCCATGCGCAATACAACATGATGCATGATTATGCAAGAAGATGACATACGAAGAAAAGCGAATAACGAAACGAAAGGCACAGCAAAGCATCGTGGTAAGAGATTTTAACCTCTCAAAATAGATGACCTTTAATCGCACTTACTAAGCCCATGTGGGAACAACACAATACATATGTAAAAAAGTAAAGACAATGATATCAGACTTCCTGTATCCGATTGAACATATCTCACATCCAATCGAATATACATTATCCGGCGCGGCAAAGCATCGTGGTAAAGGATTTTAACCTCTCAAAATAGAGGACCTTAATCGTACTTACTAAGCCCATGCGCTTTATCTCATCATAATGCATATAAAAATAAAGATAACAATATCGGACTTCGCATACCCGATTGAACATATCTCACATCCAATCGAATATACATTATCCGGCGCGGCAAAACATCGTGGTAAAGGATTTTAACCTCTCAAAATAGAGGACCTTTAATCGCACTTACTAAGCCCGTGCTCTTTATCTCATCATTACATAAACAAATAACATGCGGAAATCAAGTAGCAGATAATAAACAAATCAAAACAACATAAAACGAAATATGCGCCATTTACTCAAGTGGTACGTGTAGTTGTATCCCGAGTACAGATCATACTACCGTCCATTCGGAATCAGCTATGAAATTTATGTCCGGGTTTCCATCCTATATACCACGAGAGGCGACATATTTTTTATTTTATTCAAGGGCCACAACATACATCTTTTTACCATTCATGCATTTTCTATTTATTCAAGGGCCACAATCATGCACCAATAAACGACTCTCATGCGATAAAAATGAATAAAACAATTAAAAAGATAGATGGAAATAATAGGAAAAGTACCCTCAGGTCTAACCTCTTACGTCGACTTTCGGACTCGCGTTTCACGGCCGTCGGAAGGGCTATCACTTCGCAACTCTTCCGGTTCACTGGATTAACGTCTTAGCTCGCTGTTTTGCTGTTTTGGTCACTGTTTTCACTCCGTTTCGCTGCTGTTTCCTCACTGTTTTGTTGCTGGTTCTTTGCGGTTTTAAGGGGTGAAATAGGGGCTGTTTGCGGTAAGTTTAGGGGCTGGACAGTGGGCTGTTTTAGGTGTGAGTTTGAGGGGGATTTTGGGGCTGTTTGTGAGGTAGTTCAGTCACGGCAGGAGAGAGTTGATGGTACAGCTGTTTTGGGTGTGTGAGGGACGACAATGGATCTGGTACGTGGCTTGAAGGGCTGGTGAATGGCGTTTGTGGGTTCACGTGGAGGCTGTGTTAAGTTTTGTTGAGAGTAGTTGTTTTTTTGTTGTTGTCAAGTGGGGTCTGGCTAGTGGGCGTGTGTTGAGTGGCTTAAGGGTCTTTCTTTTCGAGGTGGGATAGTGAAGCTGGGCCTTTTTGTGGCGAGAGAGAGGGGCGTCTGCTGAAGAGTTGCACGACTTGGAGGGGACCGAGTGATGGTTCACCGATGCGGGGTTTGTAATGAGTTTAATGGGCAGTCAGGCGCGGACGGTTGCTGGACGTGAAGGGCCATGTGGCTTGCGCTGAGTTGAATTTGGGCAGTATTCGAGCAGGGTATGGGTGCGGGTTACGTGAAAGAGAGATTGAAAGGTTTGTTTGAGTGCTGGCCGAGAAGATGAGAAGGTAATGGCGTGTTACATGGGGGACTTTGTTTCTTGTTTGGCCGTGTGCATGGCTTGCGCGAAGATGAAGCTTTAAGGTTGTGAAGAGAGAAGACTATGTGGGTTCTTAGGGTTTCATTTGTTTTGTTAAGCCGTGAGTGAGTAGTGAGCTGCCGTGAGGGTGAAGTTCTCTTAGGGTTGCAATTTGTTGTTGTTTATATAGTGACAAGCTAAGGTTAGGGGTTTGCATGGATTGAAAAGGAAAGAAAAATCAATTAATTGGGGACATGATTTGTTTGTTTAGGAAGGTTATATATTTGATTGACTTTAATTAGGCATGACATTTGTTTTATTTAGGCATTTAATTTGTTAATTGGGTGAGTAAATATTTAAATTAGGAAGTGATTTATTTTAATTTTGGTATTAGATTTTAATTAAATATTAGTTTAATTTAATTTAGATTTATTTTAATTGGTTTAATTTAATTAGCCTTTAATTTGATTTAAATTGGAATTTAATTTAATTTGTTTTAATTTGTAACATGTATTTTAAATGTTTTAATTATCTTTGGATTGGGCTTGGTGTGTGTTTTAAACAGAGGTCCAACAAGCGAACCCGAAGCTACTCCAGCGAATCCAACAAAAAAAAGACTTTTTCCCTTCCGACGTCCGTTTCCCGCGGCTCCCTCGACTTAAAAGGTAGTGCCTCCAAATGAGACTCATCATCGGGTCTTACATGCAAAAATGCAGTGCCTACTGTACCATATAGATACTCTCATCAAGATTGTCATTCAAGAATGCAGTCTTGACGTCCATTTGCCAAATCTCATAGTCATAATATGCGGCAATGGAAAAAAGAATCCTGATGGATTTTTAAGCATGGCTAAAGGCGAGAAAGTTTCTTCATAGTCAACTCTCTCTTTCTGGGTATAACTATTTGTCACTAGCCTAGCCTTGAAAGTCTGTATTTTCCCATCCATTCCTCCTTTTTCTTTTGTAGATCCACTTGCAACCTATGGGTTTTACTCCATCAGATTGGTCTACAAGCTCCCAGACTGAGTTAGAGTACATAGACTCCAACTCGAGGTTCATGGCTTTGAGCCATTCCTCTTTATCAATATCTTACATTGCACTACGATAGGTTAATGGATCATCTATACCATCACAAGATGCAACAACTTGCACCTCACCATTTCCTAGATAGCGTTCAGGTTGTCTCACAACCCTCCCACTACGTCTAGGTGGTATGGTATCCTGATAAACTTGCATCTGACTTTCAGATGTAGAATGTGTAATGTCTTTGTCAACATTTTACAATGGTGTACTGGTCGTACCAGCAAGTAACTCCTCAAGTAACACTTTACTTCGAGGTTTGAACTCTCTCATATAGTCATCCTCAAGAAATGTAGCATTTATCGACACAAATACTTAATTATCTTCTGGACTATAAAAGAATCCACCCATAGTTTCCTTAGGATAGCCTACAAATAGGCACATCTGTGAATGTGGTTCTAACTTAGTAGTCTTGTTTTTTAGCACATGTGTCGGACACCCTCATATACGGAAATGTCGCAAACTAGCTTTACGACCATTCCACAACTCTAAAGGAGTCTTTGAAACAGACATAGAAGGAACTACATTCAGGATATACATTACAGTTTGCAATGCATAGCCCCAGAAAGAACTAGGTAGAGTGCTATAACTAAACATTGATCTCATCATGTCTAGTAGAGTGCGATTTCTCCTTTTTGCAATACCATTTTATTATGATGTTCTAGGTGCTGTGAGTTGTGAAATAATTCTATGCTCAACTAAGAATTCCTCGAAATCTTTATCAAGGTATTCTCCTCCATGTTCTGATCGTAGAATTTTGATGCTTTTACCTAACTGGTTCTCAACCTCAGCACGATACTCTTTGAACTTTTCAAATATATCTGACTTGTGCTGCATTAGGTAAACATACCCATATCTGGAATAATCATCAATGAAAGTGACGAAGTATTCAAAACCACCTCGGGCTTTTACATTCATTGGTCCGCAAATGTCCGAATGTATTAGCTCAAGTGTTTCTTTGGCTCTTATCCTTTTTCCAGTAAAAGGTCTCTTGGTCATTTTGCCTTCTAGACAGGACTCACAGACAGGTAAAGTACCGAGTTTTAACTGATTTAAAACTCATTTCTTAATTAGTCTATCTATCCGGTCAAGGTTAATGTGACCAAGTCTAAGGTGCCATAAATAGGTATCATCATGAGAAATCTTTTGCCGTTTAGTTTTAGATCTTTCAATCTTAAACATTTCAGTATTAAGCAGTGATTCATGCATTAACGGCCTTAATACATATAGATTATTTTCGGAGTTTCATGTGCATATATTTAATCCATTTCTACTAATAATAACTGACTTATTATTAAATGAAATTGAAAAACCACATTCTATAAGTTTTGTTACAGAAATCAAATTCCTGCGAAAACCAGTAATATATAGCACACCATTCAAACATAAATAACTTTTATTAAAATTCAAATTTGAAACTCCCACTACTTTTACTGAAAAAACATCCCATGTCCCAACTCTCATGGTGAAGCTACCTTCAGCAAGGTCCCTCCATGAGTTAAGTAGCTGCAAAGAACAACAAATATGGTTAGTGGCACCAGAATCAACAATCCATATGGATTTATCATCCTCCACCAAAAGAGACTCAATGACAAGTAAATCGTATTTACCTATATTCTACTTATCTTTAAGCTCAGCTAGGTATTTCAGACAATTCCTTTTCCAATGCCCTTGTTGTTCACAATGGAAATATTTTCCTTTGGGATTGATTCCTTTAGAGCCTTTGTTGTTCTTCTTTTTCATTGGTTTTGCATTTGCCTTCCAATTGTCTTTATTCTTCTTCTTTGCAGATTTAGAAGATTCATCAACATTTGCCTCGGCATTGGACCTACGAGGACCGTTCATAACAGACTCGTAATTGGTAAGCTCATTCAGCAGTTCAGTCAACATAAAAGTCAACTTATTCATAGAAAAATTACTTTTAAACTGCAGAAAACTCTTCGGAAGGGTTTCCATGATCATTGTTACCTGGCTTTGCACATTGATACATGCACCATGGGTTTCAGCCATATTAAGATGAGACATCATCCTTAACACATGGTCTCAGACTGATGTGCCTTCCTTCATTCTAGCGGTCAATACAGAGACTATTGCCTCATGTTGTTGCTGGTCTGAAGGTTGCCCAAACATGTTCTGTAATGACTGCATAATCATTGATGCTGTCGCCATAAGCTCATGTTGTGCAGCAAGAACCTCAGACATGGATGTTATCAAATAGCTATGAGCTTTCTCATCAGCTTTAATCTAATTATTATAGGCATTACGTGCAATACTGCCAGCATTTGGTGCTGGCTCAGGAGGACATTCCTCAATTAGGACAAATTTAAGGTCTTCGCAGACCAAAATATCATTCATGTCACTTTTCCATTTAACATAATTATCCTCGGTTAATTTTTCTTGTTATTTAAGAATTGAGATTATTGCAGATGCCATGGGTGAAAAATAATAAACGCGCATTTAACATTCATTCGTCGCATATTAAAATTGTCAAACATTTAAGCATAAAATTAAACATGATGCATGATCAATGTATAATGAATTAGAAAACAAAAAGAATTACTATGCCACGGTTATCTATCATCCCACAAATAAGTACCGTCGTAGGGTATGTCAAGTATGCGCATGATAGACTGAGACATTTTCAATTGATTAATATATCTGAAATAACTCTTATTTCTATATTAATCAACTACCGTTATTTTGATCAAGGAAGCTTTGATTAACAACTTAATCATTCCTTTGTGAGTGTGACCCATTATTTCGGAACCTTTGGACTTAACTAGTGAAGTGTCGTCGTATGGTAGGTCAAATCACCAGATACATCTAGAGTCTCTATCCTTTCGGAATTTAAACTTGATATTGACCCAAAAAAGACACCATCCGTAAGAGGACGAAAGCAAAGCCGTCTCGAGGCGCCTATTGAATCTCATGTTTCTGGATAACAATGGAGATTGTGGGATATATTGTGGTATACCTCTCTCCCACTCACTATAAAAAAGTGTAAGGTTTATATCTTACTAGTATCTTATAAATCTTAGAATATGCTCGGCTAAAGTCATAACCTTATTAATACTATATGATGATTATTAGTGATCTAACCAATTTTAACTCTTAAAATTTTATTCACTAATCCCAATTAGTCTTTACTAACTAATAAACTTAATTAAACTAATTTAATAAAGTTGTTATAGTGATCTAATCAATTTAGCTCTTAAATTATTAATCCACTAATAGGTTTTAAAATTTTGAATTCAACAAACGGACCAAATGACATTAAACCATTTAATCGATAAAAGCACGTTATTTTTTCCAATGGTACGTGGTATTGTATCCCGAGTGCATACCATATTACCGTCCATTCAGAATCGACTATGAAATTTATGTCCTGGTTTCCATCCGATATACCAAGGAAAACAATGTACTAATAAGGTCCATTTATTTCTAAAACTTGAATTCGTAATTTTTAAACCTTAAAAACCAATTAATCTTATTAATTCGTATGCATGCATCTCATATTCTTATTTAACATTTAAATTACATAAAATCATATTTTATGACTAGAATATCATGCATATCTATATGTTATGACATGGGAAAATGCAAGAGTATGCATCATGGGCTATATGACATGTTATTAAACACTTAAAACATACATATTAACCCAGACATGGGTGTCACGACGCGACATGGTGGACGTCGTGACGCCCAGAAGACCGGAAACTAAAAAGCTTCAGGTCAAGGTTGTGTCGCGACGTAACTGAGGCAGTAGCCTCTGCATCCGTATGCTGGGCATGTCGTGACGCGTAAAGGAGTTGCGTCGCGAGGCGCCTATGTTTCCAGGGGCTGGAAATATACGAAACAAACACATTTCAAATTGCGTTGACCGAGCTCTTATTTTTCTATACTAATCTAATTAGTATAATAAATCCAACGCATCATTTGGTCTTCAAAACATGTTCCATGGAGTGTTGTTGAGTTCTTTGCGGAATTTCTTCGTCAAAAGTCCTTCGCGGCATCAGCTCCTCCAAGTTACAAATAGGGTTACATAATGAACTTATTACAAAGGAAATGAACTTACAACACTTGAAAGAATATGACCTTATGGTCTTAACTTACAACACTTGAAAGAATATGACCTTATGGTCTTACATTTCCAATGCTAAAAATAAGAGTCGGAAAAAATAACGATCAACGCAACACATTCATCACATGAATAAAAAATAAACATTCATCACATGAAGATTAAAACCATTCATCTCATGAATCTAATTGTGCCTACTCATCATAACATGCATTTTAATAATCTATATCTCATATAAATTATTAAAACTAAAATGAGAAGGGTTAAGAAAACATTTCAACCTTAATCTTTGATACCAATTTTAGGATACAACTTTCCTTAGCGCGACGGAAGTTGCTTGTGGTGGCACCGGCTCCGGTATGGATCTTTAAAATTTTCTTTGCCTTCTCCATTTATTGTAGTAGCCGAAATCAATCATTTGTTGTCCAACACTTGGATCAACCACTCGATCTTCCGAACTATGACTCGAAACCAAAAAACCGAAATGTGTACTTCACTCACAAAGATTAAACTCTAAACAATTTAGAGAATCAAGATGTCACAATTGATGTTTGGCGTTTGGAATTTCAAACACCCTCACAACACTTGTGAATGTTTGAATTCTCTCTATTTTCTCTCAAATCTTTCTTACAAAAGTTGTGTGAATGTTTGCAAAATTATTAACCTTAGGAAGTGAGAGAAATTGTAGAGATTATATTCTCTTACACTAGCCAACTAACATTGTCATTAAGCATCTAATGCTTTCTTACAATGGCCAACACAAAAATGTGAATGCCACACCAAAGCATAAAAAAATGATAAGTTAAAGACAAGGACTTTGTCATTAAACATCTAATGCTTTCTTTCAATGGCAAACACATAAATATGGAGGTCATACCAAAGTATAAAATACATTAGCTAATGACAAAAACATTAGGTGTATACATGCCACCTAATAGACATAATTGCTTGGATGACATGGTAAGCCATATGGCTTTGTCTCCATTGGTAAATAAAAATCAATATCTTAATAATGATTTATTTACCTTCAATTATGTTGTAGTAATTATCTCATAATTATTACTAACTTGATTATCTCATAATCAAGACTTGATTATATCATAATCAAAGAATTCTAGAAAACATTAAGTTAAACTAATTTAACATAGTTTTCATTTGTGACAATAAATATCATTAATCTCATTAATAATATATATAAATATAAAGTGAGCATATAATTAGACAATCTAATTATATTTGGTTTGCTACAGTTAAACGAGCTAGCACGGGGACCAAATGAACCTACAGTTCTGAGCTCCAATAATTCCGAAATATTAATTAAACTCTTTAATCAAATATTACGAATTATTAACTCCGCGTTATTCCACTAAAAACTCGAAGTTGAACTCCTGTTACCGTAGATGGATAAAATAAATCTGAACATCTTCGGTGTCCATCGATATAGTCATTACATATGGATACAACCCTTCACGAATATCTCATAAATAGAGCTGGGTCAAAAGTCCGTTAAAATCCCTCTAAATATTTTGTCTCATAAGCACCATTGATTCTATAATGATCAATTAATTCATAACAATTATGAATATAAAACTTTCTATTCATAATAGAATAGTTGAGCGCTCAAATCGTTCAAGTCCCGAATCAACTCTTAAAAAATATATTCTTCTACTTCTCGTAAGAATGAGTGAATTTCATATCTATGTAAAACGTTCCCAGGTATACACCAAACCATATCCCCAAAATACGTAGTTATTGGCCGAGAATGCAACACCAACCTCACCATAGTAAATCAAAGGACATAGCCTGTCATGCAGGAGTTCGTAGTACACTCAGGATTAAGATCGAGTCCATATATGACCATCTATTAGATAAAATGAATTTCTTCGGTTAAGGGATATTAAAAGAAATTCGTATTTATCTGAGTCCAGTCTTATATGATCTCATCATACAAGGTGTCTCCATTCCCATGTCACTACATGAACGATCTCGGATCAAGGTCGTCATACAAGTATAGAATGGACGTCAGTTATAGAGAAACCACAAACAAAGTACCCTCTTTGTTTGCTCTCTACGGACTATTTAGATTACTAACTCCAGACTTAAATCTTCTTGTGCATCAAACATACACTAAGTCTGAAGGTACAATAGTAATCATGGTAAACAAGATAATTAGACAATATGCGATATAAATTAAACAACTTTGATAAACTAAATAATACATTTATTATTATTACAATAATCAATTCCATTTACAATACATGAAGCTTTATGACATAAATCCCAACAAACTCAACATAGAACGAACCATATCAAATAAAGTTCGATTTCTCCTCTCAGACACTCCATTATGATGTGGAGTACCTGGAAGAGTATATTGAGCAAGAATCCCATTCTACTTTAAATTATCAGTGAACTCACCGCTCATATATTCACCACCTCGATCTGATCGTAGGCATTTCATGAATTTCCCAGTTTGCTTTTCCACTTCGTTTTTTTGAAATCTTTAAACCTTTCAAAAGTTTCTGATTTATGTTTCAACAAGTAAACATAACCATACCGAGACAAAAATCATCGGTAAAGGTAACGAAGTATGAAAAGCCACTATAAGTAGTAAGGCTAATGAGACCACATATATCATAATGTACTAGTTCCAATAAGTCTGAGGCTCGATGTCCTGCACCGGTAAATGGGGCTTTTGTCATTTTACCCTGAATATAAGATTCACAAGTCGGGTATGGTTCATTAGTTAGATTCTCAATCAAACCATTCCTAACCAACTAGGTAAGGCATCGTACGCCAATATGACCTAACCTCATATGTCACAGTTCAGTATCATTAACATCATATCTATTTCGTTTATTAGTCCAAACATTCAAAATATCTCTTGATGGATGCAAAATGTAATGACCATTTTTATTTGCACATTGAAGGATAGGAATATTATATTTATCATATAAATATAGAGAACGATTTTTAATATTTACACAAAAACCTTTTGTATCTAATACAAAAAAATGATATAATATTTGCCACACATCCTGGCACAAAATAACAGTCATTTAACAAAATGCTCCCACTGGACAAGGGAATCTTATATACTCCAACTGCAACTGCATCTAAGAAGTCTCCAGTCCCAAAGCGCAATTACAACGATCTAGATTTCAGCTTTCTATTTTCCTTCAGCCCCTGCAGGCTGCAACGAATTACAGATGTGAACAGGACAAGCAGAGTCTAAAATCTAACTGGAAGAATTAGCTTCACAAGCTAAAGAGATATAAAAAACGGGAAAAATAAATATACTTAAAGCAGAGACTCTGTCTCTCTTCAACTGCGCAAGATATTCAGAACAATTACGCTTCCAGTGTCCAACCTTGCTACAGTGGTGGCATGTGTCTTCGACAGCTCTCTTGAGTTTTTGTTTCCCTATCTTGCCCTGAAGAGCGATCTTCTTGCATTTCTTCTTCTTTCCTTTGCCTTTCTTTTGAGAAGCGGCAGAAAGAGAAATAGGTTTGAGAATGTGAGTCGGCACTCCCTTCTTTAGATCCTTCTCGGCAGTGAACAACATCTTATGCAACTCACTATAAGAACAACGAATCCCATGCATATTAAAATTCAGCACAAACTGGCGAAATGTGCTCGGGAGTGAGCCTAGTATCAAACTATACTCAAAAGTTTCATTGAGTAGAAGGTCATATCGCCTGAATTGATCAATCAAATCAATCATATGAAGCACATTAGGACTGACTGGTTGACCCTCATCCAGTCTGGAGTGAAATAGTTCCACCGCCACTCTATGAACAATAATTTGCTCTTGATTCATAAAGAGCTCCCTAAGCTTAGAGATTATGCTATATGAATCAGACATATCAATATGCCTCTTCAGCTTCGGAGTCAACGATCCGAGGATGTATGATTTAACTTGTAGATCATCATCCTTCCATTTCTGGAAGGTTGTATGCTCCTCGAGTGTTGACTCGGGTGGTATAGCTAGAGGAACCGGTCCATCCAACATCTACCATAATCTCTCGGATTCGAGGACAATCCTCAAATCCATTTCCCAATCAGTAAAATTTTCGGGCCCAATTAGCTTATTCGCATCTAACATACGAGCTAAAGGATTGGAAAACGAAGAGCCGGCCATTGCAAATCTATCATATAGATAGCGGAAGAAAAATTAACAGATAATACAGTTTCATACAATATCAAACATAACATCAAATAAATCATGAATTTTTAATTTAAATGATGCCCTCCCACTGAATCATGCAATACTGTAATCCCCAAACAGAAAGTAATAATATAATCAAATTAAATTCAACAGCAAGAAGTAGATCCCATAAATATATTTCGGCTCACTACTTTGACATGTTCTCGCCTACGTATATTCATTAGGTAGACAACCATTGTCAATCACAAAAGTGATTCATGAATTTCGGTCCTGATCGTTTCTCGTTGTGACAGCTTTGACATGTTCACAATGAGGCATTTTCAAGGCTTAACTTGTCAGTGACAAACTCAAGTTACCGGTGTAGTCCTGACAGCTTTGGCACTTTCAGGATTTCAACTTTCACTTGAATTTGTCTCCTATCAAATAAGTTCTATCGGCACAAATGAACTACCATCATCAATAACTGCACAACTTTGGCACGATACAGCTACAACATCAGGAAAACATTCGCATCCGTACTGACAAGGCGGACCAAGAAAAAAGCACACACAAATACAATTTACTTTAAAGCCTTATTAAAGGGAATTTTCCGCTAAACTATCAAACAAATTATTTAGATAATATTTAAGAAAGCATGTGTTTACGGAAATAAGTCTTAGATTACATATCAAATATTATGCTAGAATCATTTTATGGATTAGGAATCAGATAGGCTCTGATGCCATTTTGTTGGCGTATTAACGGTTTTGCCGGAGGCGCAGCGGAACGTGAAAAATCCGATTTTTTGAATTTCAAAATTTTTTCTTTGGACAATTAAAAAAAAATTATTTGAATATTTAATTCCAAATCAAATTTGAAATTACCCAAATACCCCATTTAGCCGAAAATACACAATTTAGCAAACCTTTTGTATTTTGTCCGTTTTAGTCCAAAAGTGTCAATTACACATTTGAGTATTTCCAAAACACTACCAAAATGATTAATATACATCTAATGTACTCAATTTAATCCATAGAATGAAAAGCCCCAATTTTGGAATTAGGCATAAACCCTAAAAATTCAATTAATCAAATTAATCAAATTACATCAAAAATGGTAATGATCGGAGAATCTGCTATCATGAATTTTGAAAATACGGGTGAAGTCAAGATATATATTTTTTTGAAAATTATCATCCGTCTATTCAAGAAAATATCTAATATTCGAAAAAAACACTCAATTTTTAAAAATATATCATCTATACATCCAAAAATTTAAAAATTATCAATTACCACCAAAATTTTTAAGATGTTTTATTATCAATCCACCTGAAATTTAACAGACGTTGAAAAAAATAAATAATTTTTGGATGATAAATATTTTTTTTAGAACTTTCGGTGTATAAATGTCATTTTCTCAAAACTTGATATTTTTTCGAACATCAGATAATTTTTGAGTAGATAGATGATAATTTCTTTTTTTTTTTTTAAAGATCGGGCTAAAATTATTTTTAATTTTTTTCGTCATCATAATTTTGGGGGAGGGGGTAAAGAGTGGGAGATTAGGATAAGAGAAATTTGAATTGGGGTGAATTGAATTGAATGTGATTTTTTATTTGTCAGTTTTGGGATATCGGTGGAGGCATTTAGGACTGTTCTCATGAACAGTCTTACACGTTTTTATCCCTGTAGGAAGCCCCACTCATGTGGGTGTGGTTGCATATGGTGACTTAAGAACTATATAAAGGACTTTGAGATCCTTAGTTTGAGTCACCATAAGGCTAAAATGTCACTCAATATTTCTAAAGCTTTGAAGAGCCACCGTGAGAGTCGAATATGCCTCAACAACCACACCCCATGGGTGAGGCTCTCTATGGGGACAAAATTATATGGGATTGTTCCGAAGAGTAGCCCCCAGACACCTCCGCAAAGACCCAAAACGTACAAATGGCCTCGTAGTAAGAGGCGTCGCATAAAACACATTCATGAATAAATAAAAAAAAACAAAATAGAGATTAAATAAAACTGTGATGCTCCAGAGGGCCAAGTTGCTGGGCCAATCCATGGGCCGCCATAATGAACAATATCTGATTAGTTGGGTTGAACTTTATAAATGGTATCAGAGCAAGATCTCAACAAAAAATGTGCCAACGAGGACATTTGGCCCAATGGAGGTAGATTGTAGTATCACACATTCATTGAGAGATATATTAGGTATGTGTTTATAAGTAAAGGATTCATTCAACTAGTTATAGGCCTTTTGGACGAGCTTTGACTCATGCTAAAAATAAAACCGTGAGGGACTAATGAGTTAGATTGTTGGGCTAATCTCTAGATCGCCAGAGCGAATAATATCTGACTAGATGGACTACACCTTACAAATTTAAGGTAAAAAAGAAATGAGCATAACATGGTATAAGAATCAAATCCGATGAGGACGTTGGACCCCATGAGGTGGATTATATTGTCCCACATTTACTTGAAATAGATCTTATACATGTTCTTTTTTTTGGCGTATTAACGGTTTTGCCGAAGGCGCAGCGAAACGTGAAAAATCCGATTTTTCGAATTTCAAAATTTTTTCTTTGGACAATTAAAACAAACTATTTATTTGAATATTTAATTCCAAATCAAATTTGAAATTACCCAAATACCCCATTTAGCCGTAAATACATAATTTAGTAAAACTTTTGTATTTTGTCTATTTTAGTCCAAAAGTGTCAATTACACATTTGAGTGTTTCCAAAACACTACCAAAATGATTAATATACATCTAATGTACTCAATTTAATCCATAGAATGAAAAGCCCCAATTTTGGAATTAGGCATAAACCCTAAAAATTCAATTAATCATATTACATCAAAAATTAACTTTCAATCTAGCTTTCAATTAATCTTTCCAACATTATTAAAGTCTCACCACAACCAAAATTCCCAAAGAACAATTCTAGGATTATATAAAGAGGCATAAAAAACTCTAGAATGGCAACTTATATTTCCTTGAGAAAATTAAACTCTAATAACATTTATTAAGCTTAAAAATTCATCACACATGCATAATTCATCCCAATAAGTATCTAACAAGAAAAACCTAAATTCAAGAGAAGAGAAAATCAAATATACATCTAATGTATTCTAACAAAGCAAAAGAAACATTTTCCTAGCTAAAGGATTAAGAAACTTACCTTAAATTTCCAAATCTTTAAGCTTAAACTTTGAATTTGATCTCACCAATTTCTTGTTAGTGTCCTAGACATGCCCAAGGATCCTAAGCACGATTTATGTGTGAATTTACCAAAGAAAGTTGCGGAATACTTACAATGGTTGGTTGAAGAAGTTTCAAAAACATGGATGTAGAAGCTCCAAGCCTTTGATTTGAATTCCAAACTCAAGGGTGAGTTTCCCTATCACCTTCTTTTGACTCTTGAAGTGCTAGCTTGCTTGAAATTTTGCAACAAAATTCTCAATGGGAGAGAGGAAGTCACAGTTTTGGTGAGGAAGAAGACATAATAGTGATTTTTGTTTTTCCAAAAAACTTAATGCAAAAGTTGGTGGTTGTGTGTATTAAAAAATCTAATTACTTTTTGCCAACAACTTCCATCACATGTCAAACACTTGATGTAAGTTGTGGGTCCCACCCAATAAATTCAAAATTAAAGTTGGCTTACACAACATACTTTGGGCCCAGTTCGTTTAATTCGACTAAACGAATTTTCCGTCGTTATGTAATTAAATCTAGTTTAATTAAATAATAATACCCAGTAAAATTATCACGGAAGTCACTTGCAAATTAATTCCAAATTAATTCGTTCGCTTGAATTCAAATCCAATCTTAATTCCGTATTGAAATCCAATTTCAATTAATATATCCAATATATTATTTTAGCCCATTTAAATAAATTAAAAAGAAAAATCCAATTTAACTGTTAAATTTATTTTACCGATTAATTCCAAATTAATCGAGTTTTCTCTTCTTCATGAATTAATCCTAGATTAATTCATGACGTAATTAATCCCAGATTAATTTTCTCTCTGTCAATTAATCCCAGATTAATTCTTGCTGTAATTAATCCCAGATTAATTTTCTCTCTCATAATTAATCTCAGATTAATTATGTTCAAGTCAAATATCATCGGTGAATCTTTGGGAAGCGACCCAAGAGATCCATGGATATGTTGGCAGTAAATACGGTTATCGAACTATCTGAACACGTGCGTACCCGGTACCACGTTCTTACCGAATTACAAGACATGGTTGGCTTCTAGCAAAGCACCGTGCCTACCCAATTATCCATAAATATATTCAACATGGAATATATATAATATGTATCAGACGTAGTATACAATGTATTACGTATTACGATCCAGTATCGGATGTCAAATGCTAGGCATGAGGCTGGAATTGTGTCTGCCCCGTACGAAGCATATATCAGATCATTACCAATTAGTCTCTTTAATTAGATAATCATGACCTAGTCATACTATCCCGATAGCTGCAGGATTTGAGAGTACTAGTTCTGTATCCCTGCATGATCATCATCTCCATATGACTGAAGTGATACTTCTATCTTGACATCACACCCAATACACTACGATTCTCAGTAAACTCAGAAGAGGCGTAAACAGAACCTGTTAAAGCCCCGGATGACCAAAACCAAAACGTACTGATTGTCGCAAGTATTAGCGATGCAAGTCTCAGGTTAAGACCAAATACACCTACCCTGATTCGGATTCCCATAAACACATAGTCATACTACCAATGAGATTCCGAGGGGTCTATCCAGAGCGAAGCTGTTCCCGATCCAACGCTAACAGAACCTCATATCACACTTGCATAAGTATCATATACTTAAATATATGAGAACCATGTCGTTAAGCTTCCATAACGCGCACAAGTGCAATACTAGTCTATTCCGCATTATCGATGTTCAGTCTCGATAATACTACGACTATGGATATTTAATGATTAAACCTTTTGTGGATTAATATTGTCCCATATCTTATTAATTCGGTATTAATCATATGGACTTTTATCATTATATATCCAAGTAATCCAATTATAAATGATAAAAGAGTAATTTCCTTTGTCACATAGTTAATTTGTACAAGAAACACCATGTCTTTTACAAACAGTGATGCTATGGGTCATAATTGTCCAACAATATCCCACTTGGCCTATAGCCAATCACTCAAGTGTCCAATACCTGAACTATGTACGGGTCGCTCATGCTTATGCTGAGATATCACTTTCGTCAGTGGATCTACAAGGTTATCATCTGATGCGATCATTTGATCTTGACATCGCCATGATGTATGATCTCACATATCAGATGAAACCGTCGAAGTACATACTTGGATCATCGATGAGATCGTAATTCCTTAGCCTGTGCTGTAGCCCAGCTCAGCTACTAACAGAACTACTCCTAATCCAATTAGGAATTTTATAGATCCAAAATGCTTCTTTTGCTGCCTCAGCCGCAGTAATATATTCCGCTTTTGTTGCTGAATCGGCAACAATATCTTGCTTGGAAGATTTCCAGCTCACTGTTCCGTTGTTTAAACAAAATATGTACCCTAATTGTGACTTACAGTCATCTTTATCGGTTTAGAAACTTGCATCGATGAACCTAGTCACCTCAAGTTCTCCATCTCCATAGATTAAGAAAGCATCCTTAGTTCGTCTAAGATACTTAAAGATGTTCTTAACATCAATCCAGTGACTATCACCTGGATCGGCCTGATTGTGACTGCAGATGCTCAAAGCATATAAGACACCAGGTCGCGTATATGTCATGGCATACATGATCGATCCGACTACAGAAATGAACGGGATCCGGCTAATTGAATCTCTCTCATCTTTAGTTTTAGGACACATATCCTTAGATAGAGAGACGTCATGTGTTAATGTACGATTTCTTGGAGAGTGCCAACAACTTTTAGATCTATCCCAGTAGATCCTTATTCCTAGAATAAAGTTTGTCTCTCTCAAGTTTTTCTATGGAGAATTTTAATGAAAGCCAAGCTTTCACCAATTTTAATATGGGAATGTCATTGCTTAAAGCAATACATCATCAACGTATAGGACAATCAATGTTAGTGCGCTCCCACTAACCTTCTTATATACACAAGAATAATCTTTGTTTTGAATGAAACCATATTGTAATATGATCTCATCAAAACGTTGGTTCCAAGAACACAATGTTTGCTTCATTCCATAAATGGATCGATTTAACTTGCAAACCTTGTTTGCATGTTTTGGCACGACAAAACCGTCAGGTTGTTGCATGTAAACAACCTCCAAAAGGTTTCCGTTAAGGAAAGCGGTTTTGACGTACATCTGCCATATTTCATAATCGGAATATGCATCATTAGCAAGCATTATCCGAATGGATTTAATCATGGCAACAGGTAAAAGGTTTCGTCGTAATCGACATCATGTTGATGATGATACCCTATCACTACAAGCTTAGCTTTGTACGTTTATATGTTGGCATTCATGTTTGTCTTCACCATGAAGACTCATTTGCTACCAATAGGCACAATGCCTTCTGGTACATCAAACAGTATCCAAACTTGGTTGGTATACATGGAATCCATTTCGGACTTCATGGCACCTTGCCATAAAATGGAGTCGATACCTTGTATCACTTTCTCATACGTAGCCGGTTCGTCTTCCTCAATAAGATTGATATCTACATGAGGTGAGATCAGATACCCATACCTCTAAGGTTGTTTTCTGACTCTCTCTGACCTACGTGGTTCTTGTGTATTAGAAGATTATGGAACAGTCTTATCTCTGATGAACTGTTCGTGTTCCGTTAGGGGTCGGTGCCATGAACAGTATTACTCCGATTTTCATTGAGTTTTACTTTCCTCCCACTTACCACTGCATTTATGAATTCCGCTAAGGAAAATCGCATGGAGAGCAACAAAAATTTTGTTCTCTTATGGGTTGTGCAAACAATATCCTTTGGTTTCCCTAGGATAACCAATTACAAATAGGCACTTATCCGATTTCGGTTCTAGTTTGGTACCATCCAAACGTTTAACGTATGCCCAGCATGCCCAAATCTGTAGGAATGAGAAACCCGATTTCCTTCCTGTCCATATTTCATATGGAGTCTGTCCAACAGACTTTGACAGAACCTTATTCAAAATAAGTATTGCAATGTTCAATGCGTATCCCTAGAAGGAAATTGGTAGCTCAGTGCGACTCATCATTAACCTTATTATGTTCAATAAAGTTTAGTTTCTCCGTTCGGACACACCGTTCAATTGAGGTGTTCTGGGAGGAGTCCACAGTGAAAGAATATTATACTCTTTCAAGTAATTGAGAAACTTATTGCTCAAGTATTTTCCATCATGGTCCAATCGTGATGTTTTAATACTCTTGCTAGTCTGTTTTTCTATTTCGTGTCGAAACTCTTTGAATTTATCAAAAGTTTCTGATTTGTGTTTCATAAGATACACATAACCATAACGCAATGCCACATCCGTATAGGTTATGAAGTATTTATATCCACCTCTAGCCTGGCTAGACATGGGCCTACATATGTCACCATGAACGAGGGCTAACAGCTCGGTGGCACACACACCTTTACCGCTAAAAAAAACTTTAAGGAACTTTGCCTAATAAATAAGATTCATAAACATCATATGAATTAGGATCAAATCCGTCCAAGTATCTACTCTTCCGAAGAGTGGATATACGAGTCTTGTCAATATGTCATAGACAACAATGCCATAAATAAGTCTCATCTGATTTATTCAGTTTGAGCCTTTTGTTTGTCATATTATATGTTTGAGATTCATTTATATTCAAAATATAAAGACTATTATTAACATCTGTTTTACATATCAAAATTTTATCTTTATATATAAAACACATAGTGTTTCAGAATACAAAGGTACACCCGCAACAGGTTAAACAAAATGCAGAGATGATGTTCCTTAGACAAACTAGGTACAAAATAATTGTCACATAATGTAATTACATACCCCAATGGCAGATACAAAACATAGGTCCTAACGGCCAAAATAATGACTATTGTCCCGTTTCCGACTCGTAGGTCAATCTCGCCTGAAGCCAGTATCCTGCTAATCAGCAGATCCTGCACACCAGTATCCTGCTAATCAGCAGATCCTGCACACCAGTATATATGTGAGTACCACATTTATAATCAAAATCCAATTTTTAAAACTAGTAGTGGACATGTTTATAACAAACATACTTGAAGCCGGAGCCTTGTCCGTCTTCATTTCCTCCAACTCCGTCTTGTACTCACGGCAGTCACGCTTCCAGTGACCCCATTTGCCACAATGTAGGCAGACGTCTTGGGATATGTCCTTAGTCTTCCTAGAAGACTGTGATGATTTAGTCTTGCCTTTTTTCTTCCTTTTCTTCACACCCCCAGAAGCCTTTGGCCAAGCCTTGGCCATCTGGGATGTCGAAGTAAGATGCACCTCGCGCTTCTTGTCCTTTAGAAGCTCTGGCTCTGCTTCTTTCAGCATCGCTATTAACTCTCCAAGAGTTTTCTCTTGGTTAATCATATTATAGTTTATGATGAACTCGCCCCAGCAGTCGGGCAAAGACTGTAAGATCAAATCTATAGAAGTCTCGGCCTCAAAGGTTATGCCCAGCTGGCCTAGATGTTCGATGTCAGTAATCATCTGCGACACATAGTGCTCGACATACGTACCCTCTGACATACGCGAGTGAAAGAGCTTCTTATGTAATTCGTGCTTCTGTGATATAAGGTTAGATCTGTGAAGGTCCTTCAATTTCAACATCATACTATAAGGATCCAATCCTTTGTTCAGACGACGAAATTGAGGAGTCATTGCGGCAAGCATAACAGATTGAGAACTAAATTTATCATCACGATGAGTCTTCCAAAGCTCATGCTCTACTATTTGCTCAACTTCGGGCTCAGGCCAGAGAGGTTTCTCTATGACATAGAGTAACTTCTCACCCCCGGGACTATCTTGAGGTTCATCTCTCAATCTGGAAAATTGAAGTCGTTAAAGACATTGTCGCCCATGATTATGTCTCTAACGCTAATCTTTCCAGCCATCTCGATTGCAATTGTCCAACTATTCAATCAACCTTTTCGGGTACACTCAAAATGCAATGGTTACTATAGTCCAACTATATAACCAACTACGAGTGGAGTAATGTCTTGTACAGTCTAACTATTCAAAGAAAGCAATATTCAATATTAGTCCAACTGATATATTTATAACAACGATAAATAAAATAAAAGAGCGTGTATTGGCAAGTATTTAAACGAAATTGAAAATTTAATACTAGCCTCCCACTATTTTTCGGCGAGCCTCTAACCCTCTGTGGAGTACTCGGGAAACCCAGTTTCCTAGTGGGCTAGGATCCCGTTAAATAACACATAACCTTGACTTTGGCCAACAAGCTGTATGAAACTTAACTAGGTAGATCTTTAAGATCAATTGGATCCCATCCAATTCCTAGATCCGGTAGGTGGACCTCCAAGTCCAAAACATATATCCAATATATCATCCTAACATTTTCCTCTGAATCAACTAAGTCTTGGCTTTGGCTCAACAAGCTTAATGATTCCAGTTAAACGTGACCCATTGACAGTGGGAAAGCTTCGTAATCCACGTCGATGTACAGAAGTGACATTGACTTTGGCCAACAAGTCACAACTGTCCAAGACATGCGATATGTAACAAAGCTTTCGTGGTTCAAACACATCCGCGATGGACAATGATCTTGACTTTGGCCAACAAACCAATGCCAATCTTGGATCTTGAGAGAGAACCACTCAATGGAAGGAAAACACTTAATATATATTGAGGGTTTTTCGCATAAATTGGCAACCAATTTATTATCTTTGATTAGGTCTCATCATACACCCTTAAACATGCATTCTAAAAGCATAATAAGGTGTGAATAAAATAATAATGATATGCGGATGGATATATAACAAACTTTGTTCCTATAACGAATCTCTCCATTTCCTCTCTCCCGTTAGCACTTTCATACTTCTACCCAATTACATAATACATTAAAGAAACCTCATTTACATTGAAGGGAATTGGTGAGAAGAGAAATACAAAGAGTAAAGAGATAATAGGCTGGACACGCAGGTCCAATTTAATAAATTCTAAATTTATTACAATAATTTCCAAAATTGCCCCCACTCATCTAATATCCATCCGATATACATTATTCATACAAATACATCCAAGTATTCACACAAAGTATGTTATTCAATCAATCTAATCCAATTAATTAATCTTTGAATTAATGACCATCCAATGTTCAAACAACGATTTGATTTGCACGAGTCCAACTCGTTTAAGAATAAATACTCAAAGTACGTATTCTTGAATTATATCGAACTACAATTTTAAATCCAATTTAAATTGTATCCAATACTAATTCATATTTAATTCCAAATTAAATAATTACACTTTTAATAGTGTCTTTTAGACTTGGGTTCCAAATCCAATCTTCATGGGTCTCAAAGGCCCAATTAGTATCCAATAGTATTCAATTAAAGTCCAATGGACTTTCAATTAATTCTTTAGGCGTGGGCTTTGGCCATTATGGATCCAACCCAGAAGCCAAAGCCCAATTAGGAATCACCATTTGCCCAAAAATCAATTTTTGGCCCATTAGGCCCAATTAAATTTTAAAAGGCCCAAAAGTCATATTTGGACTTTATGGAAATGGTTTTAGGCCCAATTGGATCCAACCCAATTGTCCAAAACCAAACTTGGCTCAACCATGCCCATTAGCCCAAATATAACAAATTAAATTAATACATTATTCCAAATTACATATTAATCCAATTCAAATGTAATTAACATAATTAATCAACTAATCTAATGTTTCCAAAACACTAATTAATCCAATTAATCATGCTCATTAATTCCAATTCATGTCCAACACAAATTGAAGCAAAATCAATTCTATAACATGCTTAGGCTCACGACAATGGCAAAGAAATTATCGTGCAATTTGATTTCAATCTAATTAAATCAACATTTAACATACATTTCATGCCAACAACACATCCAATTGCTAATTTTCAAAAAATCACCATGAGCTCACTAAGGGTTCATATTCGGCCATGGCTTAGGATTTGGGGAAATCTTTGATCCAATAAATTTTTCAAATCTAATGATGCACAAATCCAATTCATCATCATCCAACCACAATCAAACAACCAATTTCAAATTTTCATACTCCAAACATGAAATCCCCAAATTAAAGTTTAGAACCCTAAAATTCAAATCAAGTTTAGATTGGCTCTGATACCATTGTTAGTGTCCTAGACATGCCCAAGGATCCTAAACAAGATTTATGTGTGAATTTACCAAAGAAAATTGCGGAATACTTACAATGGTTGGTTGAAGAAGTTTCAAAAACTTTCATGGATGTAGAAGCTCCAAGCCTTTGATTTAAATTCCAAACTTAAGGGTGAGTTTCCCTATCACCTTCTTTTGACTCTTGAAGTGCTAGCTTGCTTGAAATTTTGCAACAAAATTTTCAATGGGAGAGAGGAAGTCACGGTTTTGGTGAGGAAGAAGACAAAATAGTGATTTTTGTTTTTCCAAAAAACTTAATGCAAAAGTTCGTGGTTGTGTGTATTAAAAAATCTAATTACTTTTTTCCAACAACTTCCATCACATGTCAAACACTTGATGTAAGTTATGGGTCCCACCCAATAAATTCAAAATTCAAGTTGGCTTACACAACACACTTTGAGCCCGGTTCGTTTAATCCGACTAAACGAATTTTTCGTCGTTAAGTAATTAAATCTAATTTAATTAAATAATAATACCCAGTAAAATTATCACGGAAGTCGCTTGCGGATTAATTCCAAATTAATTCGTTCGCTTGAATTAAAATCCAATCTTAATTCTGTATTGAAATCCAATTTCAATTAATATATCCAATATAATATTATAGCCCATTTAAATAAATTAAATAGAAAATCCAATTTAACTATTTATTTTACCGATTAATTCCAAATTAATCGAGTTTTCTCTTCTTCATGAATTAATCCCATATTAATTCATGACGCAATTAATCCCAGATTAATTTTCTCTCTCATAATTAATCCCAGATTAATTATGTTCGAGTCAAATGTCATCGGTGAATCTTTGGGAAGCGACCCAAGAGATCCTTGGATATGTTGGCAGTAAATACGGTCATCGGACTATCTGAACACGTGCGTACCCGGTACCACGTTCTTACCGATTTACAAGACATGGTTGGCTTCTAGCAAAGCACCGTGCCTACCCAATTCTCCAGAAATATATTCAACATGGAATATATATAATCTGTATCAGGCATAGTATACAATGTATTGCGTATTACGATCCAATATCGGATGTCACATGTTAGGCCTGGGGCTGGAATTGTGTCTGCCCCGTACGAAACATATATCGAATCACTAGCAACTAGTCTCTTTAATCGGATAATCATGACCTAGTCATACTATCCTGATAGCTATAGCATTTAAGAGTACTAGTTTTGTATCCCTGCGTGATCATCATCTCCATATGATTGAAATGATACTTCCATCTTGACATCACACCCAATACACTACGATTCTCAGTAAACCCAGAAGAGGCGTACACAGAACTTGTTAAAGCCCCGGACGACCAAAACCAAAGCGTACTGATTGTCGCAAGTATTAGCGATGCAAGTCTCAGGTTAAGACCAAATACATCTACCCTGATTCGGATTCCCATAGACACATAGTCATACTACCAATGGGATTCCGAGGGGTCAATCCAGAGTGAAGCTGTTCCCAATCCAACGGCTAACAGAACCTCCTATCACACTTGCATAAGTATCATATACTTAAATATATGAGAACTATGCCGTTAAGCTTCCATAACGCGCACAAGTGCAATACTAGCATATTCCGCATTATCGATGTCCAGTCTCGATAATACTACGACTATGGATATTTAATGATTAAACCTTTCGTGGATTAATATTGTCTCATATCTTATTAATCTGGTACTAATCATATGGACTTTTATCATTATATATCCAAGTAATCCAATTATAAATGATAAAAAATCAATTTCTTTTGTCACATAGTTAATTTGTATAAAGAACACCATGTCTTTTACAAACAGTGATGTTATGGGTCATAATTGTCCAACATTTCTCTCTCTCTTAGGTTTTACTATTTTGATCTCTTGAAATTGAATTAGAGAAGAAAGAGAACAAATCCCCTTTTTAAATGGTAATTGCCGAAAAAATGGCCTAGTGGGAGAGAGAAACAATTTTATTTTTTTTGATTTTTTTTGATAAAATAATTACATAAAACCAAATATATATCATATTCCACTAATATTTCCAACAAAGCCACATGTCAGCATTACAAAACATCCAACACATATCTTATACATGTGAATTATATACTTAATAATTCCCAATACATTTATTTAATAAATAAATTAATTAACATATTAATTAATTAATCTATTTAATCTAAATGTATAATGTATTTATACATTTATAATAAATGTTAAAATACATTCAAGGTTGACATATGTCCCAAAAAATATTCGGTAATTAATTAATATATATCTAATCAAATTATGTATCAAATACACATACATATTAATTTAGGAAATTATCGAATACCACGCATGTGTAATTTTCGTTTAACCGTTAAACGATTTCCGAATAATCAATATTATTCGTTTTAAGTCGCCCTAGTGCTATACGATTATTTTTGATTATGTGAGACTCTCTAAGTTCAGGTATATCCGTCACGGGATCAAATCTCATGTCCATAATTTACCCACTCATAAATTATGACGACCACATATATTCTCGCCGAACCATACAAGTTGAGATCTTCGCATATGTATAATCCTTCCGTCATAGGTATCCGGATAAATAGCATAGACATAGATATAATCGTCAAATCTTATAAGGTATTATCCCGTCGATGTATAGATTCGTGATTTCTCAATAACACTTAGAACTCATTTCTGAGTGTACCATCTCCATGAATTTGATAAATCGCAATCTCATGAAGTGGATACCTAAATCTTGTACACATGACTGACAGATCCTCTATGGACACATCACCAGATATCATGAGCATCAGTCCACACCCAACGAACAGACGGAGGTCTAACCTAAAAAGGTTAAAGACGTGACTGTCATCAAAGTGTGGAGGATAACTCATATATCTACCGTGGTATCTCAAGTCAAATGACCATTATGCTACTCAACTCGAGAAGATTCCTATTGACGCAAGCGTACCATCTATTAGGAATCTTCCGTGAGTCGTTCAGTGCCCATCCGCTATGAACACCTACATGTCTATACGAGTCTCCTTAGACTCGTGGCTCACTGAGATAAACCACCAGAAAATAATATTCCGTTATACGACATGTACCAGTCTCCCGGGTTTACTTTCAGACCAAGAATGTAAACATTGACCAGGAACAGTTTAAGAATGATATTGTTACAACGTTTCTAATGTCAATTGCGACGTTTTTGCAATTACGTTATAATTTAATCATTCCTAGGTCTAATACGTCTTTACCATTTCTAATAAAAAAATATTGACGAAACTGTAAATTTTATTCATAACAAATATTGTTGATACACATATTTAAAAGGAAATACATGAGAAATCGGCACGCCGAGTACCAACTCCAACACTTATAAGTGAGTCATTCTCTCAACTAATTAGAGGCCTTTTGGACGGGCTTGAGCTCATACCAAAAATAAAATTATGAGGGGATATGGGGCCAAGTTAATGGGTTAATCCCTAGCTAGAGTAGAAAATATCTGATTAGTTGGGATAGACCTTACAAAATTAATGTAAAAAAGAAAGGAGCATAACGTTATACGATAATCAAGTGATGAGTCGCACGTCTGGCTTTCTCTCAGTATCAGCAATGCCAACTTTAAGAGATAGGCCCAACACATTTCATATATTTACCTAATCTTCATCATTCGTCCTTTTAATAATCTAAACTAAAATGTGATAAAAAAATTTAGAGCCTCCAAATCCTGTTAAATATTGTAAATTAATAATTTTGACATAATTAAAGCCACCTATTTTCAAAAATTAGCCTAAAATCATCCAAACTTCAAGACCAACCTGGAGTAAATGTCACAGAAGATTCAGGTGAAGAATATGTGGCGACTGTATATTATTTTTCCTCTCTTGTTCCACTTCCACACACGTAAATTTACTTTGAATTTTCCATGTCCATAGTCAATAATTAATCACGGATCCGTGATTCCGGCAATTAGATTTCAACTATAACAACAAAAAACTTAAATGGTACGTCTTATTCGTGATTGGATACAAAGTTTTCTTTGTTGTTTTGTTGCTAATAAATATAATTACAAAAATGAAAATTCTTTGAATCACTAACCAAAAATTAATGTATTAAAAGTGAGAAAGTCTCGGTACACTACCGTGTGAATTTGAATCTAATACTTAACTAAAATATATTAAATTTATTATAATCTTCTATTATATTATATGTGCGTGAATAATAATAAAAGGTTAAGATTCCTTATGCGTACACACATTTTCATATACTAAATTACTAATTACCTTGTGGGTTGTGGGCTTGTGTGTGGCGTGGTGTATTATTTTTATTGAAAGATTATTTCCGCCATCCATACGGCGTCGGATTACTGCAAAGTGAACACACTGAAACCAGGGGAGCTTCCAGTTCAACTATTTTAGCCGGATATCTTCCCGCCCCCTCTAACAGATGGGGAAATTTTGTCTCCCTTGTAATAATCTTTCTCAAAAATTTAATTTCCCAAATAAATAAAATATATCCCATTTTTTTTTATATATTTTGTTACTGATTTTCATTTTTTTTTGAATTAAAATAAAATTTTAAAAAAAAAAGAAAAAAAAAAAAGAGAACGATCATTCCAACTTCTCAGAGAAGGGGCGTCCCTTCTCTAACTTTTTTTTTTTTTTAGATTTTCCTTTTAATTCCGAAAAAAAAACAAAAAAAAACATATGTATTTATTTTATTTTATTAATTTAATTTTTTATTTATAATTTTTTTTACTTTATATATATATTTTTATTTGTTTAATAAATATTACAAATTTTATATTTATTATTATTTATTTTGTGTTCGTTTATTCATTTAATTTTTGTGATTCTTTTTTAATTTATTTAACACTACTTATGTATTATAAAAATGTTCTCATGTATATTAGAAAAATATATATTTAAAAAATAGTACAAATAACAACATAAAAACTTACACTTAAAAATATAAAAACATAAATTATAATCTATGTTGCCTCCAAAGTCTCATTCTGGCGCACTTGGTGATATACCCAATACTTCGTACCATAATTGATTACGAATCCTATAATGAGTGGCTCATTCTTTAGCTTCGTACGATGAATGTTCCCACCACCACATTGGGATGAGTGGTACATGGTAATGAGGGTGTAAAAAAACTTGCACAAAGTGTCTGCCAACATGAGCAATAACTATTTCTTGACGCTCTTGCTCTGGAACTGCATGGGACCTTAATGGCAAGTGAGTAAAACAACTTCAAACATTCTCAGCAAATGTATGCAGTACAAGATTGTACCTCGAAGCGATGACAATTCCTAAACTCATTGAGTTCATCCAATGTACCTCTGGTGCCGGCGACTGGAAGAAATGCAGTAAGTGTAGACTCGGCCACGATTCCGGTTCGGAACCGGAACCGAAGCGGTTGGAATCGGATCCGTGGCCGACCGGTTCGGTTAGGGTTCGACCCCAACTCGAACCGGTTCAACGGTTCCTGTTGGAATCGTAGGGTTCCAACAGGAACCCTAATCCTAACGACTCTCTGCCCTCAAAATAAAAAAAAATGCCGTTAAGGCATAAGAAAAAAATTATAAATTATAAATTCCTAATATATCCCTAATAACGGTAATAAAACAGTTATATTTAGAGGCATTTTTGGTATCAAAAAAAATTCTAAAACTCTATAAATATGATTCATTTTTCATTATTTCAACACACCAAATTCTCAACTCTCTCAATTCCTACAATTCTCTTATTCTCAATCTCAATTCAATTAGTTATTATAATTCGCAATTAGTCAATTTTCTTATTTTTCTTACTTATTTCTTAAACGAAAAATGGCAAGCTCATATGAGAACATCATGTCAAATATGTCAACCCAAGAGAGCGGCCCTAGTGTCGGTGCACAATCACGGAGAAGAGAAGTTAAGGATCGTTCCTTGGATGTTTTCAAAATTCACTTTCATTTAGAAAAATTAAACGATGACAGTTCAAGAGCGATTTGCAACTATTGTGGGGTTTCCTACAAATTTTCTGGTGGATACGGCAATATGATCAAGCACATGGAAAGACATCATCCGGTTGAACTTGGAATTGATACGACACAAACTCAAATGGCCAGGTACGCATCATCTAGTAGAGGTACGAGTGTTGTAGATTTATTTAAATATTCTGATGTAAAAAATAGAGAAGAATTTACGAAATTAACTTGTATGACACATCTTTCTTTAAGCTTTGGTGAAAAACTTCATTTTACTAATTACATGCATAATGCTTTAAATCCTTTTGCTTGTAGAATGACTCGAAACACAACAAAACGTCATATTTTTAAATTATATAAAGATGGTAAATTTATTTTAAATGAAATATTTAAATAGATGAAAGGTCTTATTTCTATATGTTCTCATATTTGGAGTGACCATTGGCAAACACACTCATACATGGGTGTGACTTGTCATTGGATTGATGCATCATTTACCATGCAAAAACGACTTATTGCATTTAGAGTTTTTGATGACCAACATACTGCACAAAATATTTATAGAATGATGAAGGTAATTTTTGGTGAATATGGTTTAGTAGATAAAATTTTAACAATTGGATTTGATAATGCATATGCAAATACTGCATTCATCAATGATTTAAAATCCTTATGTCAACCAAATTTAAGGGGTCGATTTTTTCATATTTGTTGTACATATCATGTCCTTAATTTATGTGTTCAAGACGGTCTAAAATTATTATCACCTTTCCTTTATCCTATTAAAATGACACTTAATTGTATTTGGTTATATTCTCAAGTTAGGAGAGAATGAACGAAGTTTTGTAAAATAAATGGTATTAAATCGATTAAATTTTCAAGAGATGTTCCAACACGTTGGAATTCAACTTATTTTCTTTTATGTCAAACATTTCAATACAAAGATGTATTATGTAGTTTTTTTCTCAACATGTTCAAAATGTCACACTTTATCCTAGTCAATGGGATATTTGTGAAAATATTTTAGATATTTTAAAAGTTTTTAATGAAGCTACTTTAATTTTTAGCGGTGTTTATTATCCAACATCACATTTATTTCTTCTTGAAAGTTTGAATAATGTTGGTGCTCTCGATGAACATGCTGAAAGTAGCGATCCTAATGATATTATTTTGTAGGAAACCATTACTGTTATGAAGGCAAAATAGTTGAATTATTTTAGAGAAATTCCTTTACTTTATCTTATTGCTGCTGTTTTTGATCCTAGATTTAAATTAGAAGGTTTGAATGGTGTTTTACAAGCTTACTATGGTTATTTAGGAATATTAGATGAAATTGATATTACAAGATTAATGATGAAATTAAGAAATGATTTAATTGAGTTATTTAATGATTATATTGTAAGATATAACTTAGGAACATTATGTGAATCTAGTAGTAGCGAACCGGTAATTCAAACAAGACTTAGCGCATGAGATCGTTGGTTATTGCAACGAAATAAAAAAGCTAAGGATACGACAACTAATAACCCCGAATTAGAAAATTATTTATCTACAAATTTCAAGTTTCATATTGAAAGTTTAGTTAGTAAAAATTTTAAAATCATTGACTGGTGGAACCGACATCAAAATATATATCTTGTTTTATCAATTATTGCTAAAGAAATATTGGCAGCACCTATTTCCACCGTTGCGATTGAGCAAGCCTTCAGCTTGAGAGGTAATATATTGGAAGCTAGACGATCGTAATTACATCCAAGCACTCTAGAAGCAACAGCTTGTGTGGATGATTGGACTCGAGCTGATCTGAGACAACAAGAAGATGCCCCCGATGATTTTGAAGATTTGTTTGATAATGCATCTGCAACAACAAGTGCAAGCGGAACCGGAGCTGAAGGATCAACTGATAATGAAGATTGATAATTATAAAATTATAAATTTACAAAGGGGAAATATCTTAAAATTGTAATGGAACTACGTGAGCTTTGATTCCTCTCACCCTGGAGGATACGTATGCAACTTAAATTTTTAAAAATTTAAGCTCAAGCTCTTCAATGTAATAATTTTATTTATTTATTAAATTAATCTCATTTATTTTAATTTATTTTCGAAATTTAAAAAAAAAAGGTTCGAACCGAACCGGAACCGGAATCCGGTTCGGTTCAAGGTTTCGGTTCCACTTCAGTGTGGAACCGGAAACTGGCCGGTTCGGTTCAGTTCCGAACCAGAACCGAACCGCCGGCCGGGTCTAAGTAAGTATAATAGATTGTCTGCACATCCGTTTGATGGATAAAATCGATCATATAAATCCTTATTTTGTTGAATCTCTTCAATAAGGTCGCATCGTACTTGACCCCAACCTTCTTCGCCATACCCGATTAGTGCAGCTATTGCTCTGAATCCACAATGACCATCAGCTTGAACATCAATAGTGTGAGAAATATAACGTTGATATGCCACAGGTAATTTCTGAATATAGGTATCACAGATCAGTGGAAGTTGAGATTGGTCATGAGTTGATCGCCTCCCACGGCCCCCGATCCCTAGAGTCAGTACAGTTGATTGAGTGGCCCTAGATCCTGAAGTGGAAGCATATCCAAAAAAAGGTATGTGACGTTTGTTTTGCTCATCTCTGCCTGTAGGTCGACCTCTATGTTCAGTGTTGTACAAAGGGACTCGAACTGTGCTTTGAGATGGATTCACCATATCGAGAAACTTGTCTATCATATGATCTCACATACATGGATCCATCTCATCTAATAATTCAACAACGTTTGATATCATGTTAGGTCGTGTTGCATCATAATTGAACTCGTGTACGTGCATTGATAACCTTCTCCAATGTGCGTCAACACTTTGTATCGAAATTGTGATTGAAAGATGAAGACAATATGCAATATCGTGCATACATGGCAATCCATATATTATTTTGAACGAGCAGTTGCACATGCCAGCTAGTTAGTGAGATGTTTCCTCAACACATTTCAGCTGATCATAAATGTACTTCATCACCTCTAACGAAATCTGACACCTTATTTGATTAAAAATCTCAACACGCAAATGTGTATGCCGTGGAATGTTCAAAGATTTCTCGAATGACTTTTGAATTTCCCCAAACTGATTTCTCAATATCTTGTGTATTTTTTCAAAAGATAATTGTAGGGATGACATGATATTTCCCAAATATAATTTCAGTCTCGAATGTGTAGACTCTGCCCTGTAATTTAAAAAATATTGTATTTTTTTATTAGTAAAATTTATAATAATGACCAATAATTTAAATAGTAAAGAAATAAAATAATTGTACCTTTGACTTGAATTGCTTCCCAGGTGCATACATGTATCAATTCATGCTGAAACAAATCGGTCTATGTAAGGGTGTAACCATGTCTCCCAAATAAATAATGAATAAACATAATAGAACGATAAAATAACCTGGTATGTAGTAAATTCAGTTGTATAATCGCGACTATTGTTGTAGATGCTTTCCCCACTTCGAACTTCATTCTCGCCTGACCAACTATCTGAAAATGAGCCCAAGTTACAGTTATCCATAATATTTTCCGAAGATGATAACTCTATTCTAAGAAGAGAGAATGATATGTTGAAGGGGAAAAAGAGAATGAGATGAGAGAAACTCAAATGATCTTACCTTCAAACTTACAAACTACCTCTTTATATAAGAAGTAAACACAAATAAAACAAATAATTTTTAATAAAGTAAAAGTAGATATGGATACTGATTTACGAAATTAAATAAGACAAACAACTTTTAATAAAGAAAATATAAAATCAGAATCAGAATCAGAATCAACACAACTTTTAATAAAATATTTTTAAAAAAAAAAGAAAGTAAAAGTATATATGAATACTGATTTACGAAATTAAATAAGACAAACAACTTTTAATAAAGAAAATATAAAATCAGAATTAGAATCAGAATCAGAATCAACACAACTTTTAATAATAAAAAAAAAATTTGTTAAAAAAAGTAAAAGTAGATATGGATACTGATTTAATAAATTAAATAAGACAAAAAACTTTTAATAATTTTTTTTAATAAATATATTAGATTTATTAAACAAATAGATAATCAAAAAATTTATTTTATAAATTAATTTTATTTGGTTAAATTATATTTTTTTAATACATAAGTAGTATTAATTAAATTAAAAATGAATCAAAAAAATAAATAAATAGATACGAAATCTATAATATTTATAAAATGGAAAATCGAAAAAAAAGAAAAAAAAAAAGAAAAAAGAAATGAGTCTGAGAAGGGGCGAACGATCATTCGCCTCTTCTCAGAGAAGGGGCGTCCATTCTCCGACTCTTTTTTTTTTTTAGATTTTCTTTTTAATTAAAAAAAAAAAAAAAAAAAAACATATGTATTTATTTTATTATATTAATTAAATTTTTTATTTTATAATTATTTTTTTTAAATTTAATTTTTTTTTACTTTATATATATATTTTTTTATTTGTTTAATAAATATTACAAATTTTATATTTATTATTATTTATTTTTTTTTCGTTATTCATTTAATTTTTGTAATTCTTTTTTAATTTATTTAACACTACTTATGTATTATAAAAATGTTCTCATGTATATTAGAAAGTAGTATTAATTAAATTAAAAATGAATCAAAAAAATAAATGAATAGATACGAAATTTGTAATATTTATAAAAAAAAAATCAAAAAATCAAAAAATTATAAAATAAAAAATAATTGTTAAAATGACAAATGGAGTTATAATTAATATATATAAATATATAAATCATGTAATGTGTATAATAATTGAATGAGTCATTGAAAATATCGAGATGGGTAATTTGATAAGTTAACAAGGAGACAAATAGGGGGGTGTGGTAGTAGGGGTGGCAAAAAGAATCAACGAATCGAATTTCTATCGAATCCTAAACGAATCGAATCAAAATATGATGGATTCGTATTCGATTCGTTTATTAAACGAATCGAATACGAATATTCGTTTATTCGTTTAATTTACCACACTTGATTTACATTAATTCTTCATATATATATATATGAAATATGTAATTAATATATTTACTAAAAATATCTCACAAAATATTGAAATTATTACTTTTTCTATGGTAATTAGCTATAATTTCTCGAATCTTAATTAAAATTTAACAAGAACTGGTAAATAATAATAATAAAACGAATCCTAAACGAATCAATGAGCTTAAATTCGTATTCGATTCGTTTAATAAACGAATCGAATCGAATTGATTGACCCATTTATTAAACGAATCCATTTTTTCAAACCCGTATTCGCTTTAAAGCGAATCGAATCGAACGAATAAACGAATTCTGACCCAAATTGCCACCGCAGGCGTGGCAGGGAGAGGGAGGGGGATGATCAATTTTCTTTTAGCTGAAAGGGTAACATGGTAATAACAAACCAAAGTGAGAGTTTCTTTACTTTTTCTTCTTTTGTCTTACTCGATACGGAAAAAGACTGACCCCGTGGACCCGTTAACGACAGAGACGGCACTCGTATTTAATTCGAATTGGCAATAATACCATTCTAACTATTTTTTAATAAATTAGACGGGGATTAAAATACATGAATTTATTATTAAGAAACATTTTTAACTCATTAGTAAGGCAATAGTAGCCTTCTGACTATTTTCCCAAGAAATTAAATAACGACTAAAAAAAATTATAAAATATATGTATTATATTATTAAAAAATATATTTAATTTATGATTAGTTTTAGTCTTTGTAATTATCTTACTTTCTCTTTAAGAAAATTAAAATCTAACACAATCTGTTAATTCCATTTTTATTGGTAATGTCCGTAACAAAACAAGTTCAATTGAGTTGTAATGAGTCTTGAAGATCTCAGAACAATTGGACAAGTATTTAGACAAAATTTGATGGAGTTATCCAAGCGATGTTCACTCTTTTGAATATTCTAGAAGATTTAGAGCTCAAATTGACATAAGGTTGGTTGCATTTGAAAGTAGACTCGAAGACGATCGTGTACATATAAAGAATGCATGATTTGGCTAAAGGATGAGAAAATTACAAGGGTTTTAAATTATTCCTGAAAACCAGTCCGCGACCCGCGTTCGTGTGGCGTTCATATTTTCGTTCGAACGTTTTGAGGCAGAAACTTTGCATTTGAACGCCCATACATAAGTAAGATACTTTAGACACATTTTAAAGTCAAAATAACACTAGGAAACCATTTTCCTTTGCCCTACCTATATAAACAAACATTGAACCACATTCACAAGTGTTGAAAATATTATCTTGAGCCTGGACTCATTCTTAGTTTTCAATCTTCTTATTCTCACCTTGAAGACCTATTTGTTTTTCTTGTCTTCTTTGTTTGTGGTGCGATTGATCTTTGTTGAATCATCAACACATCAATATCCAATTTCCTAAACCTTCAGAATTCTCAAGGAGGAAGATTGGTAGTCAGAGTTCCGGCGTGCTTGCAGAGTTGATCCGCTCAAAGACTTCAGAGGTTCTGAAGAAACCGTGGGGTACGAGCTCGATGAGTTCTTCAATTTCTTACAGTTTAGAGGTACTAGAGTCGGTGGAGTTGCCGCCATATGTCTTTTACCATCATTGTAAATTTTTCTCATATAGTGGATTTTGGGCTGGTAACCGAGATACCCAGAGTGATTTTTTACTCGCACGAGTTTTCCAGTTCGTCACCAAAATACTTGTGTTGATTTTGTGTGGTTGATATTTATTTTCTGCATTATTATTTATAGCTTGAACATTCTGGTTTGATCTGTAATTACGTAGACTTAAGGTTGGTTGTTAATTTGATTAATTTATAGACACATTAATAGGACTTGTCTTAGTTAATTGTGATAAATTCTGCATAGGGTTGGAACCTTAGGATAATTACGAACCAAACTGGATTATCCAAAGGGAGAATATCTTTTTAAAGTCTAATCTGTGCTACCTTCAATTTGAATAAACATGATGCATAAAAATATATTAAATCATTCTTAAAACATGCAATGATGCAAAGCAAATTGAATATTGTACGGTTTAGGATTTGATCATGAGGTTGTGAGTTCAAATTCAAAAAATATGTTTCTTGTAAGAATTTGGGACAGTCGGAGGTTTTACGTGATGATTTGATAGGGGTGGCAAAACGAATCAACGAATCGAATTTGTATCGAATCCTAAACGAATCGAATCAAAATGTGATGGATTCGTATTCGATTCGTTTATTAAACGAATCCTAATATCAGGATTCGTATTCGATTCGTTTATTGAACGAATCGAATACGAATATTCGTTTATTCGTTTAGTCAATGATTTTATTTAATAAAATAATTTACCACACTTGATTTACATTAATTCTTCATAAATATATACATATGAAGTATGTAATTAATATATTTACTAAAAATATCTCACCAAATATCGAAAATATTACTTTTTCTATGATAATTGGCTATTATTTCTCGAATCTTAATTGAAAATTAACAAGAACTAGTAAATAAAAATAATAAAACGAATCTTAAACAAATAAACGAATCAATGAGCTTAAATCCGTATTCGATTCGTTTAATAAACGAATCGAATCGAATTGACCCATTTATTAAACGAATCCAATTTTTAAAACTCGTATTCGCTTTAAAGCGAATCGAATCGAACGAATAAATGAATCCTAACCCAAATTGTCACCCCTATGATTTGACGATAAGATTTCCAACGATTAAAAAAAAAATTGAATATTGTAGATCCAAAAATTGTCAGCAATGGTGGCGGTCCTACATTCCCACCTTCATCAAATCATTTTGTATATGATATTATCATCATATAACATAACATAAAATTGGGTTTATTAAAGCCTGTCCACACATGGTCAAACTACTTATAATTTGTGTGCTGACTACACATATTTCACGCTATCCAAATTTAATTATATCCTTATAAAAATAAAATAAAATACTTCATTTGTCCCATAAAAATGAATTTGTTTTTCTTTTTTATTCGTTTAAATTGTATATTTTCACTCTAGATTCTATTTCATCATTTTATATTTTAAAAGTTTATGGGTTTTCAATTGGGATTTTAAAAACTTCTTTAAAATCTTATTTTATTTGATTAAGAATTTTAAAATCCATTGAAATATGTGAATATCTAAAAGTCTATTGATTTTTAAAAATTTCACTAAATGCTAGATTTTAAAGTGTAAAAATAGTCTATTGACAAAAAAGATTTCCACCTTATTAATAAAAAAAAAATCAGATTAAAATTTAGATTGTCACTAATAAAATTACACGTCTAGATCCCTACGTGAGCAATAAACTGAACTGAAAAGAAGAATGAGTCTTGAAAATAACATCTATATTCTTGCTTTTTAATTCAAATATAATTGAGAGAACTAACAAGATTGCAATATATAATAACAAGTAATCATACAAATCTCAACTATTTATGGGTTCTATATAAAAACACACTTTTGACGTTTTTTAAAAAATTAAAAATAAAATCAGAAACACATTTAAAAGAGTTTAATAAAATATTCCTGGAAAAAGTATTTATATTATACACAAGAACCGTTCTTTACTTTTTTTTTTCCAAGTAATGCTTCATTTTCTTTAAATATTATATAGTAAAGTTAAACTAGTATTTTAACTATTCAATAATGACATATATACCCTCTCATTATATAATAGGCACGATTTTATTTTATTTTTACGCCTAAAATATATATATATTTTTTTAATTTATCATTTTGTTTTTCTAGACATAAAAAAATAAAATTTATGTGCCCATTATAGAGCCAGTGAGTACTTATATAATCTTTATATCATTAGACTTAATTGAGGAGTATATGCTGTGCAGTACATTATGGTACAGAGTTCAGATACGAGAGGGTACTTCTGTAATTACGCCTAACTAAGCCGCAATTGACACGTTTTTCATCGTGGAAAAGTGGAAGCTATTTTCTGACTCGCTCTTCTTTTACGTTAACCAAAACCTCAGCATTTCTTTTTGGTACAAAACAGTAATCTACCATTAAACCCTCCGCCCTCCGTGTAGGACACATAAATGGACGACGCTGTTCCGGGCTTGCGATCCGGTTGGGAGTACGGAGTAGCCCGTGGGGGACTAAACCGGAGAATAAAATGGAGTCGCCACCCGGTGTGAACCGGGAAAATGATTTAAGGCCGCATTCACCCCTCGCAAGGGAAGACCTCAAACCGTTGAGTCTGAAATGTATTACAATTATTACACGGTAATTGGGAAATCCGAATATGACAAAAATTACAATTATAATTATTATCCTCGGAGCAGACCCTAACGGCAGACCCTGAAAGCGGAGGCAGGGGCTGATGAGCAGAGGCAGATGCAGATGCTGATGCTGAGCAGAGGCAGATGCTGATGCTGGGCAGAGGCAGAGGCTGAAGGCAGAGGCTGATGGCAGATGCTGAGCCAGGCAGAGGCAGAAGCTGAAGCTGAGGCAAAGGCTGTTGGCAGGCTGAGGCAGGAGCTGAAGCTGAGGCAGAGGCTGTTGGCAGGCAGAGGCAGAAGCTGAAGCTGAGGCAGAGGCTGTTGGCAGGCTGAGGCAGAGGCTGTTGGCAGGCAGAGGCAGAAGCTGAAGCTGAGGCAGAGGCTGTTGGCAGGCTGAGGCAGGAGCTGAAGCTGAGGCAGAGGCTATTGGCAGGCAGAGGCAGAAGCTGAAGCTGAGGCAGAGGCTGTTGGCAGGCTAAGGCAGAGGCTGTTGGCAGGCAGAGGCAGAAGCTGAAGCTGATGCAAATCAGAACTTTCCCGAGGCTTGTTGTAAAACAACAATATCCTTAAAACAAATTCGTCCCCTACCGTAGGTGCAGTAGAACGTGAGACGATTGTTTCCCAGGATACAACGGAAACGTACGAGAAAGGGCACCACCAGACTCGTATCCAACGAACCACAAAGTGTTTGAACTCTCCTTTTAACAAAACAAAGAAAATGATCTTTCGTGTGTGTGCTATGTCTTTCTCTATTTTCTATTTCATTCTCTGATCTTGAAAACAAGAACTGATGTTGTTTATATAGGAAAAGAAAACACATCTCAATTAATAGAAATTAACTAGCCAATTAAATTTCATAATGGGAGATGTTACACATTGTTGTAACCACTAAGCTAATTAAATTAACACTAATGGAGATTAAACTTTGTAACCACCAAGCTAATTAAATTAGCTGTTATGGAATTACAAAAGGCTTGAAAATTGTGAACTTTGAGCAACAATTTCTCATTCACCCAAGCACCATTTTAAGCATATGAATATACCATTTCGAAGTACTCACGGAGGAGTATCCGAATCATTCAATAACAACCACTAACACGAAGTGGACCATGCTTAAAATTGAGCCTCAAAATGCTTATAAATAAGCATTTTTCCAACAATCCCCCACATGAATGAAATTGGCGAAAAACTCGAATAAAATTATTTTTATAAAACATTTTATTTTGACCTAGAAGAGTTCAACGGTTCAACACCTGCATAGGATAGGTAGGCCACAGCCTTTGAACCTTCCCTTGTGAAAATATATCTCATTACTGGCTGACAGTTGACGCGATGTCATTGAACTGTACTGCCGTTCATGTAATTGGAGAACACATATCACACAGATATTTTACCTACACATTTGAGTTCTCATTATTATGTTCATTTTGGCCATGAACATCTACCTGGTTCTGCAAGAGTTTCTAAAATTGTGCCCCGTACAATTCCCTTTGAAGCGGCCCCACTTCTCTCTCACATAGGTGATTTCTTATTTAAGAGTATCTCGTAATACTCTGCTCGGATTCCCGACGCATAAGAATCATTAAAAGCTTTTGCTTAACCTCTATCCATACGAGCATCACTGTTTCATTTCATCATAGGAATGGACTAGAGGGTAACCCCCACAGTGATCCAATTATGTCTTTTACGAGTAGGTTGTCCCATTGAACCTAGTTCTTGGGATCTCCAGTCAACAAGGTTGGGTTTTCCTTCGTAATAAACATTTATCTAATGGGCTTCAGTCCCATTCCCCTCGATGATTTCACAACTAACTCTCTATTTAACCCTTTGGTTAGCGGATCCGCAATGTTATCCTTTGACTTTACATAGTCAATCGAAATAACTCCAGTAGAGAGTAATTGTCTAACGGTATTGTGTCTACGACGAATATGTCTAGACTTACCATTATACATATTGTTATGTGCCCTTCCAATTGCAGATTGACTATCGCAATGAATGCAAATTGCTGGCACTGGCTTAGACCAACTTGGAATATCCTCTAGAAAATTTCGAAGCCATTCTGCTTCTTCAGCACACTTGTCTAATGCAATGAATTCTGATTCCATTGTAGATCTGGCTATCACAGTCTGTTTGGAGGATTTCCATGATATAGCTGCACCTGCTAGTGTAAACACATAACCACTAGTAGACTTTGAGTCTTTCATGTCAGATATCCAATTAGCATCACTGTATCCTTCGACTACAGCTGGATATCTATGATAGTGCAACCCATAATTACGAGTAAAACGTAAGTACCTAAGTACTCTCACTATTGCTTTCCAGTGATCAACCCCTGGATTACTCGTATATCTGCTGAGCTTGTTTACTGTACAGGCTATATCAGGCCTTGTACAACTCGATAGATACATCAAACTCCCGATCACTCTAGAGTATTCTACTTGAGATATACCATCTCCCCTATTCTTCGATAGGTGTAAACTCACATCTAAAGGAGTTCTAGCCACAGCTGAATCATCATCGTTGAATTTACCAAGAATTTTGTCCACATAGTGCGACTGATCAAGAATAAGTCCATCTGGACTTCTCGAGATCTTTATTCCCAGAATGACATCTGCAAGACCCATGTCTTTCATGTCAAACTTGGATTTCAGCATATTCTTGGTAGATTTCACCATTTTGACATTACTCCCGACAATCAGTATGTCATCAACGTAGAGACATAAAATGACATAGCCAACTTCTGTCTCTCTGACATAAATGCATTTATCACATTCATTGATTTTGAAACCATTTGCCAACATGGTGTCATCAAACTTTTTATGCCACTGTTTCGGGGCTTGTTTCAATCCATACAAGGATTTAACTAACTTACAGACTTTCTTTTCTTGTCCTGGAGCTATAAAACCTTCAGGTTGTTCCATGTAGATTTCTTCATCTAAATCTCCATTCAGAAAGGCTGTTTTCACATCCATCTGATGTACCTCAAGATTGCGCAAAGCTGCAATCGCTAGTATCATCCTTATGGAATTTATTCTCGTTACAGGAGAATAAGTATCAAAGTAATCAAGACCTTCACGTTGTCTATAACCTTTAATTACAAGTCTTGCTTTGTACTTGTCAATTGATCCATCTGCCTTTATTTTCCTTTTGAAAATCCACTTGGACCCTAAAGGTTTACATCCTGGAGGAAGATTCACTAACTCCCAGGTGTGATTTTGTAAGATGGATTCAATTTCACTATTGATGGCATCTTTCCACAAGGCACCATCAGCTGACCTTACAGCTTCGTTATAGCTTTGAGGATCATTCTCTAACAAGAATGTCAGAAAATCTGGACCAAATGATTTTTCCGTTCTAGCTCTTTTGCTACGTCTTAGTTCAGGTTCAACAACTTGTTGATCCTCTGGAACATTAATTTGTTCTCGGTCCTGACTATCTTCAATGATAGTCTCATGTGCCCTTTTGTGCACATCTGAATTCGAATTAGTTTTACAAGGAAAAACGTATTCGAAAAAAGATGCATTCCTCGATTCCATTATCGTATTCTTGTGAATATCTGGTACATTAGACTCATGCACAAGAAATCGATAAGCATTACTGTTATGTGCATATCCTATGAAAATGCAATCAACAGTTTTTGGTCCTATCTTCACCTTTTTAGGTGGAGGAATGACTACCTTGGCAAGACACCCCCACACTCGTAGGAATTTATAGGAAGGTACTCTTCCTTTCCACATTTCATAAGGAGTTTTCCCTGCTTCTTTCCGTGGTACCTTATTTAAAAGGTAATTAGCTGATAAGACAGCTTCTCCCCACATAATCTGAGGTAAGCCAGAGCTGATTAACATAGCGTTCATCATCTCTTTCAAGGTACGATTCTTACGTTCCGCAATCCCATTGGATTGAGGCGAATAAGGAGCTGTGGTTTGATGTATGATTCCATTTTGTTCACAAAGTGATTCAAAAGGGAAAACATACTCACCACCACGATCACTTCTTAACTCCTTAATTCTTTTATTCAGTTGGTTCTCAACTTCATTCTTATAGAGAACAAATTTCTCTATAGCTTCGTCCTTGCTTTTCATTAAATACACATAGCAAAATCTTGTGCAATCATCAATAAAGGTAATAAAATATTTATTACCGCCTCTCGATTGTATTGAATTAAAATCACATACATCGGTATGAATTAGATCAAGTGGTTCAGAGTTTCTTTCAATACTATGAAAAGATGATCTTGTTAGTTTTGCCTCAACACAAGTATCACACTTATGTTTGTTATCAATTTTAAAATTGGGAATATGATTCATGTTAATTAACTTTCGCAATGAATTAAAATTAACATGTCCTAATCTACCATGCCAAAGATTAGAATACTCAACAATATAAGCAGAAGAACTAGCTTTATTGATATTTTTGGTTTAACAACCATTACATTGAGCTTAAAAAGCCCATCAGTTACATACCCTTTTCCCACATACATCCCATTTTTAGTCAAAACTACTTTATCAGACTCGAACACCATCCGGAATCCATGCTTGTTCAGAAGCGATCCAGACACAAGATTCTTCCGTATTTCAGGTACATACAGAACATTGTTCAGAGTCAACTCTTTCCCAGAGGTCATCTTCAGAATCACCTTTCCTTGACCTTCTATCTCAGATGTTGCTGAATTTCCCATGTATATCTTTTCCCCATTTTCAGCAGGCTCAAATGAAGAAAACATGCTCTTGTCTGAGCATACATGTCGAGTGGCACCAGTATCAATCCACCACTCTCTTGGGTTAGAACCCACCAGATTCACCTCAGAAACCACAGCAGAAAGGTTAATGTCTGAAACATCTTGAGTCATGTTTTCTAGCACATTAGCTTCTTGTTTCTTTTTCTTCTTCGGCAGTCTGCACTCAGAAGACTTGTGACCCATTTTGTCACAGTTGAAGCATTTTCCTTGAAATTTTGATTTCTTGGAAACTCCTCCTTTAGGGCCCATCTTTGACCCTTTGTTCTTGAGGTTCTTGTTCTTATGGCCATGTTCGACAACATTTGCTTTGGCCTCATGAGTCATTCCTCTCTTTTCAGAAACTCGGTTATCTTCCTCAATTCTTAGCTTAAGAACCAAGTCTTCAATGCTCATTTCTTTTCGCTTATGCTTTAAATAATTCTTGAAATCTTTCCAACCAGGTGGTAGTTTCTCAATTATCGAGGCTACTTGGAAGGTTTCACTTAAACTCATCCCCTCAGCATGAATTTCTGCTAGAATAATCTGCAGTTCTTGTACTTGGCTTATCACAGTTTTGGAATCAATCATTTTAAACTCTAGGAAACGGCCTACGACAAATTTCTTAGTACCGGCATCCTCAGTTTTATATTTTCGATCTAAAGATTCCCAAAGCCCTTTAGCTGTTTTCATTCCAGCGTACACACTGTACAAGGAATCACTTAGCCCATTCAGCACATAATTCCGACATAGGAATTCAGAATGTTTCCAAGCTTCAATGGCACTGATGACTTGGATATCAATCTCACCCTCTTTGGGTACATGAGCATCTTCCTTTAGAAACCTCGCAAGGTTCAACGTGGTCAGGTAGAAGAACATTTTCTGTTGCCACCTTTTGAAATTCTGACCACTGAATTTTTCAGGTTTTTCCGCAGCAGGATTGACATGGCTCACATGTCCAACAGGTTGTCTAGCCATTGAGGCAGAAACACCTTGGCCAGCCACAACGGCTGCCATATTAAGCCCAGAGGCTGATGCAAGTTGGCCAGCCGAAGGGGCTGCCACTGCACTTTGGTCAGCCACGGGGGCTGCCACAACATTCTGGCCAGCCGAAGAGGCTGCCATATTCGGATCTACTGTGTTTGGACTGATTTCCATATCCACAGAGTCTCGAATTTGTTTTAAGACTGTAGATGATAATTATTACAATTATTACACGGTAATTGGGAAATCCGAATATGACAAAAATTACAATTATAATTATTATCCTCGGAGCAGACCCTAACGGCAGACCCTGAAAGCGGAGGCAGGGGCTGATGAGCAGAGGCAGAGGCAGATGCTGATGCTGAGCAGAGGCAGAGGCTGAGATGCTGGCAGAGGCAGAGGCTGAAGGCAGAGGCTGATGGCAGATGCTGAGCCAGGCAGAGGCAGAAGCTGAAGCTGAGGCAGAGGCTGTGGCAGGCAGAGGTGGCAGGAGCTGAAGCTGAGGCAAGGGCTGTGGCAGGCAGAGGCAGAAGCTGAAGCTGAGGCAGAGGCTGTTGGAGGCTGAGGCAGAGGCTGTTGGCAGGCAGAGGCAGAAGCTGAAGCTGAGGCAGAGGCTGTTGGCAGCTGAGGCAGGAGCTGAAGCTGAGGCAGAGGCTGTTGGCAGGCAGAGGCAGAAGCTGAAGCTGAGGCAGAGGAGGCTGTTGGCAGCTGAGGCTGAGGCTGTGCAGGCAGAGGCAGAAGCTGAAGCTGATGCAAATCAGAACTTTCCCGAGGCTTGTTGTAAAACAACAATATCCTTAAAACAAATTCGTCCCCTACCGTAGGTGCAGTAGTAGAACGTGAGACGATTGTTTCCCAGGATACAACGGAAACGTACGAGAAAGGGCACCACCAGACTCGTATCCAACGAACCACAAAGTGTTTGAACTCTCCTTTTAACAAAACAAAGAAAATGATCTTTCGTGTGTGTGCTATGTCTTTCTCTATTTTCTATTTCATTCTCTGATCTTGAAAACAAGAACTGATGTTGTTTATATAGGAAAAGAAAACACATCTCAATTAATAGAAATTAACTAGCCAATTAAATTTCATAATGGAGATGTTACACATTGTTTAACCACTAAGCTAATTAAATTAGCACTAATGGAGATTAAACTTTGTAACCACCAAGCTAATTAAATTAGCTGTTATGGAATTACAAAAGGCTTGAAAATTGTGAACTTTGAGCAACAATTTCTCATTCACCCAAGCACCATTTTAAGCATATGAATATACCATTTCGAAGTACTCACGGAGGAGTATCCGAATTATTCAATAACAACCACTAACACGAAGTGGACCATGCTTAAAATTGAGCCTCAAAATGGTCCCTTACTTATGCCACTTGTAATAAACGGATTTGTGCAATAATTTAACTAAGTCTACACAACATACATATCCAAGAATAACCTAAATCTAGTTCGCATTCATAAAAATAAATCCTATGTCTAAGTCATCATGCTTAAAAATAAGACATCATAACGGAAAACATACGATAACACACAATAATCTCATAAACATGTTGAATTATCAAACACGAAAAATAAATAACAACCTAAACGTAAACATAAATTAAATTCCTAATGCGAAAGAAAGTAACTAAATCATGCATAAAGAAACAATATACTAACAACTAAATCATGCTTAGAAATAGATAACATACTAACGACTTAAATAAATAACATGCTAACAACTAATCATGCTCAAACACAAGATTGGACGAAACGAAATAGGTGTGTCTCTCAAGTGGTACGTGGCATTGTATCCCGAGTGCAAACCGTAATACCGTCCATTCGGATTCGGCTACGAAATTTACGTCCGGGTTTCCATCCGATATATCGCAAGAGAAAACACATATTCCGTTCACTTGAAAATCACATCATGCACCAATTCACAATACTCATGCGAAATAAAGTAATAAAATAACTAAAAATAAAGGATAATAAATAAAAGGGTGCCCTCAGGTCTTACCTTTTAAGTCGCTTTTCGGGAGTGCGTTTCACGGTGCCAGAAGGGTTATCGTTTCCACTGTTTTTATTGGTTCACTGTTTCTGCTGCTTCTACTGGTTCACTATTTCCGCTATTTCTACTGTTTTCACTCGCCATTTTCTCTGTTTTACTGCAGTTTTTTGAGGCTATCTCTTGGGGTTATTTTTGTGCTAAAGGCTACTGTTTTGGAGTCGGTTTTGAGGTTATTAGGGTCACGGTTTCAGGGGGTTATTTCACGTGGATTAAGGCTACGATTTGAGGCTAATGAGTGGCAGTTTGTACGTGTGCATGAGTTTTGGGTTTATGGATTATTTTGTTTGTTTCTGCGTGAGTGGCTTTTGGTTTGGACGTGAATGAGGGGCAGTGTTGGATGGTTACCTGAGCAGTTTAAGTGGCTAGGGTTTTATGGTTTTCTGGTTCGCGTGAAGAGAGAAGGACGAGATTCACGTGTGTCATTGCGTGAAGGGGGCTGTTGGGCGTGTCATTGCGTGAAGGGGGGTTGCTAGGTGTGTCCTTGCGTGAGGCGTGAATGTGGTGTGCTGAGTGCAGTGTGTGCGTGGGTTGATGATGAAGATGAGGGAGGAGAGTTTAGGGTTTCTTTTTTGTTATTGGCGTGAATGAGAGTGTGTAGTAAGAGTGGTGATGAGGGGCGTGTGTATAGGTGCTGGCAGTTTACCGAGAGTTGGCCGAGAGGTTGAGTTTCACGTGTGCATGTGAGGGCTTTGATTCGTGAATGTGAGCTCCAGGGAGAGGCGTGAGGATGCTATGTTTTTGTGAGTTAAGGTGCATGAGCCCCATTTGCGTGAGTGTATTAAGGTTTATATGGTTTTTGAAGTGAGAGAGAGAGGGACCGTATGAGAGAGTTATGGGTTATGGATGGGTGGTTATGGGTGTTGCATGGGTAGTTTTCATTGCTTTGTGTTTGTTATTTGTGTGTGATTTGTTGTTCACGTGGGAGAGGGTTGTGAGGTGCATGGGTGGTTTGTTGATTATGTTTGTGTTTGTTTGTGATTGGGTGAGATGCATTGCTTGTTTTGTTGCTTTGTTGTTTGATGTTTGTTTGTTGCTTTGTTTTGCATGGGTGAGGTGCATGGAGGGTTTTATCATTTTGGTTGTTTCACGTGGGGTGCATGGGTTTATTTGTTGGTTTGTGTTTTGTTTGTTTGTTGTTTAGTGTTTGTTTGTTGTTTGGTGAGAGGCGTGAGGCGTGAGGTATGGGTGTATGGTTTGTGATTTGTTGTTTTGGCTTGTTTTGTTTGTGAAGGAATTGTTTAATATGAGTTGTGTTTGCTTGTGTTTGGGCGTGAGACATGTGTTTTGTTTTTTGATTGGTGACTTTTGTTTTGTTTGTGTTTATTTAGGGTTTGGGTTGGGGATAAATTTTAAAACAGAGTCCTAATGAGCAAACCCGAAGCTAAGCAAGCGAATTAAAACAAACAAGGTATAAATTTCTGACTCTTCCATTCCGACGTCCGTTTACCGTGACTTCCGCAACTTAAAAGGTAGTGCCTCCGTACGAGGCTCATCATCGGGACTTATATGCAAAAATGTAGTGCCTACACTCTGCCTCTTCTTTGAGCATTAACTAATTAATAATATAGATTATTATTGTTATTATCTGATTACTGAAGAGTGTTTTGTGAGGAAAAATAAATATTTTCTATTATTGCTTGAATATAATTTACAAGTATTACAAAACTTGTATAAAAAACCTAACACACTAACTACACATTCTAAGTTCTCTTATTTGAAGCTTACACTCTAAGTTTTCTTTACTTGAAGCTTACTTGTTGTGGATGCTTGGTTTTTCAAACGAAAGCTCGATTTATAGGCAATGACTTGCCTTCTAACTCAACACAATTAGTGGAGTGATTCTCATAATTGTCCACTAATTGAGTGGTTGAGGATGTTTACACCAAAATCATTAATTCATTAATGGTGATTGTACCAAATGTTAATTATTAGCAAATGTAAGTTGGATTCATATCAATTCTCCCCCTCCAACTGCATCTGAAATGATTGTCATCTAATAGCTATTTCGGTTCTGTCTCTGCACATCTCTAGCTTATCTCGTATAACCACCTTTGTTGACATGTTGGTTGTGTCTTTGCATAACATACTTCATTGTATCTCTGCACAATACTCTTCTTCTGCCATTTTTCTTCACTCATTTGTTCCTCAATGTCTTCTTGCATTATGGGAAATTCTCTGGCTCTCCCTCATTAGTAAACATAATTTATTCAGATCCCAGATATCCGGTTGATGGAATCATATCTCACTTAGATCGTATTGTCTGAGGTCCACTAGTTTCAGGAGGTCCGTCATCATCCAAATCTATGGATGGTCATGTAGCTTCTAGTGGAGCGGGTTACGGCTCCCCATGCTCAACACTATTTTCTATAACTTACAATGGAGCGGACTGTGTGTTCCCCCTGCTCAATATCCTCATTTGCCTCCTCTAATTATGCTTCTGAAATATCATGCACCCTATCTGTGGCCAATTTTACTGGTGCGGGCTCTGAATTTCTGTCGGTACTGAAATTGTAAGATATCTTGGCCTTTTCAATGTCTTCAATTGTCTGGTCTTTATGAGATTTTTCATCTTGACTTCTAATAACCATCTTTTCATTCAGATCCCATAGTATGTATCCAAATTCATCATCTTCATAGCCTAGGAATATACATGAAATAGTCTTTACATCGAGCTTATGTCTGAGCTCTTTGGATACATGTGCAACTGTTAAGCAACAGAATACTTTCTCCGGAATCTCAAAATTCAATGGTACAAATGGTGATATGTTGATCAAGTAACAGGGGGTACGAAAATATTCTCCCCATAATAGCTTTGGCAGCTTAGCCATATTGATCATGTTTCTGACTTTCTCTATAATAGTGCGGTTTAATCTCTTATCTACACCATTATTCTGTTGGGTGCGTGGAACAGTTCTCTCATGCCGAATGTCGTGTCTCCTACAATAGTCATAGAACTTCTTGTAACTGTACTCGCCTTCATTGTGTGTGCGGAGACACTTCAGTTTCTTCCATGTTTCATGCTCTACCATGACGTGGAACAGCTATAACTGATATAGGACATGATCATTTATCTTCAGGAAATACACCTATATTTTCCGAGAAGTATCGTCAATGAAAGTCAGAAAATACTTATTATCGCTTAGTGAATCAACCTCCAAGGGACCACACATATCATAGTGCACTAGACTGAGCAACACTGATATTTTTTAAGAGAAATTAAACGAGACTATGTGTTGCTTACCATACAAACAGTGGTTGCAATGACCTAATGCAACATCTTTGATAAGTTCATTCTTGGTCATGGTAGATAGCCCTCTCTCACTCATGTGACCGAGTCTCTAATTCCACAGATTTTGAAAAGCCTATTTTTCAGCTACATTGAGGATGTCTATATAAATCTTCACACGAGTCTTGTATAATGTACCGCAGACATGTCATCGAGTGATAACCATGACACATTTTATCATTCTCCATGTGCCATTTCTAAAGTGATTGTCATAATCCTGTTTGTCTACGGCTATCATCGAGAGTACATTCAGCCGGAGTTTTGAAACATGTAGGACATCCTTCAAAGTTAATGTACACTCGATATTTATCTGTAATTGAATATCACCAATTCCTACTATCCTAGATGAGCTGATATTTCCCATCTTCATTGAACCAAAGTCTCTAACTTTTTATGTTGTGAAGAAATCTTTGAGAATATTGACATGGTAGGATGCTTCAGTATCTACCACCTGTTAGGGATATGCCATATACCCAACTTGTGGATGGGCTATATGTACATGTATTTGTAATATTTTCATTAATTAATAAAATGACAATCTTTATTATACGTGTCTTACATAACTTATATGAATCATCACATGGATGCATGAGTTGCTCGTGTCCATCGAACTGACCGCGGAAAGTTTTCACATGGAGTATTTATCTCATGTGTCTGTGAGAACTTTCATGTATCGATTGTATGACTAGTCCTTAGACTTGAGGTCTTTACAATCTTATGTGTGGATCAATTAACTTTGACATTCTCCTTCCCCGGTTCAAAAGATCCGGTCATAAGGGTATGATTGGGCCATTTGTTGAAACACATGAAGTTTGTAAAGATACAATAGAGAATCACCACTCTCTCAGATAATATTTTCTTATAAGAGTAGTATTCCAGTTCGCGGGTTGATATGTGTGATCAGTGCTTGAGATTGTGGCTGCAGCAGAAGAATCATGTGAGATTTTTAGGTTAGCACGATTCATGACACTATCAACATTATACCTTTGACTATATGGGTAGAAATTTTCCATACCATAGGTCAAACGGTGGGGATACAGTGAGGCGATGGACCGTATCATATGTAAATCGCATACAAAATGGGTATATATATCTTTCCTTCTCATTTGGGGGCCTTGGCATGTTGCTAGATGTCAACCTTGGTCATTGAAATCGAACGACCATCTGATCGGAGGATAATTTATGTTCGATTAAATTACCACGATTTATTTCATGTCCAACTTGAGGGGAACCCAAAAGGTCACACATAACAAAGTCGAAATCAATGGTTAACAGTACACATTACAAATTTAACAACATATATGATTGCTGTAGGAATTGTTCATAAATGGTTCAATGTGTTTAATTATTGAACAGATCATTTATGAGGTTCCATAGTGGCTTAGGGATTGGTGAATGACGATAGGGGCATTTTGGGAATTGGAATAAATAAATATATAAATAAATAAATAGTAACGTGAATAGTAATGTGAATAGTAACATTAATAGTAAATTTTTTATTTATTTGTTATTTGTTTTGAATTCCAATTCGGCCCAAACTCTTATTAGGGTTTTATAATCTCATTAAACCACTAAATTAAGATCCAATGGTTAATATTAAATTAGCATTTATCCCACATCGGATTCTTAATTAATTTTGTTGTCTTTGGAGCACCTATATAAACCCAATAATTCTTTACAAGTTTTTGCACCAAACCTTTCATATCTTGGGTTTATATAAGTGAGCAACTCTAAAGTTTAAGAGTAAGCCACTGATTTTGAGGATCCTTAAGTCTAATTAACTAGAGGAACCTCGAGTTAAAAGTTTTGAGGTATTTGCCTAGGCTAGCACCAAGGGCAAAATATCCGTGCACTCAAGGCGTAGTCTTGCCGTTGAGTTTTGGCTTTGGTGTGTGCATCTTTGGAGGCCACACACTTGGGTGGCTCTTTGGAACGTGGAAGAGCTTGCTGAGTTCGAGAAAAACTTGTAGATTGGAGAGAGGACTGGAGGAGTCTTCGGTTCAAGTAAGTATTTTTCTTTCTTTATTTTAATTAGAGTTCTTATGATAGTTAGCATGTTTAGGTTTATGTTCTTTGCATATTTTATGAGTTTTTATGCTTAGAATATATAGTAACATGTCTAGGCTTGTAGAATAATCAAAACAAATGGGTCTTGGGCAAAGGGATAGAGACATCATAATTTAATTTATTTAATTTTCTGTTGCGCACTCGCGGCCGATCCCAACAGTGGTATCAGCGTGCCGTTTTTGTTTTGATTAGTTATCTCTCATTTGAACTCGAAATTGGGTGTGTAAAAGCTCGTTGGAAAGCTAACACCCTGAACTTAATTTTAGGTACAAGTTTTTCATAATTTGGTTAAGATTTGAATTATGAAATTGCATTTAAAGTTCACACATCTGTAAAAAATGTGAATAGTAAATTTATTTGAATAAAATAAAATACAATATCATAATTAAATATTAATCAAAGTTATTTAATGCCTAAAATAATTCCAACATATTAAAACTCATATGCTTGATGATTCTATGTATGATTAAAATTGGCATGATTATTTTAGGGTGCAAGCATCTAGAGACTTTCAAAGGAAATAGAGAGTGTATTACTTATCCCTTAGCTAAGTAATTATTCCGTGATGAACTTAGAGATTTATTACCTTTAAGGCTAATAAATATAAATCACTTGTTTATAATAAAAGACATTATAAAAGATACAAGTGGGGTGGGACCAAGGCGTTAATAAAACTTTCCAAACTAAAGTTAATTTAACCAAAGGTATTACTAGAGTTAGATAATGATTTGATGTCTTCCTTCACTCACTACCTTTTTATAGCCAAAAGGAAAAGCTGTGAAGACATCTAGATAATCATTTACTCAAAGCTTACCTTAAAGCATATTTAAAGTGTTGGACTAATTTGGAGGATCTATTGTTTATTCCTGTCACCAAGGCAATAAGAACCTAAGAGGTAAGGGTATTTAAAAGAGTTCGCTCCATCCTCCCTCTGGGGAATTTTCAATGGAGGAATCCATTTGACAGCTATTCACTTAAACTTGCTAAAACCCTCAATAATAATTTAAGTCTAAAATTTACCTCCCATTATAAAGTATATACCCAAAGGGCTTAAACCGTATTGGCAGGACTACGCTTTACCAGACTGACCAATAACAATTTGTCCCTAAATCGTACTATTGACAATGGTTTGACTTTTCTAAGTCATAAGACGCAGCTACCCTTAGACGTGGTCTTACAACTTAGTGGCAAAGATTGAGTGTCCACGAGGACTAGCATAAGCTATGGCATGTTTGATTGCCCAACCCAATGATCAAGGAATTGTGATTTATATCATAAATTGGTTGGGAACCTACCTAATTATCGTATTTTATAACGACCGGCCCAAGTCGGATTTATGAAATGATGATAATGGAATCCTTGCCCACAATAAATCCATCATATTGAGGTTGATGTGATTTGCTTAAAATTTTAAAACAATTGAGTGGGAGCAACTTCATAATATTAAAAGCCCATGTTATTATGAAACATTAATGAAAACATATTCCTAATTTTAACATTCTCTCTTAACAGGTGGGTTAAAATATTTCACAAACATTCAAATGAAAAACAAAGTATCACTTCGTTCCATCCTTGATGAGCATAAGCTCAAAGGGGATAACTACAATGACTGGTTTAGAAACCTTAAAATTGTATTACGACAAGAAAATATTTTCTATGTTCTTGAAAGACCATTTCCCCCTGAACCCACAGAAGATGCTGACCAAAATACATTTGATGCTTGTAAGAAACACGTCGATGATGATGCGCAAACAATTTGCATAATGCTTGGCTCTATGTCGGACGAACTTCAGAAAGCTCACGAAGATATGGATGCTCAAACCATCATATTTCACTTAAATGAGTTGTATGCAACTTTCGTTCATACCGTGAGATTCCAAGTGTCATGTGCCTTATTCCAAACAAGGTATAAGGAAAGATCTGTTAGTGGACATGTGCTTAAGATGATTGGCCACATTGAAAAATTGGCCAACCTCGGGTTCATCATGGATCATGAGATAGGTCACGATCTAATTCTTCAGTCCTTACCAAAAGACTTCTCTAACTTTATTATGCAGTTTCATTTGTCTAATAAAGAAACTACTTTAGCATAATTGCACAATCTGATAAAGCAAGCAGAGAAGGACTTGAAACCGGAGCTTAAAACCTCCGTCATGCTTACAGGTACGGACCTGAAGCCACGAGGCCCAAAGAAAAATAAGGGCAATGCCAAGGCTCCAGATCACCTAAAGCCCAATGGTAAGGTGGAGAAGAAAAATGGAAATGGGAAATGTTTCTTTTGTGGAAAGAAGGGTCGTTGGAAGAAAGACTACAGATCCTTGAAAGCCAAGGAAGCTAGGGAAACCCAAGAGGCCAAGAAGCCCAATGTTTCAGGTATGTTGTATATGATTGAACTATATTCTCAAAACTCTGAACCTTCTACTTGGGTGCTTGACACCGGTTGTGGGACTCACTTGTGTAACAATGTGTAGGGCCTGAGAAACAGTAGGAGACTCCGTCATGGGGAGGTTGACTTACGCATGGGTAATTGAGCAAAACTGGCTGCATTGTGCGTGAGGACTTATTCATTAGTTTTGCCGAATGGTTTAGTTTTAGACTTAGAAGATTGTGTTTATGTACATTCTCTAGTAAAGAACATCATTTCAATATATTCTTTACGTAATAAAGGCTTTTCATGCCTAATAAGTTGTAATCAATGTTATATTTATTTCAATGAAATAAAATATGGAGATGGTATTTTGAATAATGGTATCTATGTCTTACAAACTAACAAAGAATGTTCAACCTCTAATATATACAACGTTAACTCGAATAATCTCAATGAATCACTTCATTGGCACAGTCGCTTAGATCATATCAATGAAACAAGATTAACTAAGCTACATAAGGATAGATATTTCAGACCCTTCAAATATGAACCTTATGGAACTTGTGAGTCTTGTTTTTTGATAAAATAACCAAATTACCCTTCAAAGGTAAATGATAGCGTGCATAAGAGACATTATAACTCATACACTCTGCTGTATGCGGACCAATGTCAGTCACCGCTAGAGGTGGATTCTCCTATTTCATTACCTTTATCGATGATTACACGCGATATGGGTATGTGTACCTTATGCGGTACAAATCTGAAGCCTTTGAGAAATTCAAAGACATCAAAGCTGAAGTAGAAAACCAACTTAATAAAAGTATTAAGTCACTAAGGTCTAACCGAGGTGGTTAATACTTAAGCAACGAATTTCAAGATTACTTGAGAGAAAATGACATTGTTTCCCAGTGGACTCCTCCAGGAACTCCACAGCATAATGGGTTCTCCGAAAGGAGAAATCAAATATTATTAGATATGGTCCGATCAATGATGTCAGGCACAGATCTACCTCTTTCATTTTGGGGTCTTGCTTTAGAAACTGCAACACTACTATTAAACCAAGTTCCTTCCAAGACTGTTAGTCAAACACCATATGAGTTATGGTCTGGGAAACATCCTAGTCTTAGTTATCTAAGAGTTTGGGGATGTGACGCATATGTTAAGCCCACACAAACTAACAAATTGGATGATTGGGCAATTAAATGTAAGTTTGTAGGATATGCCTTGAACTCAAGAGCATACGTGTTCTACGTCCCAAATGAACAAAGAACATTTGTCTCACGAAATGCTATATTTCGAGAGAATGAATTCCTTCTCAAGATATATAGTGGGAGTAGACTTGACCTCGATGAGGTACGAGAAGAACAAACTAACATAGAACTAAATCCCAAGCCCCTCAAAAGGGCAACGGCGGAACAACCACAAGGTTATGAACTTAGAAGGTCTGGTAGGGAAAGATATGAGCCTGAAAGATATGGTTTCCATATTGATGAGGAACATGATCAGGTCATTGACAATGACGATCCCACCAGTTATGATGAAGCAATGCGTGACATTGATTCATTCAAGTGGCTTCAGGCCATGAAATCCGAAATAGACTATATGTATCAGAATCAAGTCTGGGACTTGGTGGATGCACCTGAAGAGATAAAACCCATAGGCTGCAAGTGGATTTACAAGCGTAAAACTGATGCAGAAGGCAACATCCAAACCTATAAGAAAATGTTGGTGGCGAAAGGTTATAGACAAATCCAAGGAATTGACTATGACGAAACCTTCTCGCCTGTTGCAATGATAAAGTCCATTCGAATTTTACTGGCACTAGCTGCACACTTTGATTATGAGATTTGGCAGATGGATGTCAAAACAGCTTTCCTTAATGGGAACCTCGTAGAGGAAGTCTATATGACACAACCTGAGGAGTTTGCATCTAGGGATGATCATAATAAAGTATGCAAGCTTAAACGATCCATTTATGGACTCAAGCAAGCCTCCAGAAGTTGGAATATACGATTTGATGAGACAATCAAAGAATTTGACTTCATCAAAAATGTAGATGAGCCTTGTGTTTACAGGAAAAGTAGTGGGAGTGATGTTGTATTTCTTGTATTATATGTCGATGACATATTAATCATCGGGAATGATATTCCCATGATGCAAGCCACCAAACAATGGTTATCTCAGAATTTCTCCATGAAAGATTTGGGAGAAGCAGCCTACATCATCGGCATTAAGATCTACCGTAATAGATCTAAGAGCTTGTTAGGACTTTCTCAATCTACATACATAGATAAAGTTTTGAAAAGATTCAAAATGGAAGATTCCAAAAGAGGTTATTTACCTACTTGTCATGGAATCAAATTATCTAAGGAGCAATGTCCACATACTCCTTCAGATAGAGAGCGTATGATGTCTCTTATGCTCTTATCATAACGAGCAGATTTCAGGCAAATCCTGGTGAGAAACACTGGGCAGCTGTCAAAACAATCCTCAAGTATCTGAGAATAACTAATGATGTGTTTTTGACATACGGAGATTGTTCTGAGATGAAAGTCATTGGTTAATATGATGCGAGCTTTCAGACCGATAGGGATGACAACATATCGCAAACAGAATATCTGTTTACTTTGAATGACGGAGTTGTCAGTTGGAAAAGCTCAAAGCAGTCAACTACAGCAGACTCCACCACTGAAGCCGAGTATATTGCAGCATCTGAGGCAGCTAAAGACGCAGTCTGGATAAAGAAGTTCATCACGGAGCTGGAAGTGCTTCCCACGATAAAGAATGGTGTCACGATGTACTGTGACAACATGGGCGCCATTGTTCAATCAAAGGAACCAAGGTCCCACCAGAAATCCAAGCATGTACTCAGGCGAATTCATCTCATCAGGGAGATTGTTGAGAGAAAAGAAGTTATTATAGAGAAAATACCCACAGAAGATAATCTTGCAGATTCTCTGACTAAAGGGCTGACTCAACAAAAGCATGATAGGCACACCCGAGAGTATGGTGTCCAGATTCATACTAGTTGGCTATAGTGCAAGGGGGAGATTATTAAGGATATGCCCTATACCAAACTTGTGGATGGGCTATATGTACATGTATTTGTAATATTTTCATTAATTAATAAAATGAAAATCTTTATTATACGTGTCTTACATAACTTATATGAATCATCAAACACTGTAATAAAACCATTGGAGTAATAAGATGATGGCTTCCACGCCTTATGAGAATCATTACTCTTAAATGTTCCTAGTCATAGTTTTGTGAATAATCTGAGCGTTCACAAAGCGGAGAGACTAACATGATGATATAATCCGCCCTTAAATGGGGTAGCTGATCTCATAGGCTACTAGCGGAGATCCGTCCGTTTGGTGTATCACATGGATGCATGAGTTGCTCGTGTCCATCGAACTGACCGCGGAAAGTTTTCACATGGAGTGTTTATCCCATTTGTCTGTGAGAACTTTCATGTATCGATTGTATGACTAGTCTTTAGACTTGAGGTCTTTACAATCTTATGTGTGGATCAAATAACTTTGACATTCTCTTTCCCCGGTTCAAAAGATCTGGTCATAAGGGTATGATTGGGTCATTTGTTGAAACACATGAAGTTTGTAAAGATACAGCACAGAATCACCACTCTCTCGGATAATATTTTCTTATAAGAGTAGTATTCCAGTTCGCGGGTTGATATGTGTGATCAGTGCTTCAGACTGTGGCCGCAGCGGAAGAATCATGTGAGATTCTTGGGTTAGCACGATTCATGACACTATCAACATCATACCTTTGACTATATGGGTAGACACTTACCATACCCTAGGTCAAACGGTGGGGATACAGTGAGGCGAGGGACCGTATCATATGTAAATCACATACATAATGGGTATATATATTTTTCCTTCTCATTTGGGGGCCTTAGAATGTTGCTAGATGTCAACCTTGGTCATTGAAATCGAACGACCATCTGATCGGAGGATAATTTATGTTCGATTAAATTATCACGATTCATTTCATGTCCAACTTGAGGGGAACCCAAAAGGTCACACACAACAAAGTCGAAATCAATGGTTAACAGTACACATTACAAATTTAACAACATATATGATTGCTGTAGGAATTGTTCATAAATGGTTCAATGTGTTTAATTATTGAACAAATCATTTATGAGGTTCCATAGTGGCTTAGGGATTGGTGAATGACGATAGGGGCACTTTGGAAATTGGAATAATAAATAAATAAATAAATAAATAATAGTAACGTGAATAGTAACATGAATGGTAAAATTTTTATTTATTTGTTATTTGTTTTGAATTCCAATTCAGCCCAAACTCTTATTATGGTTTTATAATCTCATTAAACCACTAAATTAAGATCCATTGGCTAAGATTAAATTAGCATTTATCCCACATCAGATTCTTAATTAATTTTGTTGTTTATGGAGCACCTATATAAACACAATGAATTCTTTACAAATTTTTGCACCAAACCTTTCATATCTTGGGTTTATATAAGTGAGCAACTCTAAAGTTTAAGAGTAAGCCACTGATTTTGAGGATCCTTAAGTCTAATTGACTAGAGGAACCTCGAGTTAAAAGTTTTGAGGTATTTGCCTAGGCTAGCACCAAGGGCAAAATACCCGTGCACTCAAGGCATAGTCTTGCCGTTGAGTTTTGGCTTTGATGTTGGGGTGGGGTTGGTGCTCAGAGCGCCAATTCCCGATTGTATTTCTTTATGAATACTTCTGTAAAACGTTATTATTATGAATAATATATGCAGTTTCTATAATATAATATATTTTTTAATATGGTAAAAATGTAATGACCTTAGAATGACTAGTCATGGTGCTGTTGCAAAAGCGTCGCAACTGACATTGAGTAGCATCATGACGTTGTCATTCTCAGACAGTTCCCGGTCAAGGTTTACACTACTTGGTCAGTATATTAAACCCGTTGAGACCGGTACATGTCGTATATTGGAATATATGATTCCAATGGTTTCTCAATGAACCATAAGTCTTGGAGACTAGTATAGACGTGTAGGTGTTTATAGCGGATAAACACTGAACGACTCACTGAAGATTCTTAATGGATGGTACACCAACGTCAATAAGAATCTTATCGGGTTGAGTAGCACTTGTGATTCTTCGACTTGAGATACCATTGTGGGCACATGAGACATCTTCCATACTTAGATGGCAGTCACGTCACCGATCTATTTAGATCAGACCTCCGCCTGTTCGTTGGGTGTGGATAGATCCTCATGGTGTCATGTGTGTGTCGATATAGGATCCGTCAGTTCTGTGTATCAGAGCATAGGTAGTCCATATGATTAGCAATCAGATAAAAACCATGGGCCCGTGGTACAATTTAGAAGCCAGTTCTAAATGTTCTTTTTGGGATTGCTAATAGAGACGTCGACGGGATAATCCCCATAGAGATTTGACGTTTACATCTATATCTTTGGGATATATCTGGATACCTGTGACGGAGGAATTATACATTTGCCATGACCTCGACCTGTATGATTCAACGAGTTTATCTGTGTTCGTCATAATTTACGGGTGGATAAATTATGGACACGAAATTGGATTTCGTGACGGATATGAGGCTTTTCATCTATGTTGTGTATTTAGATGTGTATATGATACATATAAAATCTTATGTTGATTTGATTTCATCTTCTTGTGTTTTGAACATTGGAAGTGCAAAATACACAATTTGCACACCTTGGAGGCTCTCGGCCTTGTGACTAAATTTTGGAAATTTTGGTTGCAATTTGAATTTCAATGTGTAGGACATGTTAAATTCATATTTGTAATGATTTAGAATCATCCAAAATCGTTTCGAACAATTTCAAATTAAAATAAACAAAATGTTTGGTTTAGGGGCAATTCGGTAAATTCACATAAATTTGATTTAATGTGTTTTATTTCATAATTTAATTATTGGGTAATTAAATAAATAAATTTATTTAATTAATCCGAGAAAAATTTTTGAAATCGAAAAATTTTGATTTTCCACTGTTCCGCTGCGTTACTGGATTTCCGCCATGAAACCCCTTCAAAATGGTATCAGAGCGAGTCTGATTCTAGGCCCCATAATATGATTAGCCCATTAAATTCAATGTTTAATCATGTTTTCTTAACTTTATACATGCATGTTTTAATCTAATTTGATTAGATTTAGGGTGTATGACACTTAGCGGAAAATCTCTAATTAATAAGGTTTAAATGTAATTATGTATTTGATGCATGTTATGTGGTCCGTCTTGTCAATACGGTTTATGAATATCTCTCTGTGACTACATCTGAGACCGTGCCTCTGCTGTGAGGGTGTAGCCGATAGAGATTTATTTATACCGGATGTATATAAGATATTAGATAAATTCAAGCGAAAGCGGAATCCTAAACATGCCCTAGCTGTCAGGGTTACGCAAGTAACTTGAATTTATCATTGACGAGTTTAACCTTGGTACGTCTCCTTGTGGGTTTGCCTTAACAGCGACAACGAGAAACGACCAGGACCGGAAATCTAGGAGTCACTAGTGAGTGATTGACAAATGAGTTGTCTACCTGACAAATGAGCATCTGCTGTGAGCTGAAATATATTCACGGGATCCACTTTTCACTATTTATATTTAATTTAATTATTAAATCTTTGTATTCTGTTTGGAGATTACAGTATTGCATGATTTAGTGGGAGTGGCATTTTTAGATTAAAAATCCATGATCTAGTTTATGATTTTGATATTATATGAATCTGTTTAATTTCTGCTAACCGTTTTCCGTGATCTATATGATAGATTTGCGATGGCGGCACCATCCACTAATCAGTTTGCGCGTATGCTTGATGCGAACAAACTCAAAGGCGTTGATAACTTCGCCGATTGGGAATTGTATTTGAGGATTGTTCTCGACTCCGAGAAGTTGGGATATGTTCTTGAGGGTCCACTGCCCCTTGCTGTGGCAGATGATGCTTCACCGGAAGAACGCGAAGTCTTCCAAGCTTGGAAGAATGATGATTTAAAAGTTAAATCATACATCTTAAGTTCGCTTTCACCGGGGCTCAAGAAACAATACTATGGCATGTCAGATGCATATAGTATGATGACTCGATTAAGACAATCGTTTGAGAACCAAGAACAAGTTTTTGTTCATAAGGTCGCAATGGAATTCTTCCATACGCGGTTGGATGAGGGGCAAGCTGTTAGCCCATATGTTCTTCAGATGATCGATTTGATCGATCAACTGAGGCAACATAATCTCATTCTGAATGACATTCTCGGTAAGAGTGTCATTATTGGTTCGCTCCCAGCTTCTTATTGCCAGTTCTTGATGTACTTCAACATGAACGGGATTATCTGTACCTACCAAGAGCTGCATAGGATGTTGCTCACGACGGAAGAGGACCTCAAGAATGGAGTACCGACTCGCCCTCCTAGACCTACTTCACTTTCTGCTTCTTTCCAGACTTGGTCAAAGGGAAAGAATAAGAAAGGGAAGAAGAAGAAGGGTCTCGGTCCTCAACCATAGGCAAAGATAGCAAAACCCAAGAGGGCTTCTGAAGACAAATGTCATCACTGCAGCAAAGTCGGGCACTGGAAAATGAACTGTCCTGACTACATTTCCCAGCTGAGGAGGGATAAAGCATATACATCAGGTACATTTATTTTTCCAGTTATTGATATATCTTTGGCTTGTTAAGCTGTTACATCCACCTGGATTTTAGATTCTGCTTGTCCCATTCACATTTGCAATTTGTTGCAGGTACTGAAGGAAAGTAGGAAACCGAAGCCTGGAGAGATGCAGTTGCAGTTCGGGAGTGGAGACTCACTGGATACAGTTGCAATGGGAGTATGCGAGATCCCTTTGCTGAAATGGACACTTTTGTTAAATGATTGTTATTTTGTACCTGGATGTGTAGCTAATTTTATATCATTTTTTGTATTGGATACAGAAGACTTTCGTATTAATATTAAGAAATGTTCTTTGTATTTATATGATAAAAGTAATATTCAGATCCTTTGTTGTCCAAACCAGCATGTTCATTATACATTGCAAATTTCAAAAGATATTTTAAATACTGGAGTTAATAAATGTAGTTTACCTGTAATTAATAATACTGAACTTTGGCACATGCGTCTGGGTCACATATGCGTTAAATGCCTTACCCAATTGGTTAGGAATGGTTTGATACCAGATCTTACCATTGAATCCTATCCAACTTGTGAATCCTGTATTCAGGGTAAGATGACCAAAGCCCCATTTTCTGGTGTTGGACACCGCGCCACTAACTTACTTGAACTCGTACATTCTGATGTATGTGGTCCACTAAGTCAGACTGCTCACAGTGGTTATTCGTACTTCGTTACCTTTACCGATGATCTGTCACTGTACGGTTATGTCTATTTGATGCGACATAAATCGAAAACCTTTGAAAAGTTCAAAGAGTTCCGAAATGAAGTAGAAAAACAAACTGGCCAATATATTAAATGCCTTCGATCTGATCGAGGCGGTGAATATATGAGTGGTGAGTTCATGGATTATATAAAAGAGAATGAGATTCTCGCTCAATATACTCCTCCAGGTACTCCACAGCACAATGGAGTGTCTGAGAGGAGAAATCAGACTTTATTGGATATGGTCCAATCAATGTTGAGTTTCACAGATTTGCCATATTACTTATGGGGCTACTATCTTTTAACAGTTGCACATCTTTTGAATAAGATTCATTCAAAAGCTGTTCCTACGACTCCGTATGAGATATGGTTCGGTAGGAGACCAAATCTTAGTTACATTAAGGTTTGGGGTTGTCCTGCCTATGTCAGAGTGACTCAGCAAGATAAGCTTTCACCTCGAGGGCAAAAGTTTAGGTTTGTCGGATATCCTTCGAATATGAGGGGATATCTGTTCTATGATACCGAACATCGAAATGTGTTCGTAGCTCGCTTCGCAAAATTTCTAGAAGTAGAATTTTTGTTAGAAGGTGATAATCATAGACAGATTGAACTTGATAAAGTCCAACCTGAAAACAATGAACCAACGGAGGAACCTAAAGTTCAAGTAGATGAAGGACCTTCAACACACACACTCCGTAGGTCAGAAATGGTATCTGGACCTCCTGAACGCTTGTATTTGATACAAGAAAAGAGTCTAGATGTTCTCTTAGTAGAAGAGACTGATCCTTTCACCTATAGAGTATCGATGTTGGACATCGACTCCGTGAAATGGAAAAGTGCCATGAAATCCGAGTTAGACTCAATGCATGAGAATCAAGTTTGGGACTTGGTTCCGCTTCCCGAAGGAATTGTTCCTATCGTTTGTAAATGGGTTTACAAGAGGAAGCACGAGCCTGACAGTAAGGTTGAAACTTACAAGGCCCGACTGGTAGCAAAAGGTTACACGCAGCGACCTGGCATCGACTACGATGAAACTTTTTCACCAGTAGCAATGATTAAGTCTATTCAGATTTTTCTTTCTATAGCTACATATCATGACTACGAGATTTGGAAAATGGATGTCAAAACGGTTTTTCTAAATGGATTTCTTGATGAAGAAATCTATATGAAATAGCCGGAAGGTTTTGCGTCCAGCGAAAACTTGGGTATGGTGTGTAAGCTTAAGAAGTCCATTTATGGACTTAAACAAGCTTCACAAAGTTGAAATCTTCGATTCGACGAGATTATTAGATCGTCTGGTTTCCTCAAGAATTCGGAAGAATCCTGTGTGTATCAGAAGGCCAGTGGGAGCATGGTCGTATTTTTAGTCATATATGTTGATGACATCCTAATCATTGGGAATGATTTAGGTATGTTACAAAGCGTCAAAGCATACATCTGTAAGAATTTCTCCATGAAGGACCTGGGAGAAGCTTCCTATGTTTTAGGGATAAAACTCTATAGAGATAGACAAAGGAAGTTAATTGGGTTATCTCAATCAACGTACATAGATAAGATCTTGGAATGGTATAATTTTGGTAACTGTAAGACAGCAACATACCGTTCAGACATGTGATTCATCTTTCCAAGAAGAAAGTCCACAAACAGAAGATGAGAAGGTTAAAATGTCTAACTGTAGGCACTGCATTTTTGCACATAAGTCCCTATGATGAGTCTCATTTGGAGACACTACCTTTTAAGTCACGGAGGTCACGGAAAACGGACATCGGAAGGGGAAATTCAGAATAAACAAGGTTCACTGTTTTCGTTCGTGCTGCGTTCGTGTATACGTTCGAACTCTAAACAGATTGCGGGCGTTCGTGCCGCGTTCGAAGAGGCGTTCGAACGGTGTCAGTAATTCTGGTTTTGCTGCTAGCCTCACATTAAGCCCAATTCGCCCAAGCCTTGGCCCACACGCCCAAGCCCACTTAAACACACATATTTAACACATGGTGAAATCAAAACAAATCTAAAAATCACATACCAATTGAAATAAACATTAAAATCAATCAAATATTTTAATTCATTAATTAAGATATTCACCCAAATTACACAAGATTCCTTCCTATCTAAACTAAATTAAAAAATGTCATGCCTAATTAAAATCAATTATAACAAATTAAAGATTTTGACTTCCTAATTCAACCAAATTTGTCCCCCCTCAATCTTTGGCTTTCCTTGCTCAACACAAAATCAAATCTATTCCTTGTGAGACAAGGTGAAGCCCTAGCCTTTCTCTATATAAACAACCCCTAACCAAGACATGCACTCTCCTAGCTCATTCATATAAGAAAAGCCTCCCATAGCTCATACACATAAGACACACAACTCACACTAAAATCACAACACAAGAAACTCCCAAGCTTATTGACACAACTCTCCCTCTCACTCTCAATAACCGAAGATCACAAACCAAAGAACCCTCATTACCTTGACCAAAACACATCCCGAACAGCCCCTTTACCTCATCAAAATAGCCCCTGAACCACACCATAACACCACCGAAAATCACACCCAAAACAGTAGCCAAAACATCCCAAGAACAGTAACTAAAATACAGCAGCAGGACAGTAGCAAAACGGCAGCGAATCGGAGTCAAAAGCACAGCAAAAGATGGAGAACGACGACTCAAAACATAAGACAACGAACGAGAGCAGTGAACCAGTGAACCGAAAGAGTTGCGGAGCATCCACCCTTCCGACGATCGTGTACCGTACATCCGAGAGGTGATTTAAAAGGTTAGACCTGAGGGCACTTTTCTCATTAGTTTATATTCGTTTTTTTTTTTTTTGTTTTTTTGAATTCTACTCGCATGAGAGTCGTTTGTGGATGCATGTTGTGGCTTGAATGAAATGGAAAATGTGTCGCCTCTTGTGGTATATAGGATGGAAACCCGGACATAAATTTCATAGCCGATTCCGAATGGACGGTAGTATGATCTGTACTCGGGATACAACTCCACGTACCACTTGAGTAAACGGCACATTCTTTTGTTTTATGTTGCTTGGATTTATTTATTTTCGTTATTTGAATTCTACATGTTACTTTTGTATGTATGATACAATCGAGCGCATGGGCTTAGTAAGTCGGATTAAAGGTCCCCTATTTGGAGGAGTTAAAACCTTTTACCACGATGCTTTGCCGCGCCGGTTGTGTGTTCGGTTGAATGCAAGATACATTCAATCGGACATACTAAGTTTGATATTATTGTTCTTAATTCTTTGTATGCATGATTCGATCGAGCGCATGAGCTTAGTAAGTGCAATGAAAGATCCCCTATGGGGAGGGGTTAAAGCCCTTTATACCACGATTTTTGCCGCGCCGGTTGATGTGTGTTCGGTTGAATGCAAGATATGTTCAATCGGACATATAAGTTTGATATGATTGTCTTTATTCTTGTATGCATGATGTGATCGAGCGCATGGGCTTAGTAAGTGCGATGAAAGGTCCTCTAATTGAAGAGGTTAAAATCTTTTACCATGATGTTTTGCCGCGCCGATTAACGTATATTCGGTTGAATGTAAGATGTGTTCAATCGGGTACATGAAGTCTAAGGTTATTGCCTTTATTTTTATATGCATTGAGATAAGCGCATGGGCTTAGTAAGTGCGATGAAAGGTCCTCTAATTGGAGAGGTTAAAATCCTTCGCCACGATGTTTCGCCGCGCTTCGTATTTCGCTATTTGCTTTTTTTATGTATGTATTGCGTCACATTTTGTGCATCAGGTCTGTTCCCGTTCGAACGCGTTTTCGAACGCTATACGAACGCGAACCTTCTGTTTCCCGTTCGAACGCGTTTTACAAACGCTACTCGAACGCGCATGCATTTTGTTTCATCAGGTCTGGATCCGTTCGAACGCGTTATCAAACGCTACACGAACGCGAACCTTCTGTTTACCGTTCGAACGCGTTTACGAACGTTACACGAACGCGCACACACTGAACTAAGTCTGTCTCATCATATTTCATGCACGACTGCCTTTTGGATGATCTCCCTTGCATTATGTAGCCAATCATATTATTTGTATTCCTGCATTCGCCCATTCGATGTGTTCTTGGGATGATATTCAAGCATGATTAGGTTGTTAGCATGTTATTTGGTTAATATGTTCATGAGATAGTACTCAAGCATGATTAGGTTGTTCTTAGTTTTCCCTATCATATGATTGAGAAATGTTCATGAGATTGTCATGTGATGTTGCATGTTGTGATGAACTTGTTGATGTATGCATGTGAATTTAGAAGCATGATACTCTTGGAAATAAGTGTTACTTAAACTTGATTAATTATTACATAAATCCTTTCATTACAAGTGACATAAGTAAGGGACCATTCCGAACCCAACGGTTTGAGGTCTTCCCTTGCGAGGGGTGAGTGCGGCCTTAAATCTCATTTTTTCCCGGTTCACACCGGGTGGCGACTCCATTATTCTCCGGTTTAGTCCCCCGTGGCTACTCCGTAATCTGACCGACCGGCCGCGAGCCCGGGACAGCATGCGTCGCCCAGTTCCTGTGTTCCCACAGTCTGGCGACTCCACTGGGGATAGAGAATCGGCCCAAATATTGTCTTGTAATGTTTGGATTTATGTTTTAATTGACCGTGTCTATAGTGGATAAAATGCGGGTTTAATCAAAGGCATTTTAAGGCTAGGTAATGGTTGGGTGTCTTCCTTCACTCACTACCTTTCTAGAAGGAAAAGCTGTGAAGGCACCTATATAGCCATCTACCCGTAGCCTATTGTGGTGGACTAATTTGGAGGACTCGTTGTTTATTCCTGACACCAAGCGATAAGATCCTAAGAGGCTTGGGTATTTAAGTGAGCCTCGCTCCACCATCCCTCTGGGGAATCTACAATGGGAAATCCATTTGACAGTCCGTCACACACCATAGCTCATTGGCACGTGCCTTAGTGTATAAAAAAGGGTGCGCTCACTTGGTCGCTCGAACCCTTGAGTGGGGAGACCTAGTTGTGGGTCATCCTTCGCCGATGAGAGCCTTTGTCTATACTCTTGTGAACCCACCCATAGACCGGGTTTGTATGGTCAAAGTAACAATTATTTCCTTGAGTATGTGCTAGTGGACCATCCTCATTTGGATGCAGTTGGACCATTGCCAGAAATGCGAACTTGCTGGGCCATTTAAACTGGGGCGAGTTCGTACCTTATGACCATTGGGCCCAAAGCTTCTGAAATGTTGATGGGCCATTCCGTAGAAATCATTACTTTATATTTGCATTATCTTTTATGCTTGTGTTTGGGAACATCACTGTTTGGATCCATTTGGACCATTTGTCATTGGATATGGGCTTGTTGGGCCATTTAAACTGGGACAAGAACGTATTTTATGACGACGACAAGAACATTACCATTTGGATTTAGTTGGGCTCTTTGCCATGAGACGTGAACTCGTTGGGCCATTTAAACTGAGACGAGTTCACTCCTATGACAGTTAGCCCAAAAGCTTCTAAAATGATAACGGGCCGATTTGTTTGAAAATTTTAGTTAATTTAGTATGTTATATATGTTACATGCTGTGGGAACACACAGGAAACTGGACGACGCATGTTGTTCCAGGCTCGGGGGCCTAGTTGGGAGTACGGAATAGCCAACGGAGGACTAAACCGGAGAATAGGGAGTCGCCACCCGGTGTGAACCGGGACAAAGATTTAAGGCCGCACTCACCCCTCGCAAGGGAAGACCTCAAACCATTGGGTTCGGAATGGTCCCTTACTTATACAACTTGTAATGTAAAGATTTATGCAATAATCCAACCAAGCCTATGACATATATTTCCAGTGCACACAATCCTAGATTCACATGCTTAAAAGTATAGTTTACATCTAACATACATGAAACCAAATCTTATTGCCAAATTCACATGCTCAAAAGTAGGCCTTTGCAACAACAAGCACATAACGTCATAAGAATTCAATCATTCATGTAAATATAAACACAAACAGTCATGGTAACATTTGCGTGTAATGTAAAGGAAATCAAAATGACGACAAATAATATTGTAGACGCATAACGGAAACAGACAACTAGAGAGGTAATACAAATGCATAGCGTACAAAGGGGTAACCATATGCTAAGATGGACATGTCGTAATGTGATGCAAGAGGATCTGTTTACCGTGTGCGTTCGTGCAGCGTTCGTAGATGCGTTCGAACGGTAAACAGAAGGTTCTCGTTCGAGTAGCGTTTGTAAACGCGTTCGAACGGAAATCAAACAGAATACTCACGTTCGTGTGGCGTTTGTGAACAGAACTGATGCATGAAATAGGACGTAATACATAAATGACAAATAGTACAATGCGAGGCGCGGCGAAGCATCGTGGTAAAGGATTTTAACCTCTTCAATTAGAGGACCTCTCATCGCACTTACTAAGCCCATGCAATCGATCGCATCATGCATACAAACATAAAGACAATCATATCAAACTAAGTATGCCCGATTGAACGTATCTTGCTTTCAACCGGACACACATCAACCGCGCGGGCCAAAGCATCGTGGTAAAGGGCTTTAACCTCTCCCCATAGGGGATCTTTCATTCCACTTACTAAGCCCATGCGCTTGATTGAACCATGCATACAAACATAAAGACAATCATATCAAACTAGTATGCCCGATTGAACGTATCTTGCTTTCAACCGGACACACATCAACCGGCGCGGCAAAGCATCGTGGTAAAGGGCTTTAACCCCTCCCCATAGGGGATCTTTCATTCCACTTACTAAGGCCATGCGCTTGATTGAACCATGCATACAAAATAAAGACAATCATATCAAACTAAGTATGTCCGATTGAACGTATCTTGCATTCAACCGGACATACTTCAACCGGCGCGGCAAAGCATCGTGGTAAAGGGCTTTAACCCCTCCCCATAGAGGATCTTTCATTCCACTTACTAAGCCCATGCGCTCGATTAAATCATGCAGGACTAAGCAACATACAGAATTCAAGTGACGAGAAATAAATAAACCAAAGCAACACAAAACAAGAGAAGTGCCGTTTACTCAAGTGGTACGTGGAGTTGTATCCCAAGTACAGACCGCACTACCGTCCATTCAGATTCGGCTCGGAATTTACGTCTGGGTTTCCATCCTATATACCACAAGAGACGACACTCTTCCATTTCATTCAAGCCACAACATGCATCCATAAACGACTCTCATGCGAATAGAATTCAATAATAAAAGAAACAAATATAAATTATGATAAAGTGCCCTCAGGTCTAACCTTTTAAATCACCTCTCGGATGTACGGTACACGATCGTCGGAAGGGTGGATGCTCCGCAACTCTTCCGGTTCACTGGTTCACTGTTCTCGTTCGTTGTCTCACTGTTTTGAGTCGTCGTTCTCCGTCTTTTGCTGCTGTTTTTACTGTATTTCTGCTCGCCGTTTCAGCTCACTGTTTCAGGTCCTATTCTTCTGTTTCAGTGGACTGTTTTGATGTTCTTGGTGGACTGTTTTGATGTTCTTGGTGGACTGTTTTTAGGCTACAGTTTTGGTGTGTTTGGGGAGGTATTGGGCTGCTGTTTGGGACTGATTTCAGGGGTAGTTTCGGTGCTGTCAGGGACTGATTTCAAGGGTTAGGGGCTGCTGTGTGTTGTTCTCGTTAATTTGGTGAGGGAAGGGTTGTTGTGTGCGTTGTTTGTGTTTTGTAGTTTACGTGTGATATGGAGAGTGTCTTGTTGTCTTGGGCGTGTATTAGAGAGAGTGGGGAGCCCGGGGTTGGCTAGGTTAGTGCATGTTTATATAGAAGAGAGCTAGGGTTGCCCTTGTCTCACAAGGAAGAGATCTAGTCTCCAAATTTGAGTGATAGGAATGGTATATACAAGATTGAGGGGGGACAAGATATTTTTAAATTGGTAGATGTCTTATTAGATTAGGAAGTCAAATATATGATTGGCTTTAATTGGTTAGGATTGATTTTAATTAGGCATATCTTATTTTAATTTTAGTATATGAATTATTTAAATTAGGCATGATTTTAGTTTAAGTTGGTAATTTTTTATTTTATGTTTGGTATATGTTTTATTTAATTATTTAATTAATTTAATTATTATCTTATTTAGTTAATGTTTTAATTAATTTATTTATTTAATTTGGGATGTGTTTTATGGGCTTTGGGGGGCTAATTGGGCTGGGGTACGAGGCTAGCAGCAAAACCAGAATAACCGACTCCGTTCGAACGCCAATTCGAACGAGGCACGAACGTCCGCAATCTGCCTGACGTTCGAACGAAGTAACGAACGCAGCACCAACGAAGACAGTGAACTTGTTTATTCTGAATTCCCCCTTCCGATGTCCGTTTTCCGTGACCTCCGTGACTTAAAAGGTAGTGTCTCCAAAATGAGACTCATCATAGGGACTTATGTGTAAAAATGCAGTGCCTACACATGCATCTCACGCACCCCATGCATACATACATCATGTTAACCCTTGTGTTCTGAAAGCCATCATAGATTCCCGTTGGGTTAGGAAAAATGGAAGACTCACCAAAAGACCGGTAACAGATATGAGTACATCCGATAATGAGGTATCCCGAATAGATCAGTTGGAGAATGGTTTCGCCAAGATTACTGAACAATTGCAAGCCTTGACTACTGCCATGACAAATATGGCTGTGCCCTGTGCTGGGGGAAATTCTGAAATGTAAGGCGCGAGGAGCCTTCGAATGGGTTGGGGGATGATATCCCCACTTTTGATGATGACATGGAAGAGTATGCAACAGGCAACGTGATTGGGTCTCAGGCAGAATTTCAGAAGCTTCGGGATCAGGTTGAGTCAGTTACCCGTAAGATGAAGGTAAGGACAAAGAATTACTAGAGTATGAGGCGATGGCCTTTAAGGAACAGTTGCATGCTCAGTTCAAGATGCCGGATATGGCCAAGTTCAACGGGAATGGGGATCCGAGGGTCCACCTCCGACAATATGTGTCAGTTATGAGTTCAGTGGGCCTAACACAGCGCCAAGCTCAGAAGATGTTTGGGATGTCACTCAAGGGGGCACCTGTGGTTTGGTATCATAGCCTTAAGAAGAAGGTTAAGGAAGATTGGAGGGAACTAGCTGATGCTTTTCTGAAACAGTATGTTACAGACTTAGAAATTGACTTGTCACTCCGTGATTTGGAGAACACTAAGCAGAAGTCAGAGGAAAGTTTCAAAGAGTATGTGGATCGCTGGAGAAGCCAGCTTTTGAAAATGTAGACTCGGCCCTCAGAGAAGGACCAAATCAAAATGATCATCAAGGGCACCAAGCCCTCTATTTATAGTAAACTAAGGAGGATGACTTCGATGATTTCTGATTTTCGACAATTGAGGGAAACTGTCATGGATATTGAGGAAGAAGAGGCTGAAAACAGAAAGTTCTATGGCCAGAATAGAAGAACCTTTGGGGGGCCTTCTGAGACCAAGCACGCTACTACCGAGGTTGCTTCCATTAAGAACCGGTATTTCTCTAACCTGGGGAAGCCGTGATCTAAGGTGCTTGAGAAGTTGAAGGGACAAGGACTCATAAAACCCTTAGAGCCTAAACCACTTCCAGATCCTATACCACCCAACCTTAACCTAAGCTTGTATTGTCACTTCCATCAAAGGAGAGGCCACGAAACTGATAGCTGCACCCGCCTTAGGCATGAGATCCAAAACCTCATTGACTCCCACAAAATACCTGACCCAGAAAGAGAACAACCCAACGCACACAGAAATCCCCTACCCAACTACATGATCAACTCTGGCCTACACGAAACCCTTGTCCTCCAAACCCTTAACCACCAAGCTTCTTACATGGAGATATGGGATGATAGTGAAGAACCGTAGGCCAAGAAAGTAGGCAATGCTGCGAATGATGAAGTTGTTCCTCCTAGTTTATTTGATCCTGCGTTTTCAATATAGACATTGACTTGGTTTACCTGTTCGAACCATTTCTTAAATGATAATAAAGACGTTCATTTCGTTTACATGCCTGAGTCTCTCCCTCCAACCTGAAACATGAGTATATTTGAGAAAAGCATTCAACCCTAGTACTATGAAATTCAGTGATGTTTAGTACACGGGGAATCTTCGGAAGCAACAACAATACAGTCAGTTTCAGAAATGAATCAGTATCAGCTTGCGGGCGAGGCCCGCATCATCAGCATCAATTTGGGGGGGCAAGGCCCGCATCATCAGCATCAATTGGGGGCTTAAGCCCACATCAGCATCAGTTTGGGGATGAGTCCCAATGCCGATGCCTACATCAGTTACAGTTTGAGGATGAGTCCCAGGGCCGAGGCCCACATCAATATCATTTTAGGGCCGAGGCCCACATCAATATCAGCTTGGGGGTGAGGCCCACATTAGTATCAGCATCGGTTTAGGGGCTGAGGCCCACATCAGTTTCAGTTTTGGGGATGAGTCCCAGGGCCGAGGCCCACATCAGAATCAGTATCAGTTCTGCCGGGTATGGCATTCTGGGGGCGAGGCCCACATTGGTTCAGTATTAGTTCTGCCGGGTATAGTACTTTGGGGGGCGAGGCCCACACTTTTATCAGTAATGGTTCGGAAATGGACCACTCTCTTATCAGCAACGGTTCGGAAATGAACCACTCTCATATCAGTAATGGTTCGGAAATGGACCATCTCTCATCAGCAACGGTTCGGAAATGGCCATTATCAGATCTCGCCGAAAATGGAGCACGGTTCGGAAATGGACCATTATCACATCTCACCGAAAAGGGCACTCCGAAAATGGAGCACTGTTCGGAAATGGACCATTATCAGATCTCACCGTAAATGGCACTCCGAAAATGGAGCACGGTTCGAAATGGACCATCATCTCATCTCGCTGAAAATGGCACTCTGAAAATGGAGCACGGTTCGAAATGGACCATCATCTCATCTCTCTGAAAATGGCACTCTGAAAATGGAGCACGGTTCGGAAATGGACCAAGGAAGGCCTAACCCATCGGAATATGATACATATACATGCATACATATCACGTACATGCAATGTTTGTTTTGTGTTCGCAGGTTTGTCGCGGCAAAGACCATCTCATCAAATAACGGTTCAAAAATGAGCCACATTCTCGCACATCACGGTTCGGAAATGGACCGCTACCACAACAGATGCCGAAAATGGCGCCCCAAAATGGAGCACACAAAGCAAAGGCTGAAAATGGCATTCCAAACTGGAACACACACAGCAAATTCCGAAAATGGCGCTCCAAAATGGAGCACCCACAACAGACGCCGAAAATGGCGCTCCATAATGGAGCACCCACAACAGACGCCGAAAGTGGCACTCCAAAATGGAGCACCCACAACAGATGCCGAAAATGGCGTTCCAAAATGGAGCACACAAAGCAAAGGCCGAAAATGGCGTTCCAAAATGGAACACACACACAGCAAATGCCGGAAACGGAACTCTAAAATGGAGCACACACATAAAAGATGCCGAAAATGGCGCTCTAAAAATGGAGCACGGTTCGGGAATGAACCAGGGGTCGCAGCACCTCACCACCAAATCAACTCAACTCAACACATGGTAAGTCAAGTGGCAGCTGGCGAGCCAGGTAAGTGAAAATGCATTGCATAACTTTGATAGGATTGTCACTGTTACACATTACACAAGTCCCATCAAAGTGGGGGCGACTGTAGGCACTGCATTTTTGCACATAAGTCCCTATGATGAGTCTCATTTGGAGATACTACCTTTTAAGTCACGGAGGTCACGGAAAACGGACATCGGAAGGGGAAATTCAGAATAAACAAGGTTCACTGTTTTCGTTCGTGCTGCGTTCGTGTATACGTTCGAACTCCAAACAGATTGCGGGCGTTCGTGCCGCGTTCGAAGAGGCGTTCGAACGGCGTCGGTAATTCTGGTTTTGCTGCTAGCCTCACATTAAGCCCAATTCGCCCAAGCCTTGGCCCACACGCCCAAGCCCACTTAAAACACATATTTAACACATGGTGAAATCAAAACAAATCTAAAAATCACATACCAAATTGAAATAAACATTAAAATCAATCAAATATTTTAATTCATTAATTAAGATATTCACCCACCAATTACACAAGATTCCTTCCTATCTAAAATAAATTAAAAAGATGTCATGCCTAATTAAAATCAATTATAACAAATTAAAGATTTTGACTTCCTAATTCAACCAAATTTGTCCCCCCTCAATCTTTGGCTTTCCTTGCTCAACACAAAATCAAATCCCTTCCTTGTGAGACAAGGTGAAGCCATAGCCTTTCTCTATATAAACAACCCCTAACCAAGACATGCACTCTCCTAGCTCATTCATACAAGAAAAGCCTCCCCTAGCTCATACACATAAGACACACAACTCACACGAAAATCACAACACAAGAAACTCCCAAGCTTATTGACACAACTCTCCCTCTCACTCTCAATAACCGAAGATCACAAACCAAAGAACCCTCATTGCCTTGACCAAAACACATCCCGAACAACCCCTTTACCTCATCAAAATATCCCCCGAACCACACCATAACACCACCGAAAATCACACCCAAAACAGTAGCCAAAACATCCCAAGAACAGTAACTAAAATACAGCAGCAGGACAGTAGCAAAACGGCAGTGAATCGGAGTCAAAAGCAGCATCAAAAGATGGAGAACGACGACTCAAAACAGTAAGACAACGAACGAGAGTAGTGAACCAGTGAACCGGAAGAGTTGCGGAGCATCCACCCTTCCGACGATCGTGTACCGTACATCCGAGAGGTGATTTAAAAGGTTAGACCTGAGGGCACTTTTCTCATTAGTTTATATTCGTTTTTTTTTTATTGTTTATTGAATTCTACTCGCATGAGAGTCGTTTGTGGATGCATTTGTGGCTTGAATGAAATGGAAAATGTGTCGCCTCTTGTGGTATATAGGATGGAAACCCGGACATAAATTTCATAGCCGATTCCGAATGGACGGTAGTATGATCTGTACTCGGGATACAACTCCACGTATCACTTGAGTAAACGACATATTCTTTTGTTTTATGTTGCTTGGATTCATTTATTTTCGTTATTTGAATTCTACATGTTACTTTTGTATGTATGATACAATCGAGTGCATGGGCTTAGTAAGTCGGATTAAAGGTCCCCTATTTAGAGGAGTTAAAACCCTTTACCACGATGCTTTGCCGCGCCGGTTGATGTGTGTTCGGTTGAATGTAAGATACATTCAATCGGACATACTAAGTTTGATATTATTGTTCTTAATTCTTTGTATGCATGATTCGATCGAGCGCATGGGCTTAGTAAGTGCAATGAAAGATCCCCTATGGGGAGGGGTTAAAGCCATTTACCACGATGCTTTGCCGCGCCGGTTGATGTGTGTTCGGTTGAATGCAAGATATGTTCAATCGGACATACTAAGTTTGATATGATTGTCTTTATTCTTGTATGCATGATGTGATCGAGCGCATGGGCTTAGTAAGTGCGATGAAAGGTCCTCTAATTGAAGAGGTTAAAATCCTTTACCATGATGCTTTGCCGCGCCGATTAACGTATATTCGGTTGAATGTAAGATGTGTTCAATCAGGTACATGAAGTCTAAGGTTATTGCCTTTATTTTTATATGCATTGAGATAAGCGCATGGGCTTAGTAAGTGCGATGAAAGGTCCTCTAATTGGAGAGGTTAAAATCCTTCGCCACGATGTTTCGCCGCGCTTCGTATTTCGCTATTTGCTTTTTTTATGTATGTATTGCGTCACATTTTGTGCATCAGGTCTGTTCCCGTTCGAACGCGTTTTCGAACGCTATACGAACGCGAACCTTCTGTTTCCCATTCGAACGTGTTTTACAAACGCTACTCGAACGTGCATGCATTTTGTTTCATCATGTCTGGATCCGTTCGAACGCGTTATCAAACGCTACATGAACGCGAACCTTCTGTTTACCGTTCGAACGCGTTTACGAACGCTACACGAACGCGCACACACTGAACTAAGTCTGTCTCATCATATTTCATGCACGACTTCTTTTTGGATGATCTCTCTTGCATTATGTGGCCAATCATATTATTTGTATTCCTGCATTCGCCCATTTGATGTGTTCTTGGGATGATATTCAAGCATGATTAGGTTTTTAGCATGTTATTTGGTTAATATGTTCATGAGATAGTACTCAAGCATGATTAAGTTGTTCTTAGTTTTCCCTATCATATGATTGAGAAATGTTCATGAGATTGTCATGTGATGTTGCATGTTATGATGAACTTGTTGATGTATGCATGTGAACTTAGAAGCATGATACTCTTGGAAATAAGTGTTACTTAAACTTGATTAAATTATTACATAAATCCTTTCATTACAAGTGACATAAGTAAGGGACCATTCCGAACCCAACGGTTTGAGGTCTTCCCTTGCGAGGGGTGAGTGCGGCCTTAAATCTCATTTTTCCCGGTTCACACCGGGTGGCGACTCCATTATTCTCCGGTTTAGTCCCTCGTGGCTACTCCATACTCCCGACCGGGCCGCGAGCCCGGGACAGCATGCGTCGCCCAGTTCCTGTGTTCCCACACTAACCAACCTTATGCTTCGTGTTTGGGTAGTATAATGTATGTCATGTTATGTACAAGGCCTGATATCATTTTCGCTGTTAGCGTAACTAATCGATATCAGTCCAATCCAGGTAATGACCATTGGATGGCCATTAAACATATCATGAAGTATCTAAAAGGTAAGGATAAGTTAATAATTTATGTAGGAAACGAACTGCAAGTTACCGAGTATACGGATTCCGATTTCCAATCGGATCCCGATGATAGAAAGTCTACATCTGGATTCGTATTTACCCTTAACAGATGTGCAGTTTGTTGGAAGAGTTCCAAACAGGGATCAACAGCAGATTCCACCACTGAGGCTGAATATATTGCAGCTTCTGAAGCTGCAAAAGAGGCTGTGTGGATAAAGAACTTTGTCACAGAATTGGGAGTTGTCCCAAGTATCGAGAATGCGATTGCGTTAAACTGTGATAATACTGGAGCCATTGCGCAAGCAAAGGAACCGAGGGTGCATCAAAAGTCGAAGCATGTGGAACACAAGTACCACATCATTCGAGAGATTGTGTCGCGAGGGGATATTGTCGTGTGCAAGGTACCGAGTGAAGATAATATAGCAAACCCGCTGACGAAGGTCATACCTCCGAAGTTGTTTGATAAACATGTGGAGTCGATGGGTAATAGATACAATCGTTATTGGCACTAGAGCAAGTGAGAGTTTTTGTTGGGGTTTGTGCTCAGAGCGCCAATTCCCGGTTGTATTTCCTTATGAATACTTCTGTAAAACGTTATTATTATGAATAATATATGCAGTTTCTATAATATAATATATCTTTTAATATGGTAAAGACGTAATGACCTTAGAATGACCAGTCATGGTGCTGTTGCAAAAGCGTTGCAACTGACATTGAGTAGCATCATGATGTTGTCATTCTCAGACAGTTTATGGTCAAAGTTTACACTACTTGGTCAGTATAGTAAACTCGTTGAGACCGGTACATGTCGTATACTGGAATATATGATTCCAATGGTTTCTCAATGAACCATAAGTCTTGGAGACTATTATAGACGTATAGGTGTTTATAACGGATAAACACTGAACGACTCACTGAAGATTCTTAATGGATGGTACACCATCGTCAATAAGAATCTTATTGGGTTGAGTAGCACTTGTGATTCTTCGACTTGAGATACCATTGTGGGCACATGAGACATCTTCCACACTTAGGTGGCAGTCACGTCACCGATCTATTTAGATCAGACCTCCGCATGTTCGTTGGGTGTGGATAGATCCTCAGGGTGTCCCGTGTGTGTCGAGATAGGATCCGTCAGTTCTGTGTATCAGAGCATAGATAGTCCATACGATTAGCAATCAGATAAAAACCATGGGCCCGTGGTATAATTTAGAAGCCAGTTCTAAATGTTCATTTTGAGATTGCTAATAGAGACGTCGACGGGATAATCCCTATAGAGATTTGACGTTTACATCTATATCTCTGGGATATATCCGGATACCTGTGACGGAGGAATTATACATTTGTCATGACCTCGAGCTGTATGATTCAGCGAGTTTATCTGTGTTCGTCATAATTTACGGGTGGATAAATTATGGACACGAAATTGGATTTCGTGACGGATATGCCCGAATCTAGAGAGTCTCACTAATGAAATATACTCGTAGAGCACTAAGGCAACATTTATGAATAATATTGATTATTTATAAATTCGTTTAAAGGTTAAACGAAATATACATGTGTATGGACCCGATAGTCATTTCCCGATTTTTGTGTATTTGCTTTTAATGATAGATTAATTCAAATACACATTAATTAATTGTCAAATTGAGATATTTGACTAATATCATAAATATATATGTATTTAATATTTAATGTAAATATAATACATATATTTAATATATTTGTATTTAAATAATTAATTAATTGTTAAATGATTAAATTAATTAAAATATAAATATTTTAAAGTTATGATATTTATTTTAATGACTTGAGTTGCTTTTGTTGACTTAATTTAATTCATTAAATGGTTTGATGATTAAAAATGCAAGTTGATAAAAGGCATTAAATGAAACAAAAATTGAAAAATATCTTGATATTTTGCATGCCTAATTTTCGGCCAAGGCTAGATTTTTTGGTAGAAATTATTTTGTTTTCATTTAGGGTTTTATAACCTTCAACACTTATAAAAAATACTCCATTAAAGAAAACAAAAGAAGCTTGGGAGAAAAGAAAAGAAAACAAAGGAAAGCTTGGATTTTAGTAAGTTTTTCCAACTTGCTATTAGAGAGGAAAATGTTCCTTGAGTTCTAGGCTTCATGCTATGAGTTTCTTATGTTTTTCTATTCTTTATTCTTTGTGTTTTTGGTGGATGGAAGTTTGATGATAGGGTTGAGCATGTGTAAAGTTGATAGAATGCTTCTACTATATTAACTAGCATTCTTATGAAGTTTTTAGAAACTTGTTGCCAATCTAGAGTTATTGACCCACTCTTAAATGACCTAGATTTTTTCTATAGTTGTTTCATTGTGGTGAAGCTTAATTGGAATGGAAGAAACATGATTGAAGTATTGGATTTAACCAATTTGGTCTAATTTGTCCAATTTGATGAAATTGAAAAATTAGGGTTTAAGATCACTTCCAAATTTGGGGCTTTTCATTTATGTTGTGTATTTGGATGTATATGATACATATAAAATCTTATGTTGATTGGATTTCATCTTCTTGTGTTTTGAACATTGGAAGTGTAAAATGCACAATTTCCCCACCTTGGAGGCTCTCGGCCTTGTGACTAAATTTTGGGAATTTTGGTTGCAATTTGAATTTCAATGTGTAGGACATGTTAAATTCATATTTGTAATGATTTAGAATCATCCAAAATCATTTCGAACAATTTCGGATTAAAATAAACAAAATGCTTGGTTTAGGCGCAATTCGATAAATTCACATAAATTTGATTTAATGTGTTTTATTTCATAATTTAATTATTGGATAATTAAATAAATAAGTTTATTTAATTAATCCGAGAAAAAATTTTGAAATCGGAAAATTTTGATTTTCCACTGTTCCGTTGCGTTACCGGATTTCCGCTATAAAACCCCTCCATTTGGTGTGTGCATCTTTGGAGGCCACACACTTGGGTGGCTCTTTGAAACGTGGAAGAGCTTGCTGAGTTCGAGAAAAGCTTGTAGATTGGAGGGAGGACTGGAGGAGTCTTCGGTTCAAGTAAGTCTTTTTCTTTCTTTATTTTAATTAGAGTTCTTATGATAGTTAGCATGTTTATGTTTATGTTCTTTGCATATTTTATCAGTTTTTATGCTTAGAATATATAGTAACATGCCTAAGCTTGTAGAATAATCAAAACAAATGGGTCTTGGGCAAAGAGATAGCGACATCATAATTTAATTTATTTAATTTTCCGCTGCGCACTCGCGGCCGCTTCCCAACACCACCCACTCAGTATCTTGGGTTACAGTGTGAAGGTATCTCTCTTCCTGCATTGAGCATATGACCATATCTCATTGGACAACTACTAGTGTCTCTCATTCGTTATTCTTCGGTTGGAAATTGTCTTGGCCTTGCTTTTGTTACAGTTTTCGACAATTCTTCTTTAAGTGACATTATATGACACAATGGTAGCACTCATAAGTATACATCATTTCATATGAGGATCTACCTCTGGTTATGCTTCTGCCTCTCCCACTGTTTCTTCCTTAATGTCTTCATCGAATCTCTGTGATGAAGACTTCTGTCTGTTCTGAGCTAACATCTTTTCTCATGGACTCTTCATTCGATATGACATCTTTTACCATATACATGGTAAGTTTTTCTCTTATAGCCAAATTGCTGAGAGTAACTAACAATGTCTCTCAGCTATCAGGAAGAGAACTAAGTAGTAAGAGAGATTGTACTTTATCTCCCAGCTGCATGTATACTGCAAACAACTGATTCACTATGCTTTGAAACTCATTGGTGTGTTCTGCAACGGAAGTTCCACTCCGTAACTTCAAATTCACCAAACGCCTCATTAATAGGGCTTTATTCCGAGCATTATTGGCATGATACATGCCTTCCAACTTCATCCATATTTCGTAAGTATCTGTATCTTGTGCTACGTCGTGGAAGATGTTGTGGCTAATCCACTACCTAATCTGACCGAGAGTTTTGTTGTTGAGTTTATTTCAGTCACTTTCTTTGACAGAATCTGGTCTCACTCCATTCACCTCGATCATATTGAACAAATATTTACAGTGCAAATAATCTATCATCTGAAGCCTCCAGATGGAGTAATTGGTTGATGTCAGCTCGATCATCGCATCAGAAGAAGAATCTTCCAATATTATTTTAAGTTTAAAGTTTAAAATGAAAATATGATAAAATCGGGGATGATTTTCACAAATCGGAGGTCACCATTACGTCCGGAATAGTCGAAAATGATGGATTTGACTCTTCATTGGTCTAAATCCGACGCATGGGTCGATTTATAAATTTCAAAAACTTATGGGTCAAATTATAAATTTCAGATACTTCATGGGCTCAATGAAAATTACCAGTACACTGATATGGCAGACGGCAAAAATGGGACCGCTTTGCTGATGTGACCGATGACGTGTCTGACACGTGTCAATGATGTGGTAGATGGCGTGTCAGACTTCTTACTGACGTGGCTGTTGACTGTGCGCTGATGTGGCGTTGACTGTGTGCTGACGTGGATCGTTTTCAACCTCTGGAGCGCGTGGCGGTGCGTGTGAAGGCGCGTGGAGAGTGTTTTGCCTGGCGCGTGCGGGCTGGTCCTGCTTCTGTTTAGTCGCTGGAAAATACTAATGTGCTCGTCTCGACGCGAACAAGCTGATAGTATGCTCAAAATCGATTTTTGAAAAATTTCGCAAAACTCGAATTTTGTCGAACTGAGTTTCGTTCTCACCTCCAGGATCTCCAACGTATAACCAAAACTACTGATATCACTTGTTGTGATTATATAATCACTGAAGAGTATTTTGTGAGAAAAAATAAATAATTTCTATTACTATTTGAATAGAAATTACTAGTATTATAAAATTTGTACAAAAAACCTCACAAACAAGTCACACTCTCTAAACTCTCTCACTTGGAGCTTACACTCTAAGTTTTCTTTACTTAAAGTTTATTTTGCTGGGATGCTGAACTTGAAAATGAGAACTCAATTTATATGCAATAATTTACTTTCCAACTCAACACAATTAGTGGATAATTAAGTGGTTGGGATGGTTATATCAAAACTATTAATTCACTAATAATGATATTTGAACTCTCAAATGAGAACTCAATGATTTGTCTTCTAACTCAACATAATTAGTGGAATAATTACCATAATTATCTATTAATTAAATGATTAGAGTAATTATATCAAAATTATTAATTCACTAATGATAGTTGTAATTAATTATTCACAAATATAAGTTGGATTCGTATCAATTGCCTGCCCACGGCCACGGCTGGTCCTTTATTTCCTCAATTAATTACCCTTTTAGTCAAACATCGTAAGCAATATCTTGTATTATTTTGCAGGAAAAAAGCCATTAACTGATGAGTGGTGATCATGATTCTTCAACTAAATTCATCTCTATTCATCTTCATCTGTATCATCTCTTTTGCTAACGCTGCACACCACTGCGACCGCACATGTGGAAACGGAAAATCAGCTAAACACGTGCCGTACCCGTTCGGATTCTCACCGGGTTGCGAAATCCGTTTAAACTGTACGGATGCAGCAGAATCCGTATCCTTCAGAATCGGAGAGTTCGAGGTTCAGAACGTGACGGCGGACAGCATCTTCGTGGACCTTCCTGCCAGATGTCAACGGAAGATTACGTCACTGCTCCCGCTGTTCAGCGACAAGTACGGGATGACGAGGCAGAACAGTTTGCTTCTGCAGAACTGCACGCCTCGTCAAAACGGCTGCGTTATACCGACGAGTTTCGTTCAGCGACGATTCAATTTGGATACGTGTGGTGTTGCAACTGATAATATAACGTGTTATTCTTGGGGAAATAACGATGATAATGGAACGAGTTTGATAAGATTTGATGACTTGCATCAGACTCATTGCAAGTTTCTGTATTCATCGTTGGCTTTTAACTCGGGCGGAGACTCGGCTGGGTCGCTCGAGTTTCAGCGAGTGGAGCTCGGTTGGTGGCTTCTTGGCAACTGTAGTTGCTCTAAACATGCTAATGGTCATTACTTTCCGCTCGCTAACGGAAAATTTGGGTGCCGTTGCCGCTGTAAGGAAAGTTTCGAAGGTGATGGTTTCAAAGCCGGAAATGGATGCCGGAAAAGTGAGTTAACTCGCCGTTCCTTTATTTTTAATATATATATATATATATTCCAAAAATGATAAACTTAATCAAACTTTTACTTAATTTTATTTGCTATAGTGAATTACTATATTAATACGGATATCCGGATAAATTTTTAGTATGAATACATAATAAAATATTAATATTTCCGTATGAATTTTTCGTAATGACTATAAATATTTATATTTATTGGTTTATTTGATTAATTTGTTTGCTTTAATCTCAAATGTCTTGGTCTTTGTGATTTTGGTGGACGGTTAAATTGGTCAAACCGGGGGAAGTACAAGGGCGGGTTGCGGTGTCATAGGTTGCCAATGAGTGAATGACACCACATCAACTTAAATAAGAACTGTTGTTATGACCAAAGTGCCCTTCTTCTGAGTTAGAAAAGATGGTTTGAGCTTTGACTGGATTTTTTTATGTCATTAATATATTTATTGTTATGATTATTATTTTCCTTTGGAAAAAGGAGCGTGGATTTGAGTCATTTGATCTTGGGATAATCTAGAGTTTTAGAAAGGATACATGATTATTTATTACTGTAGCAATAGTATATCAATATCAATAATCCTCAAGGGACGTGGTTTGATGGTCTAAAGCTCAGGATCTCATTTTGAGATTTTGGGTTCGAATCCGAAGAGTGCGTTTCTGATAAAAATATGAGATAGTCGGAGATTTTACCTACTCCGCTTAAGCCCTGAAAGAGTGGTTTGGCGGCTGAATTTCTAACAATTCAAAAACTATATATATATATATCAATATCAGTAATCAACGGGTTATGATTAATAGGCCCACATGTCTTGAATTGAGAACATAGGGAAATAGAAAATGATGAATTTAGAGATAGGATTTGATTTGAGGCAATTTGTCAAGCCAATTAGCCAAATGGGGATTAGAAATTTTGATCCAAATGAGCAAGTTTGTTGATGTGGCATAATGATTTCTTTACATGATGAGCGGAATTATGTCGGCCGAGAATAAAGACTTGCAATATGTATTTTGCTTATGAGATAAAATCTTGCTAAAGTTGGATAAGTTTGAACTTGTAAGCAAAAGCAACAAAAAGTCAAAGGGTCGAAAGACTATGATTAAGATAGAGACTGTTTCAATGAATACCCAAAAGATTATCTTCTCCATCAGTTGGAGAATTTGATGGAAGAGCTTTGAATGTAATTGCTTTATTATCTAACTGAGTTGAAAATTCTGTGTGCTTGCTTGTGCTGCTAAATGAATCCCAACTTCTGTTAGTGCGTTACTGTTAACTTGTGTCAGTCGCATGAACTCCATTTATTAGTAGGGAATTACCTGAACTTATTAGCCAATGGCAAGAGCTTTAGCTGGATATCCAATGGCTTGATGTATCTGAGTCGTGATCAATTTTGTTCCTTAGCTTCTCTTTCAAATATTGAGCAGAAGCTTACAAAATTCCTGGCAAACAGAGTGGAACTTCTCTAAAGGATTTTATTTATTGAATGAAAAAAACCCATTTGAACAACACTAAAAACAAGTATAAAAATGTATGGATTTTGTTTTATTAACAGAGTATGAAATTACTTGATCTGATGGAGCTAGCTGTTATTTTATGGAACTAAAATACAACTGAAATTTTATGGCCTTTGTTATTATCAATTGGCATATCTTTGTTTACCTTTTTTTATTTTTCCTTTCACAGCTTCTGCCTGCAATGCTTCAAAGTATTTATCTGGCAAATGTGGGGGAACTAAACTGGGTGCTCTTGTTGGAGGTAAATTTTATCTTATAATTTTCATAAATCAACAATAACTATTTCTCATGTTTTCAGTAATTGTTGTATTAACTTTCAACTCTTTCCTTGAATCAAGTTCCTCAAAAGTGTCATGTAATGAGCTACCGGGCCATTTAAGTATTATAAAAGTTTCACTCTCATCTGTATTTGTCACTTCTAGCTGTGCTCATAGATTATCGTTGACACTTGTGCCATTCCTTTGGATCCACACTTATGCCATTCCTTTGAATTATTGTGATTTGATAAATTCTGATTCCAAGATTTAACATTATAGTTCCAAGTAAATTGCATGTGGGCAAAGTCCTTTTCTTAGTGGGATGATGGCTTTAATTTTGTTCACATTAGCCCTTAACTACATATTAATTTCACTTTTACTTGCAAATGGAATTGTGATAAAGTTGTTTTTTTTATTTTGACATCTAGTTTTTGTTGTATAAAAGAAACATAGTAGAACATGAATCAAATTGTTTTCATTTTTAGGTCTTATTGCTGGAGCTTCCATAGTGGCTGGTCTGGCTCTTCTATGTTACTGCTTCCGAAGGCGGTCCCCTACTTTGAGAAACCAGCTGAGCGCAAGGCGCCTCCTGTGTCAAGCTGCTGGCAACTCTAGTGTACCGTTTTACCCTTACAAAGAAATTGAAAAAGCCACCAGTTTTTTCTCAGAGAAGCATAGGCTGGGAACTGGTGCCTATGGAACAGTTTATGCAGGAAAGCTCCACAATGATGAATGGGTTGCCATAAAAAGGTTTAGATATAGAGACACTGACAGTATTGACCAAGTCATGAATGAGATTAAGCTTCTTTCCTCTGTGAGCCACCCAAATCTAGTTCGTCTATTAGGTTGCTGCATAGAGGAAGGTGAACCAATCCTTGTTTACGAATTTATGCCCAATGGAACTCTATGTCAGCATCTGCAAAGAGAGAGGGGAAGTGGACTTCCTTGGACAATTCGGCTTACCATTGCCACTGAGACTGCTCAAGCTATTGCCTATCTTCACTCTGCCATGAATCCACCAATTTACCACCGAGACATCAAATCCAGCAATATACTCTTGGATTACAGCTACAAGTCGAAGGTAGCGGATTTCGGGCTTTCAAGACTTGGCATGACGGAGTCATCCCACATCTCAACTGCCCCACAAGGAACTCCAGGCTACCTTGATCCTCAATACCATCAGTATTTCCATCTTTCTGATAAAAGTGATGTTTACAGTTTTGGTGTAGTTCTTATAGAAATCATAACCGCATTAAAAGTGGTTGATTTTTCTCGCCCCCACAGTGAGGTAAATTTGGCTGCACTCGCTATTGATAGGATCGGGAGAGGTTGTGTAGACGAGATAATAGACCCATACCTTGAGCCAAATAGGGATGCGTGGACATTCTCATCCATTCATAACGTGGCGGAACTAGCATTTAGGTGCCTTGCATTTCATAGGGACATGAGGCCTACTATGATGGAGGTGGCAGAAGAGCTAGAGCACATCAGGGTTAGTTCCTGGGCTTCAAATGTTTACATGGCATCTCCCCCATCTTCTTGTTGTTCAAGATCAGAATGCGGAAGCGAGCACTCAGTGAGCGGCTTGACAGTTAACAAGGCAGGGGTTAAGAGCCAGAGGTTCGTTCCTCCTAAAACTGATGATTGTCTGACGACGTTAGATGAGGTGAAGGATAGCTCCCCTGTTTCTGTACAGGATCCTTGGTTAAGCGAACAGAACTCGCCTTCCACAAACAGCTTGTTGGTTAACGTAGTGCAGTGAATTAAAAGATGTTCTTGGGGGTGCTTGGCTTCCTGAAATTTTTGTGATAACTGTTCAAATATATTTTGGGATTCCTATCAATGCCCCCTTACTGCTTATAGATCTTTCATAAATTAGATATATATATCTTCCTATATGCTTGATCCATTCCTTCCTTCTTCTTTTCAAAAGTATAGCCAAGAATATTGTAAGTGGATAATGTAGCAGCCATCACCACATTGATTATACATAGATGTTAAGGAATATTAAGGGATATTATTATGGAATCAATCTCCAAAATAAAATTCCTAATATCTTTAAGATTCATGATTTTATTATATTTCCTTATTAGATGAAGATTTCCTATATTCATTATTATTGTTCATAGTTATAGGATTCCTTTTCTATTTTGGATTTCTATGTAGCCTATATATATAGGCCTCTACTATTGTAAATTCATATAGAGTGAATTCAAGACTTTCTTTCATTATCTAACAATATAAATGATCGGCTCCATAATACATTACAAGATGCTTTGACGTTTATTCTACGGAACTTAGCCATAGAGTTCCTCACCAGAGCCAGATTTGTGAGCTTCCCATAAGCTCTTGAATGTGAAATTGCTTCATGCTTTCAATGTTTTTGCTAATAAAAAACTTGAGCACATAATACTGATGTCTTCTAGAAGAGGGATATGACCCAAATCAAAGGATGAGATATGATTGTCGTTAAGAAACTGAAAATGCAAATTCTGCCAAGATTTACATCGTTCACAGATATTAATATATTACAGTAACATGAATTCTTCCTGGAACAAATCAGGCATGCAGAGTCAACTATGATTTTGTTGAAGAGGAGGTGCTGCGGCTTCTGGTAAAATACAATGATAGACAATCACATTTCGCACGGAACATTCAACCTGAAGGTCAAGGAAGATAATCAAGATTAATGCTGAATTTAATGAACAAATCTTTAAGCTGGAATCTTTTTACTTTACAAAATCAATATGTAAGCAAGCTTATAACTCTTTTTTTTCTTTTCTTTTTGTTGAGAAAAGTTCATGTAAGGAAACCTAGGACACCACTTATCTCCACATTGGTATGATATTGTCCACTTTGGGCCTAAGCCCTCATGGATTTGCTCTTGGGTTATACCCAAAAGGCCTCATACCAATGAAGATACATGTCCATCCTTATATACCCATGATCTTCCCCATATCTAACCAATGTGGGACTTTGGGACTTTGTTTGCACACCCAACAATCCTCCCCTCGAACAAAGGACCACAAAGGACAACTGAGCCTCCCCTCAAACGATCATTCATCCGTCCACTCCATGAAGACCAGAGCACACCGCCTGTCTAACCGAGCACTCACGGATCACGATCGGGGCTCACCACCTTTGTTCGGTATTCCGAGGATTCGTCCACATGGCTAACACCGGGGCATGACTCTGATACCACTGTAAGGAACCTAGGACATCACTTATCTCCACATTGGTATGATATTGTCCACTTTGGGCCTAAGCCCTCATGGATTTGTTCTTGGGTTATACCCAAAAGGCCTCAAACGATCATTCATCCGTCCACTCCATGAAGACCAGAGCACACCACCTGTCTAACCGAGCACTCACGGATCACGATCGGGGCTCACCACCTTTGTTCGATATTCCGAGGATTCATCCACATGGCTAACACCGGGGCATGGCTCTGATACCACTGTAAGGAAACCTAGGACATCACCTATCTCCACATTGGTATGATATTGTCCACTTTGGGCCTAAGCCCTCATGGATTTGCTCTTGGGTTATACCCAAAAGGCCTCATACCAATGAAGATACATGTCCATCCTTATATACCCATGATCTTCCCCATATCTAACCAATGTGGGACTTTGGGACTTTGTTTGCACACCCAACAGTTCAGAACTCTTTAAAATGAACCATTGGCAAAACAAATCAAATATTGTCTTTGTGACTACTAAACTACTCGTTTAACAGCGAGCCTGACAGTTTAATATATCATCTCTCACTTTGTTCAAGCCAGACAAATGTATAACCTAGTGCTTGCACCCAAAATATGGAAGTCTTGCCCAATTAATAATAAAATTCAGTCCAAGCCCGGATTAGTATTATCTATAAAGTTGGTTTCTTCAAAAATCAGATGTGTGCTAATTTTCTTCCACCATGTGCATTTTTCCTCAAAAAGGGCAAGTGGAAAACATGAAACAGCAGTTGTAGGAGATGGGGGAGTGCTGAAGGCATATATAAAAAGGAGGGGAAATCGATAATGAAGGACACCCAACTCAATCCAGAAAAACGACTCAAATTCAGTATCTTAGCCGGTAGTTTAAATCTTTTAGAATTCTAATTCCTTTTGCATTTAGATTTCCAGTATTTTTAATCTTTCAATAATTCAAGCTTTCTTTTTGTAATTAGAATTCCAGTAATCAAAGTATTCCTTTTACAATTCCTATTGCACTAGATAAAAATTTATTTATTTCTCAACATCTTAGTTTAAATCTAATTGTTCACCCCTTTCGAACTTTAGAAGACCTAATTAACAATTGTTTGTTTTGGAAGTCAATCATCATTAATTTCAACTTTGAGGACCCGCTTCTCTGGCACACCCACGCACTCTAACAACCAACGATACTTTGCGACCCAACACCTAGACCACAAAATTTAGTTCGAAATGTGAAACCAAAAAAAAAAAAAAAATGACAACAAATTAAGTTTATCTCTAGCTTCAGAAACATGCCATAGCTTGAACAGGTAGTAGTTGCAGAAATATTTGACTGGATAACTTGCATGTAATGCTTGTTGTAAGAGAGTTTTCCAATTGGAAGTGAAGATTCTCAGTCTCATATACAATTGCCTTCCAATATCTAGAGGTATGTGTTAGCGCCATATCACTTGATGAAGGATTTTGATAATGCAACGCTAGCGGTTCGATGCGCATTCACGATCATTACAAAAAGATGTCGAAGTAAATGGATGTTAAGACTCAAGAGCCTAATGAAGATATCTAGTGTAGTCTTATAACTTAGGGCTCTCAATGTAAGTGAGTTGATTTTAAGTACTCTAAACTCATAGAACTCGTGCACATTCATATAGATGCATTAGGGTCATGTGCAACAAAATTTTAAATCTTCAAATCCTAAGTTTATGCACTGAGACCGGCATACCGGTCCTTGATACCGGCATACCGGTTTCCCTGATCTAGCTTGGGCAGCTTTGCATGCTCTCTGGAACCGGGTTACTCCATATCGATCTACCATACCGGTCAATCTGGAGTTTGCACAGCTACTGGAACCGGGACGGTGCATACCGGTCCCTATACCGATTAGCTAACCGGCATACCGGTCAGTAATCCTGTTGGTGAGCATAACCTTCAAAGGTCATATAGTCGTTTAATTGCAGGTAAACTGGCATACCGGTCTCAAAACAGAGAGCTGAGGCAGTTTTCACCTTCACTATATATTGAACCCCAATTTCGTTTTTGCCAACTTCTTGCACCTTCTTACATTTTCTTTTAAGGCAAAAACATAGAGTTAACTTAAACCTGTTGTAAATTCTCTAAGTATTAAGTTTGGATGGAGGAGGGTCATGTCTCTTGGGTGGTGCCCTATAGGAAGGGCACAAACTGTAGGGACATGTCCTCCAAATTATAAGAACACACTTCTATGCTCCAAATGGTGCATGGAAAGGGTATAAATAACCCTTAGGAGGGTTATACCTCAAACCAAATGGTGCCCTTAAGGCACCTTTCCATGCCTTTATATAGGAGCCTTCATGTTCATTCTAAGAATATATAACAAAAACTAGAAGTATCATACATAGTTAAGAGGAGTCTTTTCTTTTGAGTCAAGAGAGTTTCCATCATTCTTCCTAGTTCAAGATCTTGTTAAGGAGTGCCTCTTGAACAAGAGGAATCCAAAGAATCCTGGGAGAACGTTAGCCACATTGCATCCGTAGAGCACCGAGACGGAGGCTAATAAGTTCTTAAGGACAGAATCATCTCGACTTGGACTTGTTTTTTAATCATCATCTACAATTTTCCAGGTTTTTCTTATTCTCTAAGGTTTGGGGTTTATATCTTATATTGGTATGTTAGTGTAGATCTGAATCCATTATTGTGTTCTGATTTGATTTGAATGATGCATGTTAGTTTTCGTTTAATAACATCATTTCCCCAACAATCTTAAGAACTTATTAATTTTTAGTGGTGTTAGATGAAATTTCACATGTGTTAATAAGAAATTTTTATGGAAAAAGGTTTCTGTGCATGAAAAATACGCATATGCGTTCGAACGCCCGACGAACGTGTAGGCAAAATTTTGAATTTTCGTAAGAACGTTCGAACGCGTAGTCAAACGCAACTCGAACGCAAGTCTTCTGCCTTAGAACGTTCGAACGCGTCTTCAAACGCAACACGAACATAAAATCTCTAGAACATTCCGTTCGAACGCGTTCTTGAACCCTACACGAACGTGCACTCTATAGAACACTTCGTTCGAACACGTTTTCGAACGCTACACGAACGTGAACTCACTGGATAGTTTCGTTCGAACGAAGATACGAACGCGACACTAACGAATTGATCCTGGAATTGTTTCTAAATTGAAATAGACTTAGATTAACTTAAATTATCATAATATTAACTTAGTGAAATCATATACTGTATTACAATAAACTTGGTAGTATAGATTTAAGTTAATATTAGGGTGTTCAATTATCACAAGCATACACATAGTGATAAAATTGAAATTTAATTGTGTGTTGCATACTTGGTTGAGAATTAAAAGTGTAATCTTACACAAGTAATTCCATTCAATCTTGGTTGATTTATACACACACACACACACACACATTGTATTGTGAAATTAAAAGTGTAATACTAAGTTTGAATGCCTAAGAGATTCTATTGAGGAAGTGTTTAAAGGATTTTCTGTCAAAAATGCGATAAAAGCCTAAGTGGTCAGGGATTTAAGTGGTTACTCCGGACCCCCCTCGTCCTCTGGGAATATTCCTTTATTCACTTATCATAAGAAACCTTAGTCGTAAATTCAAGGACTTGTGTTAATTGGTACTACTGTCCAATATAACAACGAGTGGATACTTGGTATATCACTTGAACAAGATCATTCGTTGATCGTTGTACAATTTGTCTTTTGTAGACTTATTGATCGTTGTTGGTTTTTGCCAGTTACACATGGCTAGCGAAAACATCACAGTACCGGTCGCTCATGGAGAAAAATCGGAAAAGTTTGGTAGAGCAAACTTTAAACAATGGCAAAGCAAAATGTTGTTCTACCTGACAACTCTGCAGTTGGCTAAGTACCTTAAAGATCCTTCGGGTCCTGTGGAGGGAGAAACAGAAACAGCCAAGCAACTGCGAGAAGAGACATGGTCGCCAGACGACTTCTTGTGCAAGAACTATCTTTTGGGAGGACTTGACAATACCCTGTACAATATGTACCAAGGCATGATTTCTGCGAAGATTCTCTGGGAATCTCTCGAGAAGAAATAGAAAACCGAGGATGCCGAGCAAAAGAAATTTGTCATGGGTAGGTTCCTAGACTACAAAATGATAGATTCAAGAACCGTTATGTCTCAGTTGGGTGAACTACAATTGATCATTCATGAAATATTGGATGAAGGAATGAAACTCTGTGAGACGTTTCAAGTTACCACAATCATTGAAAAGTTGCCTCCATCATGGAAGGATTTCAAGAGCTATCTGAAACACAAAAAGAAGCAGATGAGTCTTGAAGACCTTGGGGTTCGATCGAGGATCGAAGAGGACAACATGAAGTCCGAGAAGGCCAGCTACAAGACTATGGATTCTAAGGCCAACATCGTCGATGGTGTAAAGGGTAGCAAAAAGAGAAAGAACAGTGGAGCTGATTCTTCCCAAGCTGACAAAAATTTCAAGGGGAAGTGCTACAACTGCGGAAAAAACGGTCATATGGCAAAGGACTGCAGAAACAAGAAGTCTCGGGACAAAGGCAAGAAAAAGAAAAATGAGGCCCATGTCACTGAAGATGAGCAGCCAACTGATGAGATCTCAGAGATGAACCTCTCAGCAATGGTAACTGAAGCCAACTTGGTTGGGAATCCGAGAGAATGGTGGGTAGACATTGGGGCTACTCGTCATATTTGTGCTGATAGCAAGATGTTTTCCTCGTATCAGAAGGTCGATGGTGGCGATCTTCTGACAATGGGAAACTCGTCTACCTCTAGAGTGGTTGGACAAGGCACAGTGGTTCTGAAGATGACTTCCGGAAAGGAGCTTACATTGAAGAATGTCTGCATGTTCCTGATATTCGGAAGAACTTAGTCTCGGGTTCTCTCCTTAGCAAGAATGGTTTTAAGCTTGTATTTGTTTTTGATAAATTTGTATTGACCAAGAATGATGTTTATGTAGGAAAATGATACCTCACTGAGGGCCATTTCAAATTCAATGTAATGATTGTCAATCGACACAGTGCTGATAATAAAGCTACAACTTCCGCTTATATTATTGAGTCACAAAATGTATGGCATGGGAGGTTAGGACATGTTAATTATGATACGATGCGTAAATTAATTAACATGGACCTTATACCTAAATTTGCAATTGATAACCAACATAAATGTGAGGCATGTGTTGAAGCAAAAATGCATAGAACATCATTTCATTCTATAGAACGAAGTTCTGAACCCTTGTAACTTGTACACACTGATGTGTGTGATATGAATATTGTGCAAACAAGAGGCAGTAAAAAGTACTTTGTCACTTTTATCAATGATAGCACAAGATTCTGTTATGTGTAGCTGAAGAGCAAAGATGAAGCTATTGAGAGCTTTATACACTATAAGAATGAAGTTGAAAATCAACTTGGCAAGAAAATCAAAAGAATCATGAGTGATAGAGGTGGTGAATATGTGTCACCATTTGGTGAATATTGTTCCAAACATGGAATTATTCACGAAACTACTACTCCTTATTCGCCTCAACAGAACGGGATTGCTGAGCGCAAAAATTGAACGTTGAAGGAAATGATGAACGCCATGTTGACAGGTTCTGGTTTACCCCAGAACTTGTGGGGGGAAGCCTTGCTTTCCGCGAACTACGTTCTAAACAAGCTATCTCACAGAAGATTGGACAAGACACCATATGAGTTGTGGAAATGTCACGTACCTTCCTACAAGTATCTGAAAGTGTGGGAGTGTCTTGTCAAAGTAATGGTTCATAAACCTAAGAAAGTTAGAATATGACCCAAAACTGTTGATTGTATAGTCATTGGATATGCTCGCAACAGTAGTGCGTATCGATTCTTGGTACATAAGTCTGAGATTCCTGACATCAATCCGAATATGATAATTGAGTCAAGGAATGCAAATTTTTTGAAGAGACATTTTCTTGTAAGGAAAAACAAAGAACATAATCTCTCAAAAGAACTATTGATACTGTCAAAGACAATGATCAGGTTGACCAAGAATCAGATCAACATGAAAATGTTGAGACAATTGAACCTAGACGTAGCAAAAGAGCTAGAACGTCTAAGTCATTTGGTCCCGATTTTCTGACATACTTGTTAGAAAATGAGCCTCAAAGCTATAAAGAAGCAATGTCTTCGTCGGAGGCACCTTTGTGGAAAAATGCTATCAATAGTGAGATTGATTTCATCCTACAAAACCATAGGGAGTTGGTTGATCTTCCTCAAGGTTGTAAGCCACTGGGCTACAAATGGATATTCAAACGAAAGATGAACCGGATGGATCAATAGATAAGTACAAGGCAAGACTTGTCATAAAAGGTTATAGACAAAAAAAATGCCTTGATTACTTTGACACCTATTCAGTGGTGACTCGTATCACGTCAATAAGAATGCTCATAGCCATAGCAGCTATATTTGGTCTTGAAATACATCAGATGGATGTAAAGACGTCATTCTTAAATGGCGAACTGGATGAAGAGATTTACATGGAACAACCAGAAGGTTTCAATGTTCCTGGACAAGAATAGATAGTGTGCAAACTTGTAAAATCCTTGTAAGAATTAAAACAAGCACCTAAGCAATGACATGAAAAATTTGACAAAGAGATGTTGTCAAGTGAATTCAAAATCAATGAGTGTGATAAGTGTGTGTACACCAAATCAACTCAAAAATGATATGTCATTGTGTGTCTCTACGTAGACGATATGCTGATAATTGGTAGTAATCATGAGATGATTCAGTCTACCAAGAAAGTGTTGACCAGCAAATTTGATATGAAAGATTTAGGAGTAACTGATGTGATCTTAGGAATTAAGATTTCTAGAACATCAGAAGGGTATATATTATCTCAAACTCACTATGTTGAGAAGATACTTGAGAAATATAACAAATGAGATCTAAATGTGGCTAGAACTCCTGTAGACCTAACTCTTCATTTATCAAAGAATATTGGGTCGAGCGTATCACAATTAGAATATTCGAGAATCATCGGAAGCCTGATGTATCTCACCAATTGCACACGACCTGATATCGCTCAAGTTGTAAATAAGCTTAGCATATATACGAGCAATCCAGGACATAACCACTGGAAAGTCATAGTAAGAGTTTTGAGGTATCTGAGAGAAACTTCAAAATATGGTATGCATTATACGAGATATCTTGATGTTCTAGAGGGATACAGCGATGCTAACTGGATATCTGATACAGTGGATTCCAAATCTACGAGTGGATTTGTTTTCACACTTGGTGGTGCAGCCGTGTCATGGAAATCCTCGAGGCAAACATGCATTGCCCGGTCTACTATGGAATCAGAGTTCATAGCATTAGACAAAACAGCGGAAGAAGCGGAATGACTTCGAAATTTCCTGGAGGATATTCCAAATTGGCCCAAACCGGTGTCAGGGATAAGCATACAATGTGATAGTCAATCGGTTATTGGGAGAGCCCAAAATACAATGTACAATGATAAGTCTCGACACATACGTCACAGACATAATACCATACGACAACTGCTCTCAAGTGGCATAATATCGATTGATTATGTGAAATCAAAGGAAAACCTAGCGGATCCACGTACTAAAAGTTTACCTAGAGAGCAAGTTGTGAAGTCATCGAGGGGAATGAGCTTGAAGCCTATAAATTAAGAATTGTCACTGTGGAAACCCAACCTAGCTGACTGGAGATCCCAAGATCTAGGTTCAAAAGGGACAACTGAAACTTTGTGCAATTCAAAACAAGTACTGTAGAGTTTTATACTCTTTCCCATTCCGATAATGACGCAGAGTGCTGTCTGTCAAGTCTAGGCTAAGCTAAGGCTTTTAATGATCACTATATTAGGAGATGAGTCCTAATGGGGATAAAGGCAGATTACCTCTTTATAGTAAATCACCTATTTCAAGTAAGAAGTGAGGCCGCTTCCATGGGATTTTACAGGCTGATTTCCCTAAAGTGCTTGATGAATCCAAAACCAATGTTCATGGCCGAAATGAACACAACCTTAGAACGGGAAGTGGTCTAAGTAAAGCTGTGTGTTGGCAATTGTCTTGGTTTACACCAACGACAGAACAGTTCAAGACTATGGGTCACTGATTTGCCAAGTAAATCCGATTGCCATTCACTAGGAAAGGTTCAATGCGAAAACTACCTATTTCGATGCAGCTTTAGTTCACGGAAACTCTCTTAAGTGTCTGCATGAATATTTAGAGAATTGTGGGGGATTGTTGTAAATTCTCTAAGTATTAAGTTTGGATGGAGGAGGGTCATGTCCCTTGGGTGGTGCCATTGTTTAAAAAATCGGTTGAGGCGGCCGCCTCGAGGCGCCGCGTCGCGGCGACAGCGCGTTGAGGCGGCCGCCTCTTTCGGTTTTTCGAAGGCGGCCGCCTCACTGCGTGTGAGGTGGCCGCCTCAAGCCGCCTCACGCCAAATCGGTGTGAGGCGGCCTGAGACGGCCGCCTCACGTCGACAAAGAGGTGAGGCAAAAAAAAAATCACCATAATGAAGAAGAAAAAGAAGACGAAGAAGAAATGACTGAAGAAGAAGAAAAAATGAAGAAGAAGAGGCGTAATGGCTGTTAAAATTAATGCTATGTGTATTGTACAGTTGTTTTTGATGTACAACTGTTAATATTAATGATGGTGTACATCTTTTTTTTTTTTTGAAATTGGTGTACAATTGTTCAAATAAATAAAATGTGATGGAATTTGAAATTATTTTTGCGGCTAGAAATCAATTTTTAATAATCTTTTGTATTTGTTATAGATAATCAATTTTTGACGCTGGACTTTGTGAATTTTGATGATATTCATGTATTAAATTGAAAAATTAAAAATAATGAAAGTTTTTATTACTATTATCATATATATATATATATATCAACATCATTTTTAAATTGTTAATATCATTAATCAACATTAATTGTGATCTTTAAAAAATTAATTATGGATGATATCAAATTAACTTATTATTAATAATACAATTATTTATTATAAATGTTTAAATAAAAAAATAAGTTACAAAAAATTACTAAATATTTATAATAAATTTATTATTAATCAAGAATTATCATGTCATCAAGTTTTAAAAATTATAATATTTTTTTGGCGTTGCATTGAGGCGTCCGCCTGGCCGCCTCCAGGTGGTCCACGTCGCGCCTCAAAGTTACAAAAATTTTATTAGTTAAAATTATTAATTATTAATTTATAACGTTACTAAATATTTATAATAAATTTATTATTAATCAAGAATCATCATTTCATTATTTTTAAATATTTTCTGATCGAGGCGCCCGCCTCACCGCCTCGAGGAGGTCTGCCTCGTGCCTCAATGGCTGACCGCCTCGAGGCGCCGCCACGTATTTTTAAACATTGGGTGGTGCCCTATGGGAAGGGCACAAACTGTAGGGACATGTCCTCCAAATTAGAAGAACACACTTCTAGGCTCCAAATGGTGCATGGAAAGGGTATAAATAACCCTTAGGAGGGTTATACCTCAAATCAAATGGTGCCCTTAAGGCACATTTCCATGCCTTATATAGGAGCCTTCATGTTCATTCTAAGAATATATAACAAAAACTAGAAGTCTCGTACATAGTTAAGAAGAGTCTTTTCTTTTAAGTCTAAGAGAGTTTCCATCATTCTTCCTAGTTCAAGATCTTGTTAAGGAGTGCCCCTTGAACAAGAGGAATCCAATAAATCTTGGGAGAACGTTAGCCACATTGCATCCGTAGAGCACCGAGACGGAGGCTAATAAGTTCTTAAGGACAGAGACATCTCGACTTGGACTTGTTTTTTAATCATCATCTACAATTTTCCAGGTTTTTCTTATTCTCTAAGGTTTAGGGTTTATATCTTATATTGGTATGTTAGTGTAGATCTGAATCCATTATTGTGTTCTGATTTGATTTGATTGATGCATGTTAGTTTTCGTTTAATAACACCATTTCCCCAACAAAACCTTCATCATCATACACTCTCTTCATAATCAAAGCTCACACACTATACCTTCATATCATAATAGTAAGCTTGGAATACTTGGGTTAAAAACTCACACCTTAAATCTTCTTTATCTATTGTGAGTACCCAAATTGTGTTGTAAACTTTTTATATTCTTAAATAATTATGGTAATGAAATCCCTTATTGAATGGGTATATTCAAAAGGATGGATTTCTGTAAAGGTTTGGGGTGAACCTAGGAAAAATCTTGGTTTTGGGTGAACCACGAAAAACTCTTGGTTTGTGAGTGAGCCACGGGAAATTCTCGGTGTAATGTGTGCGATCACATTTACATAGTAAAAAACTTCAAACGTGGCTTGAGAAAGTGGACGTCAGTGTTCTAAAACGCGCTAGGCGCTAGTTGGGCGGCGACCCAGCGCCTAGGGCGCCTAGGCGGGGCCTAGACAATTAGTCCGCAGACAGTTAAAATCTAATATTTTCCAACATCATAATTGATAAATAATCCAAATCATATATATTCAATCAAAATGTAATAAAACATAAAACCATTAATCAAACTCAATCAACCATATAATGATATAAAATATCATTTTATTAAGTTGTTCATCATCCTTTAACAAAGTTAAACTACACTAAATATCTAATTCTTCTTCATCTAATTCAAACTCATCATCCTTAGGTTCTTCATCAGAATCAAAATCATCTTCATCAAGTTCTCTATATTCAACATTTCTAGCGTTTTTTCGAGGTTGTAATATGTCATCGGCCCCAGATGCTTCTCCAACCATCCTTCAAGTAAGCCCCGAACCGGGCTCTACTTCTTCATCATCACCAGAGTCACCACCCTCAACAATCCATCCTTGTGCATTAGTAGCATCTTTGGCTTGTAATACATCCACTTTCAAATCCTTCTCCCTTTTTGCGTTTGTTCTTCAACTTGGCATTAAATAAAACATAGACAAGATTATTTAATCGATTCACATCTAGTCTATTCTTTTTCTTCGTGTGAATCTACATAAATAATTTAAATAAATCAATTAATATTAATAATTATAAAATAAAATAATCAAATATTTAGCTAATGTTAAATATTTACCCCCTCAAAAGTGCTCCAATTTCGTTCGCACCCGGATGAACTAGTGGTTAATGAAAGTATCATTTTTTCCATATTTAGCAAGTTAGGAGTATGATATCCATATGTACGCCACCATGAAACTACAAATAAACATAAATAGTTTGAATGAAATATAATAATTCTTATATATTTTGCAAAAATATTCAAATGAATACTTTGTTTTTACCTGGATTAAAAACATCAATCGATACCCGACATGCTTTGATCCCCACTTCTTTACCAAAAGTTTCATATTTTGTCTTGTACGAAGCCAACTCATCATTTATCACCTTACTCTGCATGTCAATGTCATTGGGGAAGAAAGCCTCCACAACCGTAAATACTCCATCCATTACTTTCACATCGTACTCAATACTTGTATCCTTATAGTAGTAGCAAGGATTTAAAAGATAAGCAACACAATGTAATGGAGTATCAAGCCGCCCTTCAATTTTACTATCAATAATCTCCAAGATTGGCCGATAATTACTCTCAATATTGTTCAATGCATCATTGATCTCTTCTTTTGCATTCTTTAGCTCTCCATAAACAAACCCCATGGATGGCTTTCTATCCCCATCAACTAATCGAAGCACCCTCACCAAAGGTGCAAACACCTTCAAACATTGGGTCACCCCATTCCAAAAAGAGACACTCGTCACCGTGGCAAATGCAGTTTTCCCTTTAGCTTGCTTCGACCATATGCACTCATCACATTCCGTGCTAGCAAACATGGTTCGCAAACTTTCTTTTTTCTCGATCAAACTTTGTAAGGATAAGAAAGCTGAAGCAAACCTAGTTACTCCCGGTCTAACTATGTCCCTCTGTTTTGTAAACGATCTCATCATGGACAAAGTCTTGTGATGGGCATACACGAAAATGGTGAAAGCCTTGGCACTATGAATGGTTTTCTTGTACCTCGGCAATTTCCCAATATTTTCAAGCATGAGGTTTATGGTGTGAGTAGCACATGAACTCCAAAAAATATTTGGCATATTCGCCTTCAACAACTTTGCCGCGGCCATATTGTTTGAGGCATTGTCTGTTACAACTTGAACCACATTTTCCGCCCCCACTTGTTCAATGCTCGTCATCACATACTCATAAATGTGCTCAGCAGTATGCGCCACATCAGAACTTTCCTTGGAAGAAAGGAAAATGGTACCTATTGTGCAATTAACACACAAATTCATTATACTTCTCCTTTTCTTATCACTCAAAGCATCTTTTATGATAAAACACTCGTTCTCCATCCACTCCTTATCATGTTGTTTCAGGAAATCTTTAACACTTGCAACTTCCTCTTTCAACAATGGCTCCCTCAACTCATATTGGCTAGGACCTCTGAAACCCGGTCCAAATTGACCAACTGCTTCCATCATCGCTATCCAACTGTCATTGTCAATAGCATTGAAAGGAATATCGGATTCATACACCCACTTAGCAACAAATCGCTTGACATTATGCGTCTTTTCTTTAAAAAGCGCTTCATTAATATTTTGTTGCCGCATTGTTTTACCATCACTAGCTGGAGAATCAGGAGAGGTTACCACTGTCCACCTATCCAAAGGGCCGCGATGCCGAGGGGGTCTTGAATCTAACCCTTCTTCTATTTCACGAATTTCGGCTTCTTCTTCATCGCCCTCAATATTAACTCCTTGCCTTATCTCACTAACATGCTTCTCTTTTCTTTTCTTCTTATTCCTTGCCTCTAAAATGGCTTGTCTACACTTCTCTTGATCTTCTTTACTAGACTTTGGATATTTTGCAACATTCCCCAATATATGCCCAATATGTTCTTTCATTCGGTAAACTCCACCGGAAAAAAATTTTGAACACAACTTGCATTTCACTTTATCCAAGTTATTCGGATCCACTAAAGCCCCATACTCCCATCCAACATCATTTGAATTCTGTTTAAGAACGGGACTACACTTCGAATTAGAAGCCGCGGAAGAAGCCATTAACTACAATTTTGATTAGTAAAAAGTCATTATAAAGAACTAATAATTTGAACTCAAAACATCATAAAGAACTAATAATAGCAAGGATGCAAAACCCAAAATTCCAACTCTTCAAAATCTTAAAACAAATTCAGTATAAAATGAGAAAATGACAATGCAAAACAACATAAACCCTAAAATTTATTTGCATTGTCTTTACTTAAATTTATAATTTAATATTTTAATTAACAACTTTAAGTAACTAACTAATGTCTAATAATCTCTAATATGAATATGTAAATAATTTTTAAATGCATATCAAAAAATAAAATCAAAATCAAAATAGAGGCCAAATGAATTTTAGGACAAAAGAAAAAAAAAATGAAGACTTAGTGACTTACTAAATCAAATAAGTAATTTCCAATTAAATCAAGTTGGAACAACAAAATAAAATAATAATTTTACCTTATTTTTCCCAAAATGACGTGATGAAAAGAGAGGAGAAGAAGTGCAGAGAGAAGCCGAAACTGAGAGAAGAAGAACTGTAAACATATTAGGTTTTTTTTTTATTATTATAAACACTCCCCCAAAACGACGACGTTTTGGGGGGTCTTCTGACTCCCCAAAACGTCGTGGGGGATCTTTTAACCCCCCAAACGACGACATTTTGGTCCCCTTCTGTAAAAGAAATTTATCGCCGATTATCGGCCATGTATCGGCGCGTAGTCGGCCGAGTGGCGGCGAAATCGGCGCCGATTTCATGCCGCCCACTCGATCGCGCGACTACCACCAACGATTTGGTGGTAGTCGTCGTGCTTGGCCGACGTCGAGCGATTACGCGCCGCCTAGGCGGTGCGTTTTCGAACACTGGTGGACGTAGGCAAAGAGTTGGCCAAATCACTATAAATCCGATGTCAATTTCTCTAACCGTTACTTCTTTTATTTATTGCAAATTTTATTTTATATATGCATATTGTTTAGAAACTTGCATTTGGAAATTAATTGTTGAATTCATTAATTGTAGAAATTGAACACTAAGCTTAATTGGTAAATTTACTAACTAAGTGGCTTAAAATTTCAAAGATTTTTAATTCTGTAATATTTGGCCAATACCCAATTCACCCCTTCTTGGGTATACAATATTTGTTGTTCGAGTGCTTGTAGGCAATTTTAGTGTAAACCTAAATTTAAAATTCTCTTCAAATGAATTCTCTCTGAGTCAATGCCAGATGATATCATTCATAATGATGAAAATTTACTACCAACTACACTATGGTGAGATCAATGAGTTAGAAATAAACTACCTTTTATGTGTATTTCCCTTGACAAGTAGATCGGTCACTTTTCTAATGGAAGGGTACCTTCTACCCATGACTTCTGGGATCAACAACTTGGTGCACCTTCCTGTTTTCAGCACTTGAATACTGCCCCACAATGCGAGCATGAGGAATGGACTCTTCTCCACGGGCAAGGGAATCCACATTCTCAAGCAGGTACTGCCTTGGAAGTCTACCTACGACATTGCCCTCCTCATTCCCATCTCTGTCTAAGAATGCAAAATGCGGAATACCCTCAACTCCAAACTCATCAAGCTCTTGTTCCCATTTCGTGTTGTCAACATTCAACATAACGAAATTCACACGGTCCCTAGACCAAAAGTCAGCAGTTCTGATTAAGCAAATCATCCACAAAAATTATCTCAAAGAACCTTGAGCCTTCATAATCAGTAAGATAGTAATAGAAATATGTGAATATAGAATAACAAATAAAAGCTCAGAAATTATTACTTGTATTGCTGTTCAACTTTGTATACATCCGGAGCTAATTCTCTACATACTTCACACCAATCTGCATAGAACTCTACAACAGTGGGCTTCCCATTTGTGAGAGCCTGGATAATCAGACAAAAAAGAATGTAGCCATAATATCTAAATGGATTCACTGGATACAGCTGCATAGATATGTTGGAAAGAACTTCAATTTGATCAAAAACATGAAAACTGATTTTTAGAAGTAAGATTTTATAAATCCTTTTAAAAATGAAAAGCTAAATTCAAGAATTATATGTAATAAAACAAATTGAATAACTAATAGAACAAAAATAAACATGTTCATAAGGTAAAGCAGCAGCAGATAGGTCCTTCAAAGAAACACCAAAATCAAGTCTTGTAAATAAGAAAAGTCCCAAAGCAGCAAGAGTAGAAGCCACTGCTATTCCCCTATTGATTTCTTTGTTGGGAAATTCAATAAACCCAGCATCCATGGACGAGTTCGTGCTCTGGGTATTGGTGCTATCACTGACTGATGAATCACTCTTAACGACTGTTTCCTACAGCCAGCAAAGAACTAAATGATCCACTTAACAAAATAATGTTCAAGCTATTTAAGAGAACAGAGGAACAAGAAAACAAACGCACCGTTTCGGTTTCAGCTGGATCAGGGGTGGTTTGGCAAGCAATAATTCTGGGAAATCCGCGAGTCTTGAGTTGATAATGGATTGAGGTTTTAATGAGTTGTGAAGGTTGATGAACAGTGTGAAAAGAGGGTCGGAATTTAAGGAAAACAACTGGGTTGGAACACACTCGAGCCATGGACAGAGACTCTCAGTTAATGACTTGTGTGACTACTGTTAACTAAAAACTCGCGTCATATAATTGACTTCTATAAGCTGATAGCAGTGCATAGGGATCTGAATGAATGTCCCAATTCTTTACACTTTATTTATTTTATTTTTTTAAAAAAAATTTGTTTAACTCATTCAAACTGGCCTAGTTTCAGTTTTAACCTTCACTTCAACCAGTCTATTTTTTAGAATACCTTCAGTCTAAACTACTATATTGTTGTCACCTGCCAGTGCCACAACTTGTTTAGGGGATGTATTGAATTGAGATTTTAAAAGATTATTTCAAGTTAAATAAGTCTTGTGTTATTAAATTAAGACTTTTAAATAATCTAAAAAATTTTGTGGTATTTCATTAAGATTTTTAGGACTTTTTAAATAGAGTGTCCAAATCCAGTGGTATTCAATCAGAACTTTAAACAAATAATAAAAAGTCTTATGGTATTGAAAAACTTGTTGATTTTGAAGGATTTTTTTATATGTGAGATTGTGTGAGACTTTTTAGTAGAAAATATAAATATCAAATCCTATAAAAAATCTCACCCTAACCCATCAGATTTTTGACATAAGATTTTTTTGAGGCTAGAGAATAGAAGAAAAACAGACTTGTGAACTCTTCGTGAATAAGGTACTTTTGTGTTCCAATTTTTTATTATGTGTGGATCGAATTTTATTTGTGAATGAAAATAGATAGATTGATGATATAGGTTTATTCCTGAAATATTTGATTGTTGTGTCCTTTTCGCTGTTGTTGTGTCCTTTATTGAATCTCAAAGTAATCTCACTGTGAATCCGATTTTAAAGATTAAAAACTTCCAGTTTGATTTTTCAACCTTAAAAAAATTGCTGTTTTTGTAAAGTACTTGCTCTCTTAACCCACCACAATCTATAAAATGGCTTTAAAAGTATTATTCACATATCAATTTCAGAATAAAATAATTAATGATGTGAACGAATTAAAAGCTTTTAATCTCAGGCTGAAAGCCATTTTGAAATGAATTAAAAGCCATTTTGAACGAATATATACCAAACCTATATATATATATATATCAAAAAATAAATTAAAAGCTTCCAAAAAAACGATGTTTTTGTTACATGTTGTTTACTTTTGTACAAATTGGTACTATCTAAATGTGTAAAAAATCAACGACTTATCTAAATGTGTGCTGCATATTAGCACTAACATGGCAGAGGCAGATAGTATCTTAAAAATTTAAAATAATTTTAGGAGTAAAGTGTGCATAATTATGTTGTTTGAAAATATATTGATCTCTGAAAAATAAATAAATAAAGGGATTTGAGTTAAAAAAAAATTGCATGTCTGGAACTTTTAAGATGTTAATTTTGAGATTACAACAGTTTGAAAAGTTTGGTGAAACAGTTACTTTATACTTATAATTTATGTCTCAAAGGGGTGTGGCTTGGTGGTGTAGGGTCCAGGATCTCACCTTGAGGTTCTGGGTTCGAATCCAGGGGGTGCACTTCTTGTAAGAGCCTGGGATAGCCGGTGGTTTTACCTGCGCCGCGGCCCAGAATGGGTGGTTTGGTGGTGGGGTTTCCATCGTTTTCAAAAAAAAAAATACTTATAATTTATACGTATCACTCACCAACAAATTATTCTAGTTCGACAAAAGAATGAAAAAAAGAATCTTATACATATCAACATGAGTCAAAAATAATAATTTCTTTCATGTGTTGTAGAAGTAATTTAAATGGGGGATTCAGAGCAAGGAAATAACAAAGGAAAAGGCAAAAAGAAATAGAACTATGAATCTTAGACCATTGATGATACGAATGAGTTGTTGCACCTCTTGTGGATGCTGTCAATAGGGGATTACGTGATGCTAATAGGTCACTTAGCAAGCAAAATGTAGAAAGAGTGATACTTCCTCGTCTTAATGCTAAAATTATAATGTCAGAATCACACATGTACGAAGGTAACGACATAGAGGAAGAAGAAATTAATGACGAATATATGGATGATGAAGAATTTTATGAAGCCATTTACTGTTCAATGATGGCAATTTATTCAATAATGCATGTGTTAAATCAGTTTTTGTTTAGGATGCGTGGTGAACATATTGAACGTCCATTAACTCGACGGCGAATTACTATCATTGGATATGACTATTTCATATGGTTCTATTTCATATGATTCTATTTTCTGTTATTGTTGATGCAAATGTCCACAACTTGAACCAATTGACTTTCATTAGCTTTTTTTTTTTTTTTTATGGTTCCATTCCATAATATACCTTTTTTTTAATAAATTAATAAGTTTTTTCAAATCTTACAAATTCTTATGATATAAATCTTTTCAAATCTTATAAGTAAAAAATCTTTATTAAAAAAAATGTCATAAAATCTTATAAGTCATTACATTCTTTAAATGTATTTTAAAATCTATTGGACTTATTTATCGATAAATAGTCTTTTAAAATCTCAATTGAATACACCCCCCTAAAACTCTAAATATCTACTTATAATTTCACTTCTTCTTCTTCTTCTTTTTTTTTTTAAATAATTGTTGGATTTATGTAGTTGATATAAATCTACTAAAAATTCTATGGAGTTAAATAAAAATCTCAATGTTAATAATAATTATTGTGGATTTTTGTTAGAATAGTGATATTTATACTCCCGAAAGAGTACAAATAAAAAGGATTATGTATATAAAAAATATTTAATTAATTTAAAATTATAATTTAACTATAATTTTATATTTAGTGAGTACTGGTTAGGGAAAAATATGGTTCAATGTCATCCAATTGGATTGGCCCATTTGACTAGGTCTTGATCCCCATGAAGATCCAACCGACTAGATCTTAGCTCGCTTCTAAAGCCCAGTCGACTGGACTTGTTTGTCGGCCCACAATGAATTCCAATCAACTCGATAGTCCAGCTGACTTGTACCCTATTGGCACATGCCCGGATATTCCAACCGACCTAATCGGCACCAAGGATCCGACGTACTTGGAACAACAAGATTTGAATCGGATGATCGATATTTCTGGAATCCTTCTCCATATTACTCACTTGTCTAAACGACGAGATCTGGTCAACACACAACAAGTCCTACTCCTATTATTACTCAAATCCCTTCTTTCATAGGATAACTCTAAAAAATTTCGGGATTACCCGAAGTCCTGAAAGGATTACAACTATCATTTATTTGGGTTCAATTTAATCTTCTATATAAGAATCTGAATCCATCTAGGACTAAGATACCTAAATCTATAAATAAAAGGACCCTAAAGACTACAAACTCGTTCAAACTCTCACTTACAAACTTGAGATCTAGCGTCCTTACTCTCACTCCGCTCAGATATGTTCTTCCCTTCGCCTTTATGGCACACAAATCGAAATACGAGGTATCACTTTCACCTTATTCTCTTTCAAACCACTGTTACCACCATTAATTTGAGTGTCAGAATATTTACGACAACCATCACACCAGTAGTCAGTCACTGTATGTTCCCTCTCTCTTATTTTACAAGATTATTGATATCCCTTTTCACGGTCTACGAGTACATGCGCATATCATTGTTGTATTTTTAAACAGCAAATTTTATATTTCTATATCATTAAATATTTAAATTTCATTAAATTTCCTCTAAATTCTTCCACAGGATAATTCATAATGTATGTGCTCTACAGAAGGAAAAAATAGATTATTTTAATACAAATTTATTCCAAAATTCCAAAAAAATAATCATAATTAATTGACAAAATTTAGCACTTCATTAGAATAATTTATTCAGTACTTTTACATACAGAACTTAAATTTATCAAGAAATCCGGTTAAATACAACAAAATCCACAAAAATAAAATATAAGGTCCTCATAATTATTGTGGTTCAGGTCCCAGGATGCCGTTGACAACAGCAGTAGCGACGAACACGCCAACAAGCTCAGCTCCGGCCACCGCTCCCGCCTGCGCCAGCCCTCCGAAACTCCCTGTCGTTTCGATCTCTTTCTCCACCGCTTCGATCTTTCTCTCTGCCGTTTCGATCTTTTTCTCCGTTTCCATCACAATCTCCACTGCTTCCTCCTCTGCCTGCTTCAGTTTCCTCCTTAAGCCAAACAGCGGAATATCTTCCGCCGAGGACGCCGACTCTCTCCCTGTTAAAACCGGCAATGCCGTCAGCGAGAACAGTAGTAAGTTCCTGCGGCTGGCGTGAAGTGCCGGCGCAGGTTTAGGCGCCTGCGCCTTGCAAGAGACAGGGTGCGTAGTGCGCACACGGAGGAGCGGTGGAGTCTGGAACAGTGAAGATGACGAGATTGTGGAAGCCATGGCTCTCAGTCTCTCTCGAGTCTTGAGTACTGATCCGTTAAGTGAGTGGTTTACGATATTCTGTGGTGGGTGGTGTACAAACAAATAAAATTTTATAAAAGTAGACCACTTCTTTTTAGGCTTTTAAGATAAATATTAAATAGCAACTAAAATAAAATCTTAAAACTAGAGTTAAAAAATATAATAAATGAAAAGACTATTTTAACCATCAATATCTGTTTTCCCACTACCCTTATATAGTTAAGATACATATTAAATGGTGTGTTATTAATTATTGTTTAATATGTGATTAGTGTTAGTCCGCCTCTTTAACATGTGAAGAGGATAATGTGCAGTATAATTGTAGCTGCATGCCTGCATCATTTTCGACTACATCCTAAGCTCCACATGTTAGTTGTTACTCTCAAAAATATCATTCATCATCTACAAGTTTTATAGTGGAATTACGCTACCTACGATATGCAGACTATGCATAAATACGTGTCCCACAAATATTCAGACACTTACGCTATCTCACTAATAGCTTAGTTGACCAGATATGTTAAGTAGCACTAGAATCCTCATTCTGAATCACATTCATCCTACTCAATTGTATGTAATATGACACAAACTCATTTTACTTAACATGTAATAAATTGTCACGCCACTTTGTCCTAAAAAACAACAATGTATTATAAGCCAACATAACAACAAATCTCACTAATTTACATGCAATCTCATTGATTATGTAAAGTGAATATATGATGTAATTAAAGAAATTTAGGAACATTCCTTCAAAGTTTTCATTAATTAAGACTTTATTGAATACAACAAGAACATTTTCTTAAGCACAAAAAGTTTTATGTTTTCCTGAAATTAAGCAAATAAGCTACACATAAAACAGCCTTTCACTATCTTCTTAAGTGTTGGAAGACCTTTTACAAGTAACTCTCGCCCATCACAATTCCAATATCAAAAAGATTCCTCGCCTGTCAGCACCAAAATAAACAACATAATAGCATCAACTGATAACTCATCACTCTAATAATTTGGACACTAATCTCCTCCTGTCATGTGTTCTTGATGGTATGATTCTTTCACTCCCACACCTTCTTGACCACCACAGCAACTAAAAGAAACTAAAAACCATTATAGCCTAGCTGATTTATGTCCTATAATTATATAAATCCTTTGAAAGATTGTGACTAAATTAAACTAATTTCAAGTTAAAGCGTTCTGTTTTACTTGAACTTGCTATCTATAATAGCATTTTGAAGCAAAATTTGAATCTGTTTCCAAGTAAGCTTTTGGCCTATGTGTTATTGGGTTCATTTTTCTAACAGAGTTTAGTAATCTTCAAAATTCTACTAATAACAATAGGATTGCGCATTATGGTGAACTTGCTCTTGAGTCTGTGAATGCATATTATCAATATGGACATGCTCTGCTGTACGAAGTTCAAGAGGAGGCAGATCCATTGGGTTCAGTTCCTTAAAAGGAGGGTGAGTCTCAACAAGGCTCTAACAAAGATGGATCCGTTAAGAATGCGGTTAATGGAGAATCTTCTATCGCTTCCGTTTCAAGTAATGCTGAACAGGATGGCAGTTCGAACAATCAGGATGGAGCAGCAGATGATGGTTTGTATTCTCCTTATGGCGCTTTTGAATAATTTATGAATTGTCAAGTTAGAATCATATCGATGAACTATTTTTCTTGCCTGTTGGTTCTTATGCATGAGCTTTACATTTGCTTCCAATCTTCCATGCATAATGATTCATTTTGATGGAAATTGTCAATGGATAATATACTGATACCTAATCTTATATATTATGGTGGACATGTCGAAAAATTGTTGACAATCAACATGCCTGTTACTTGCTCCACACTTGTTGTCACTTGTCAGACTGCTGCCAATCTTTTTCCATTGCAGGATTGACTTCAGGTGACCTATGATAGATTTTCTGATGGTTTCAAAACATACTTTATGGAGTTCTCTTGCAACTTTACCTTCGATTTCGACGTTCAAATTTAGCAATTCATTATGACGTTCTGGTGTAACCCCACCCCTTCAAAAGATTTCTTCTGCCTCGTTCTTACTTCTTAGTTATCCTGTTATTCAATGATACAAGAGTCAAAGTTATATCCTTCTCTATGTCCTTCATTAGAGGAAAACTATATCTGTTAAGTAATAAATATTACTGGAAATTCACGGTGCTGATCTCAATTCCTCAGATTTTTCAATTAAACTCTTTTAACTCATTAGAATTCCCTGCAATGCCAGCTGGTCTTGATTTCTCTTCTTTCGCTATATCTTTTTTGTTTTTTAAAATAGTTTATAGGTCAGTTTTGAATTTTGTGTGTGTGAATACATTGGGTGAGTAAATAAGTCAGGGGTATATGAAAGGCTATTTAGGGTCCTTGCTTTGGACGATGTGAGATGGTGGACACTGGAAAGGACTGAATCTGCTGCCCCAATTTTTTCGGATATTACTCCTTGGTGTACTTATGCTTGCCTGATAACATGCAGACATTATTTATATATTGTGCTTGCTGTTTTGTTTTGTTACAGTCCCCGAACAGGATGACAAGGAAGAAGATGAAGAAGGTAATGGCGGTGAGGATGTGGCTGAAGCAGATGAAGACGAGTCTGGCTTGGATTTGGCATGGAAAATGCTAGATTTTGCGAGGGCAGTTGCTGAAAAAAACACTGGGGTGACTCAATGGTGAAAGTGGACATATTATCAGCATTGGCAGAAGTAGCACTGGAAAGAGGTTTGTTGTTTGTTCTATTTACTTGTAGATTTAACTGGTATTTAAATCCTTTTATCTAAAAACTGAACTTCTGTTATGCACCATGCAGATGACATTGAAACGTCACTTAGTGACTACCAGAAAACACTAACTATTTTGTAACGTATGGTCGAATCTGACAGTCGACTCATAGCTGAACCGTATCCTTGTAGATGACAAAATATGTATTTAGGTGAAACTGTCCAATGTTCTGTTTATTTACTCGGTTGTCTGATGGATTGAGCAGTATGGGGTCTAGCCAATAAACCAGCTTCTAGAAATTTCATTCAGCCCTATTCAGTTTTCACTTAATGGCTACCTTAATTCTATTATTAAGAAATTTTTCGCATATGTTTATGTCTGGAGATTGGCTTTAAAACTCAAGAAGCAATTCCATACTGCCAGAAGGCCATAGCTGTTTGCAAATTGCGGGTTCAACGGCTCATGAGTGAAGTAAAGACTTCTGGGGAGTCAGCAACATCATCAGCTTCATCTGAATTAGAAGATGGCATCCAGCAGTCCTCCACCAATGGGTACCAAAATGATAAACTTCTGACAGATAAGGAAGCAGAGATTGAAACACTCTCTGGCCTCTGTGGAGAACTGGAAAAGAAGGCAAGTCCAATTGTGATTTCTATGAGAAATTCATAAACATCAACATACTAACTTCCATGAGTTAACAGTACATTCTTTGATCTGCAGCTTGAAGATTTACAACAGGTGGCTGTGAACCCAAAGTCAATTCTCTCAGAAATCCTGGGGATGGTATCTGCCAAGGCAAAAGGGAATGAGAATAGTTCATCTTTAGCTGTTTTGAGCTCTCACATATGGGTACTACCAACAGTGATGGAGATTTTGATTCTCCAACTGTTTCCACCGCTCACACAAATGGAGCCGTTGGTGTCACTTGTTGGATAATTATGACCCATAGCATCATTATTTGTAAAAAATATTATGTTTTTGTACAAATTATCTATGTGACAAAAGGAAATTGCTATTTTATCATTATTGTAATTAGATTACTTGGATATATATTAATGATAAAGGTCCATATGGTTAAATCAGATTAATAAGATATGATACAGTATTAAACCACGAACGGTTTAATCATTAAATATCCCTAGTCGAAGTATTATCGAGACTGGACATTAATAATATGGAATAGACTAGTATTACACTTGTGCGCGTTATGGAAGCTTAACGACATAGTTCTCATATATTTAGGTATTGGATACTTATGCAAGTGTAATAAGAGGTTCTGTTAGCCGTTGGACCGGGAACAGTTCGCTCTAGATAGACCCACTCAGAATCTCATTGGTAGTATGACTATGTGTCTATGAGAATCCGAATCAGGGTAGGTGTATGTGATCTTTAACCTGAGACTTACGTCGCTATTACTTGCGACAATCAGTTTACTTTAGTATTGGCCGTCAGGAACTTTAACAGGTTTCGTGTACACCTGTATTGGGTTTACTGAGAATCGTAGTGTATTGGATGTGATGTCAAGATGAGAGTATCACTTCAGTCATATGGAGATGATGGTCACACAGGATACGGAACTAGTAGTCTTAAAGCTGCAGCTATCGGGATAGTATGACTAGGTCATGACTTCCCGATTACAAAGATTAGTTACTCAGGATCCGATATATGCTTCGTACGGGGCAGACACATAGCCAGCCCTAGGCCTAGCATGTGACATCTGATACTTGATCGTATTACATATTACATAATATTAGTATTACTACGTCTGATATAGATGATATTCCTCGGCGAATATTTCTGGAGAATTGGGCAGGTACAACGCTTTGCTAGAAGCCAACCATGTCTTGT
>SKCR01025210.1:0-140661 GCA_019454045.1 Zanthoxylum bungeanum
CACGAACGCGGATACACTGAACTGAGTCATTTTCATCACATGTCATGCATAATTGTTTCTTAGGTGATTTCTCTTGTATCATATAATCAATCATACTATTTGAATTCCTGCCTTTATTTATTTGATGTGTTCATGAGATGGTATTCAAGCATGATTAGGCCGTTAGTATGCTACTTGGTTTTTAAGCATGATTTAGCCCATTTAGTTGTTCATTTTCAAGCATGATTAGTCATTTATTTTGCGTTGGGAGTTCGTATTATGTTTAGTTTTGTTCTTTATTTTCCGCATTATATAATTGAGGTATGTCATGAGATTATTGTATGATATTGTCGTTATAATGGTTTATTTTATGCATGCGAACTTAGGAGTAAAATTGTCCTTGGAAATATATTGCTTAGGCTTAGTTAGATTATTGCACAAATCATTTTATTACAAGTGGCATAAGTAAGGGACCATTCCGAACCCAACGGTTTGAGGTATTCCCTTGCTAGGGGTGAGTGCGGCCTTAAATCATTTTCCCGGTTCACACCGGATGCCGACTCCATTATTCTCCGGTTTAGTCCCCCGCGGGCTACTCCGTACTCCCAACCGGGCGCCGAGCCCGGGACAACGTGCGTCGCCCAACATCTGTATTCCCACAGTCATGCTGACGTAAGCAATGACGCATGTCGGCATAGTGAATTATTATGTTGACGTCATGCTGACGTAAGTGATGACGTGTCGTCAGGCTGAATTATTGGCTGATGTGATGATGACGCATGTGCTGACGTGGCGCTGAAGTGGCGATGATGAGTGTCGGTAGTAGAGTATCTGCGGTGCATCGCGACGTAGAAGATGTGCGCGTCGCGACGAGAAAATGATAATTTTACCCTTTTTGTCCGTTTTTCGCTGTTTTGGTCCTGATTTAATTCCATTGATTCCCAAAACTTTATTTATCTGTAAAATAACACAAAACACATCAAAACATTCATAAAACCCGAGAAACCATATAAAATATTAGGTCAAATGAGTGGTAAATAGAGATGTGTTTTCCGCTCATCAATAACATAGCTTGATGTTGAAATTATGCTAATTATTTGTGTTAGAATGCTTTGGAAGTATAAACATAAAATGCTTATAATTGGGTCAAAATATTTATATTAGACATAAACATTAAATTAGAGTTTGGAAATCTAGATAATAGCTTGGAGCTAAGGCTACCATTATATAATCATTTGACCACCTTTGGGTGACCTACAATTGTTTATGAGTCATTTCATTTTTGGGATTCTATTTTGGTTTGTAATTTGATTTAAAGAAATGCATATATATATTTAGAATATATATATAGTTTGTTGTATAATATGTGTTGTGGTTGGTTTTGAAATTAGCTGCTGCGTTGGAGCGCATCTTGCTGCGCTGCAACGCAGCAAGCACTGCTTGCTGCATGCAGTAGCAGCTTGTGCATGCATGCATAAGCAGCTTGTTGCGCATGCATTTGCAGCATGCCAATGTGCTGTGTCCAAGCTGTTTGCTTGCGCAAGTAACTTTCGAGTTAGGTGCGCTAGACCCGATTTTTTCCTGTTTTGGTTTTTCGGATCCCCGTTTTTCCCAAAATGGAATATGGCATTTCATTAAAAATTTTTAAAAATACATCCACGTTAGATATCTACGGATTAGAACCACTTCCGTTGCGCGAGACACCTATCTGACCCTAGGGGTTCTACATCTGCCCCAACACTAGCTACTTTGGTTGAGGAAAAAAAATGACTTTTTTCTCTAAATAGTTTAGAGAATATTATGAGTTAGAGAAAGCTCACAGTCTGATTTTTGAGTGATGAGTCATAGCACGGAAGACGGAGGGGGTGTCACAACAAATACACTCACGGTAACACAGTGTAGTTCTTGGTAGTGTGCAATTTCGATTGTGCAGTTTCAATTGCGCAATTTTTCGATTATGCAATGTTATGATCGTAAATGTCATGGTTATGCAAGTGCAGTTTCGGTGGTGCAATGGCTATTTCGACAGTGAACAGTTCGGCAGTAGCAGTTGGTTAGGTTTTGTGTGTGATATATTTTCATGAATATTTTAATGGTTTTTTATTAAAATGATTTTAATGTTAAATTATAACAAAGGGCAACTAAAACGACACCTCATAGTTTCGTTTCCGTCGTACTTTAGTCAAGATTCCTGCCAGATATCATTTCTGTTATAGGGAATGACTTGGTGACATAAGACTTAGGATTTAGTTGCTCAAGTTCTATGTTCGAATTCATGATGTGCATTTCTTATAAGAGTCTGGGCAGTCGAGGGTTTTATCTGCTCCGCTTAAACCCGGATCAGGTAGTTCGGCAGCGGGATTTCCAACGTTTCCAAAAAAAAATGGCAATTTTGAGAAAAAAAAAGCAAAAATAATAGATGTGTTAATGATTCAGCAAACCTGCACAAATAACAACACAAAAAAACAGGCAACAACTGCACTAATCGCTTAAATGAGCAACTGTTGCTAGCACTCTCAACATCTCAATATTCACATATCAAAAAGGAAAAAAATTCTTATACAGAATCGGCTGACAGGAAGGGCAATAAAACGCACCTCATGGTGTCGTTTCTCCTTTCACTTTACCAAAAATAGAACGTTATCGTGGTGCTATCCACAAACATGATTAAAAATCCAGATGTAGTTCATTACAAGTCGGTTTCAGAGTTCGGCACAGAAGCATGTGAGAGTAGGAAGTTCACGATAAAAGAAAAGGAATGAAGATGGTGATGGAAGGAGAAGATTCCTTGGTTGTTGGAGATGAAGAATACCAAATTGGTATTGTAGTTTAATATGAGAAATTAATTGGTTGTTCACTACATGAAGCCAATTTTTCTACTTGATCTTAGTGATCAACTTAAGAAGCTGGCAAAACACCCATCAACTCTTCTGATGCATTATGGAAACATAAACATTAACAATGGTGACATTACTCTTCAGTCTTTATAGTGAACTGGTTTTTCTTTGATACCCATATAGTTTTAATGCACCATTCCTTTTGTTTTTATCGTCTCAATTTCTAGTGAAGAAAGCCGTTTTATCATCTGATATGATCCAATTAGACATTTTTAATTTTTTTTAATGCCACAATATTGGATTTTTAAGTCCCCCAAAAACCTAAAAAAAACAGCATCATGAAGGAGCATTTTCCGTCACCAGTTATGTTAGGCATTTTCCATACAAATATGAGATCTGTCGCCAGCAAGGTTTTAACCAACGGCGCAGAAAAGATTATGGGACCGATTTCTGTTGCGACTTGCGAGCTGAGATGGGACAATATCGAAAGCACAAAAAAATTCTAACTCGAAATCATGCACCAAGGCATATGCTTACTGCGGTTTAAAAAAAAAAAGATGATTTAAGAAAGAAAAACACGACACTTCAAATTTCTCTCTCTTAAAATACCCTTTCAGATTCTAACGACTCGACTCTCTTTTAAGAGAGCAAACCAAGAATTGAGCGAAAGAAAGAGAACACTGCAGCCTCTACGAAGTAGTGCCACCGAGTCTCACATTCACAAAAATAATTCTTATGCATGGTGAACAAGTTTGGCCAGCATAAATCATTAAAAAGAAACACGCTCTATTTATGCAGTAGCCTCAGACTTGTCAGTCTCCATTGGTTCCCTGGTAGTTGAGGGTGCCTCGCCAGCAGTGTTCTGAGCATTTTCATTCCGGGGGTTGGCATTGGCGTCCCCTGCATTAGGTTGAGGAGATTCACCTCCCTGAGGAGGTGGGCTTGCAGGTGTCTCGGGAGTTGCTGGTTTGGCTGGCTTTGGTTTTGTCATTATCGGCCTGCAAAACCTGGGAGGGGAAAAATTCACTTTTCAACACCTTAAGAACAATACATTGTCACTATGTCGATTTCTTTTATGAGTTTGAATGTTGGAAGTAAGAATTTTTGAAGCTAGAGCAAATTCAAGTTCCAATTATTATGGATAGAATAAAACTACTAAAGATATACCTATCCAGAGCTTCCGCCTTCCTCCTCACATCAGCTAACCGAAGTACAGGAGCAGCATATTTAGGGAGAGTATCCTGCTGCTGCTTTTTCTCTCTCAGCCAGGCTTCAGCCTCAACGCACTCATTCAGAACCTACAATATATCAAGGTGTCAATTTTGCAACCACCATAGTAGACAGCGATAGAGAAAATGTTGCGAGGTATAGAAGAGGGGATGAAGGTAAAACAAACTATTACCTTCTGTTTATCAGCCATGTCAATGTGATCGAATTTAGGATCACTAGACATAGCTGCCTCCCGGTAGCTGTTAATGCAATAAGCAAGTTGATCAATCACTGAACTCCTGTCTGTGAACTCCATGTAAAGCTCTTCAATGGGATCACCTTGCTGAAGTTGTCAAACCCACGTTACATGTGGTTCATATGCCACTTCCTTTTTAGCAGAATCAGAAGTACACATCAATTAAATAAAACATTACCATTTTGAGCTCCTCAAGCTTGGCTACATAAACACCTTTGGTTTCATCCTCACCATCCTCATACAACCAATCTTCCGTTTCCTGAAGTTTGGTAGTGAACTGCTCCCTCTCCGAGTCGATCACAAATTCTTGATATTTGTCACAAAGCTGGAGACACAAGAAAAACATCAATTGAAGAAGAATAAGACTAAGGCTATCCTTTCATGGTAAGATATAATCAGCATTGTTTTTACCTTATTTCTCATGTCATAAACATAGGCCTCGACAGCATTTTTCCTGTCTTTAGTTTCTTCCATAACTCGATCTTGCAAAGCCATTTCAAACTCCTTCTCCACAGCCTTTTGAACATCTACTGGTAGCATTACACCATAAACAAACTCCGATACAGGAATATTTGTTTTCTTTACCTTTTTCTTTGGAGCCTGCAGACATAAGAACAGAATCTCCCAAATCATCAGAGTAAATAAAACACAACGTTACTATAGCCATGTGCAAGAACAAATTCATACAGAGACATCCATCAAATGTGTAAGGCTGGAGGGTAGAGTAACTGTAACGGTAAGATAAAGAGAACATGAAACAGTGATGTGTATCTTGTATCAGATTATGCTAACTAAGCATTTGATGGTTTTTGGAATAGGTGAAGTAAGCGACCCTCCATATTATACATATTAGCAATTGCTTATTCTTCCACACACACGTCCCATCCTTTCAATCAACTACATTACACATTCTACAACTACATCCAGACATCAGAGTCCCAACAAGCAAATGAGACAATTTATGCAATGGATACTTTCACTACAGGAAAGCAGAAAGTAACACGAATCATGCATGATTCATCATTACAAACAGGAACAAAAAAAACCAGGATTCAATGCAGTAAACACCAACCTTGTCAGTTTCCATTTGAGCAGGCTTGTCACCTGACTCGGGAACACCATTTTCAGCCCCTGGGGCATCAGCTGTACCCTTGGCATCTTGCATATTTACATCAGTCCTGTCGGAACTATGAGCAGCATCATCACTGGAAGCCTCATCAGTTTCCATCTTAGCAGCTTCCTTTTCCAGCTCCGTCGTGACTGGAACTTCAACTTCTTCCTCCTCTAAGAGCTGAAGGCAGGTGTCAAAGCATTTATAAATCAGTGTTCTAAAACGCGCTAGGCGCTAGTCGGGCAGCGACCTAGCGCCTAGCACCTAGGGCGCATACGCGGGGCCTAGGAAATTAATCGGAAATAGAAAATTTTCATAATTAGGTTTAAGATTTGATGTGATTTTGACAAATTAATCCAGGGAAATGTTGTTTGAGTAAAGGGTAAGATTTATAGAGAGTCAATTTGATGAGAAACTAACTAAAATTGAAGAAATTAGAATTTTCTTAAATTAGGGTTTATGCATCAAATTATGGATTTTTAAAATTGATGAGTTAGAGAATTTGTTTTGTAAAATTAAGATTAGGGTTAGGATTAGGGTGTAAAATTCGACCGGAAAACATCTTCAATTTCGAATTTGAGTCGGTCAACGGCGGTTGACCGCCTGTCAAGGATGTTGACCGACGAATTTCACGGTCAAAATTTGCCGGAATGGGCAGAAAATGCCGCCCATTCTGGCGAGCGCCTGGCCTCAAAAGATTTGGGGCCAGGCGCGGCGGCCCGAGCCTAAACGCGCCGCCTAGGCGGCACATTTTAGAACAGTGTTATAAAAAAAAAAGACCACCTCTTGCAGTTAATTCAGAATGTTTTCATAAACTTACTGTTGCCGACTCAATAGATACAATCCCGTGCAAATCCAGACGTACTTTGACCTTCACTTTCGCTCGTTCACTTTTTGTAGATTGAAAAGGACCAATCTTCCAAACAAAAAAAAATTACATAAATTGTTAATACAAAGAGAAGAAAATGAAATATGACAGCATTGGAACATAATTAGAGATAAACTACTACTCTGGCCTACTACTAACCGTGTAAGTACTGATCTTGGTAGGTGCCTGCAGTTCACTCACATCAGCATATTGCACATCAACAGTGAATGTACCAGACCTGTAGAAAGTCAGGGCCTTCACGCTAGGTATAGGATTTCCCTTGGGGAAAACAATAGTGCTTTGCTGATTGTCTGCTGTTTCATTCTGAGCTTCTGGAGTAGAGCCTTTCCATGACACAGAAATTGAGAATGGGAAACTCTCATTCACCTTCACATTTAAGTAGAGATAAAAACCACTATCGAACACTTTGATGCACAAACGGCATGTCAAACAAAATAAAGCTCAATCTACAACCAATAATTTAGAGATAAATTTTCACCTGAAACTCTCGCACTTTGAATGTAGGACTAAGGATCGCACATTGTAAAGCACATCCTCTTGCCACACACTCACTTGCATTCATTGTACGCCTTGGCTCTTTCCCAAAGAACTCTGTGAGTATCTTTATTATTGCAGGTACACGAGATGCAGAACCAACAACCTCAACCATGTGAATATTCTCAACTGAAAGCCCTGTTTCAGCAAGTGCTTTTTCCAAAGGCCTCTTTACGCGTTCCAAGATTGGAGCACTAATTTGTTCAAACTCATCCCTCTTAATGTAACCCCTCACATCTTTCTCGTCCATCAAGCATTCAATATTCAAAGGAGCCTCAGGATTAGCACTAAGAATCTTCTTAAGTTTCTCACAGGCAACCCTTAGCCTTAGGGAAGCCCTAGGATTTTGGTAAACATCAATCTTATATTCTTCCTTGAACTTGGCTGCAAAATACTGGAATAGAACTTCATCAAAATCTCTACCACCCAAAGATCGATCAAAGGAATGACCCAATATCTTAAGTTGACCCTTCTTGAAACTAGCTATGCAGACTTGCAAGCTTGAATGCCCAATGTCAACAAAGGCAACATTCAATTGATCGTTGTCTGGTAAATCTGTCTTATAAATACCATAAGCCAATGTTGTGGCCGTAGTTTCATGCATCAAGCGAAGAGGATGTAATCCAGCAATCGTGGCTGCATCTAAAACAGCTCTTCTTTGGAGATCAGTGAAATAAACAGGAATCCCAATGCAGCAGTCCACAACTGCTGCATTCAGATTCTTCTCTGCTATGCTTTTCAAATTTGAAAGCATCATACCCAAAAGTTGGGTTGGAGTAAATGCTCTTGTTTCACCCAAGTAACATGCATGTACTAAAGGGTATCCATCAGGACCTTCAGTTACAGTAAAAGGCAATGACTTGAGATCCTTTTGCAACTCAGGATCAGAGAATTGGCGCCCAATCAGCCGTTTTATCTGGGAGATAGCGTTTTTGGGGTTCATGGTATATGATGCAGCCCCTGCGGTCCCAATGAACCGCTGCTTGTCACCAAAGCACACAATTGCTGGAGTCTCACGCTTCGATTCATCATTAAGCACAACATCAATACCTCTTTGCCTCGCAACAGCAACAATGCAGCTCTCATTACCCAAATCAAAACCGACCACGCTCATCTTCACCAATGATTATCCAAGTTATTATATTAAATAGGTCGGCTCCTGAAAAAGTAAACAGCAACTGCATCGGACAATAATAAATTGGACTACAAATAATACACAACACAATACAAAACAAAACATATCTAAATTACATAATTGAAACGGGTGTATACATGCAAATTTACCCCCCAAAAAATCATTGGAGCAACACACCATAAAACATCTGAAACAAAATCAACTAATCTAAAGAACGTCAATAATGAGACCCATAGAAGCAGTGACTACTCGACTTAATTTCTTGTGCTACTTCAACAAATCAAATCACATGCACACAAAGTACCCAAAGGAGGTGATAAGAATCAGATTACAAGCATACTGTCAAATCACAGCCTAAATATGAATGAATAAAACTGACAAACTTGGCAGCAACAGCAACAAAAAACAGATTTTCAAAATTAATTCCAGACAACACATCATACCAATAAATAAATAAATAAAACAATACAACAGTGAACCTATAAATAGAAAAAAAAAAAAAAAAAAATAGATACAAACATAAGCTGAATCTATTTACTAACCTTAAAATCGACAATCAAGAGAGAAAATTTCTCACATACAATCCGAATCTAGACAAGTCACAGATCTACGAATTTTATAGAGAGAAAAACAAAAAGCTAAGTTCAAATCTAAAAGTTTACAGTATGTGCGATCATACCTCAAGGAGATTGATTGATGTTACCACTTTTGCTATTTTTGCCTTCGTTGCCGCGAGAAAACCAAAAACGTAAATAAAGCACGGGGATTTTATTTTATTTACAGACGAGGGGGCGGGATTTCAGCATTTGTAGAAATTTCCTTTTTAATTTTTAATTTATTATTTTTTTTTATATATTTTCTCTTAATTTGTTGTTGGCTTGTTGCGGTCTAAATGGTCTCCTGGAGAAGTCCAGATACTACTTGTTCTGGAAAAATCTACTAGACTTGGGTAGGAGTGGGCAAAAAAACCAACCGAACCGAACTAAACCGCAAACCGAACCAAATCAGATCGAATTTACGATTTTTTTCTAACGGTTCGGTTTGCGGTTCGGATTGGCCCACCCCAAACGGTTTACGGTTCGGTTCAGATGCTAAACCGAACCGCACATGTTAAATCGAACCGTTATAATTAAAAAAATTATATATTTTTATAAAAAAAATTGCATTTTTCTTTTAATTTTACTTTATGTTTCTTTTATTAGTATGTATTTTATTCTTAATTTTTTTTGTTAATATATTTTTTTTGTTAATATTTTTAATCTTAAATTTATTTGTTAATAATTTTATTCTTAAATTTTTTGTTTTATGGTTTATTCTTGAAAGTAAGCTGTTGGATTTGTCTCTTAATTAGAATGATGGTAGCATTATTATTCGAGGTAATTTTTAAAATTACAAGAATTAATTGTGCCTCATTTTTCAATCCTTTATTGAGTGCATATGTTCTCTGGAGTCACAGCTTACACCGTAGCACTTCATACTATTTGTTCACTAGACTAGTTTTTTTTTCTTCACTTAAGTGGATGAATTTTTTTTAAGTAGAATAATCCGTAAACCGAACCGAATCAATCCGTAAACCGCTGGTTTAAAAAATTTTCAATCCGAACCAAACCGTTATTTAATGGTTTGGTTTGAGAGGTAAAAAAACCGGACCGAAAAATATGGTTTGGTTCGGTTTTTAGCAAAAACCGAACCAAACCGAACCGCGCTACCCCTAAACTTGGGGACAGAGTGGCCGATTTTGAAAATTATTAATGGGCTCATAATGAGCCGGGCTTTTTAGTAAGTTCATATCATCTGTTAAATTGGTTTGAAATTTAAGAGAGGTATTTTTGCTAAGGTCACACGATTTTTATGTTTGTTTTGTACAAGGGAGTCGATTGGAAAAATAACAAAGAAGTGGAGTGGACATACAACCTTTCCCTTGTACAAAATAAACATCAAGAATGTTAGGATTATCACGAAAAGTGAGATTGTTGTGCCTTGCAACGGTTGTACTGTATCATAATAGAAAATATAAGTTTTAGTTTTGTAGTTACTTTTTTTATTAATTAAATCACTCTTCATCTATTATTTATTTGGATATTTTTTGGGTATTCAAGACATTTAATATTAATTGGATGAAAAATGACTCAAAATTAATTGAGAATATTTAGCGACAATGATTAAAGCGTATATTTTCAAAACTATAGGAACTAAAGAATCATTATGGCAATCGACAGGATAGTTGGGTGTCATTTTCTCAAATTTATATAATACAAGTAAATTACTCCTCCCCTTCCCCTACCACTCCCCTCCCCTTGTCCCCATGCGGTTTTACCATAATACCGCTCCCTTTGTATGAAATCACTCCTCCAATTATTATACATAGCAAAAATTCTATATTTATATATATTAATTTAAAAATATTTATATACTAATTATAACTCCCTTGTCATTTTATTAATTATTTTTTTATTTTATTAATTATTTTTTTATTTTTGTTAATAAATATTACAAATTACGTATTTATTCATTTTTAATTTAATTAACACTACTTATGTATAAAAAAATATAATTTTACCAAATAAAATTATTTTATAAAATAATTTTTTTGATAGTCTATTTTTAAAAAAATTAAATGAATAAATGAACACAAAATAAATAACAATAAAAATGAAATTTTTATTATTTATTAAACAAATAAAAAAGAATATATATAAAGAGCAAAAAAATATAAATTTAAAAAATTTAAAAAATAAAAAATTTAATTAATAAAATAAAAAATATATAAAATTGGGATATATTTGGTTTATTGGGGAATAAAATTTTTGACAAAGGGATGGGATATTTTAGGAAATTGATGGGAGACAATGGGTGGGGAATTGTCAGTGGGGGTGGGAAAATCACAGCTCATAATACAACTGTGTTATTACATCACCAATTCAACAACCTGATAATATCTTATCATGTGTGTTGAAATAGTAAAAAATAACTAAATCAACGCAAACAAGATATCTTATCATGCGATTAAGGCCTTAAATTACTAGGTCCTTTAGTTATTGGAAAGCCCTGATCCGACCCGATATTACAAACAATTAAAAAAACAGAATTCTTAATGCAAGAATTAGATTAGTTTATTTTTATTATTTGTTATATTATGAATTGTGGTTGTAAAATTATATATTTGCAGTTTAGACTTATTTATTATTAGTATTTTTTTATGTACTCGTGTTTTGTGATTTATTAATATTTTTTTAAGTTTGTTTAAGTTGTATTAGTATTACTTAATACTTTTGTAATGCTTTTTTTTTTTTTTAAAAAAAATTTAGAACTTATAATGTATTTTTACAAGGTGTGAATTTTGGAAAAAAAAAACATTTTTAGGATTTTTATGTCATTTTTTTTAAAATAATTCTATTTAATAAATAATTTCTTAAAAATTTAGGGTTGGGCTTGGCCCCAGTCCAATCTCGTATCAAGCGGACTAGGGCCCAACTAGCCCTCTCATAAATAGACAAGACTTTTGAGGACCTAAGCTTTAATATATTTTATGAGCTTGGGCCAAGGCTTGGCCAAAGCTCGAGCCGGCCTGACCTATTGCTAAGCCTACAATTAGATAGGGATAGAAATAGATTGAGTATGATATCAGGATGTCAATATTCATATTTGGTCCTATAATCAACGAGTACGAAAATTATACTTGTATCCATCACAAAGGTATTAGGCCTTGTGGACTCCGTTCAATACTCATTCACATGAGATTTATATTTTTACTAATATAAAGATGTTAATATTGGGATTTATTTTGCAACAAAACCTTTATCACAAGAGCTTAGAATACAAATTATTGAATTATTCAGATGATTCAGAGTGCGTACCTGATTTAGAATCCATAGATGCAGCATATACTTTCGACAGATCTATAGAATATTTGCACTTATGAGATCAACATTTGCTCCCCTCTTTTTAATGGTGAGAGATTTACTTTCTGTATTAAGCTTTCCTTATGTCTTTTTTTTTTTATGAAACCTTATGTTTTCTTTCTCTCACTCTTCTCTCTCTTTCTTTCTCACGCCAGTCTATGTAAAATGAGAAGCATTCATGCTTCATTTATATGCCATTAATTCAATAATTGATGACGAGTTATGTTGTTCATGTAAATGAACATAGCAATAATGTTCATTCATGTGAACAACAATCAAGGGAGAAAGTACTAGAAATAATGCACAAGAGAGAGTTGTCTTTTCCAATCAAATCAAAGTAGATTATTGAGTAAGCTATTATAAGGGAGTGATGGTGAGACTTTAACTCACTAATTTATGGAGTGTAATGGGTTAACCCATCAAAAGCTCATAACATCTCCAACGCCCGCTTTAATTTCCACGCATCAATTAATATAGTGTCCAGCTCACTTTATTAGATCAGACAATTGGGCGTCACAGTTTCTATTACAAAATCAATCATCTTAGCGCTTTATTAAAACCTATATCACAATTAATAGAAGCCCACAATAATATTAGAATAAATTATTCTAACATTCTTTCACTTGGACAATATCAATTGTGAATGTTTTAATGTTAAGAATACTTCATGAATCCAATATTGGTTCAGAAACAACTCTAGTATACTATTTCGTCCAATAAGATCATAGATATATAATCATGGCGATACCTACATTATAATGCATCATAGTCCCTTCCAAGGTCACGTATATCAAACAACCTTATCAATATTAACAAGATGTGATAAAGCAATAAGATACAATATCACTCACTTTATAATCTAAAATTTATGTGTTATCTTCTCTTATCGGTCACCAATTTCTCTACTTTATGCAGCCCAGGCACGCATGAGAAATCAAGACTTAAATAATAAGCATATATGTATTTTATTTCCTTATTATCTCGAGAAAAACTTCATGTGTTACAAGACATACCAACAAGACTCCTTAACTTTATGCCCCAAGCCAATACTTATGATTGACACACATCATAAGACTTTACACAATGATATATCAAACAATAAATATTAATATCTTCCAATGAAAATGCACCTTTTATAACTAATCATTGTAAAATACACAAAATATATATACAAACGTATAAACAAAATAATATAGAGCAATGATGCCTCCCACTAACCTAGGGTATTAAAAGACTTTACCAAACCCATACAAGCAACATGCTTAGCATAAATAATGGGTCGAAGACCTTTGGTCAATGGATTAGCAGTCATATCATCTGTACCGATATGCTCTACAATAATGTCACATTTCTTAATTAGCTCATTTATTGTCAAGTATTTGACCCAGTGATATTTTTATTATTTTCCGCAAATAATACAGTTGAAAGATTATCACAATATAACTTTATAGGTCTAGAAATGGAGTCAACAATTGACATTTCTGTAATGAGATTTCGTAGCTAAATAGCCTGTGACGCTGCACTAAAACATGCTACAAACTCAGCCTCCATTGTGGAAGATGTTATTAATATCTGCTTGACACTTTTTCCAAGATATAGTTCACCTGCTAGCATAAACACATATCTTGAGGTAGATTTCCTATCATCTGAACAACCAGTAAAGTCAGAGTCCGTATACCTTACTAGTTCAAGATTCTCTACCTTTCTGTATGTCAACATGTAATCTTTAGTCCCCTTAAGATATCAAAAAAACTCTCTTAGTATCAGTCTAATGTTCTTTTCCAGAATTAGATAAAAAACTTCAAATGCAATGTCAGGTCTAGTGCAAACCTATGCATACATCAGGCTTCCTACTGCACTAGCATATGACACTGCCTTCATGGACTCTCTCTCAACTTTATTCTAAAGTGACTATGTCAAGCTCAATTTATCACTTTTACCAATTGGCACATCCCAAGGTTTATAATCATGCATATTGAATCTCTTTAGTATCCACTTAATGTATGCCTTCTGAGAGAGACCTAATACATTTCGAGTTCTATTTATGTGGATTTAAATACCCAGAACAAAAGATACTTCTCCAAGATCTTTCATATCGAAATGTCTAGACATTGACTGTTTTACCTCATGCAGCATTCCTAGATCGTTACATACAAGCAAAATATTATCTACATAAAGCATGAGAAAGATAAATTTGCTCTCATTGATCTTGATATATCTGCATCTTTCAACTTTACTTTCAACAAAGCTTAAAGAGGAGATTATATTTTCAAACTTTAGGTATCACTTTGGAGAGGCTTATTTCAAACTATAAATAGACTTTTAAGTCTACAAACAAGATGATCTTCACCATCTTTTTGAAATCCTTCAGGTTGTACCATATAGACCTCTTCGCTTAATTCTCCATTTAGGAATGTAATTTTAACATCCATCTTATGTAGCTTAAAATCATAATGAACTACTAAAGTTATGATTAGTCTAAAAGAATCTTTAGAAGATACAAGAGAAAAAATTTCAGTGTAATCAATTCCTCCTCTCCGAGTAAATCCTTTGGCAACTAATATGGCTTTAAACCTCTCAATATTCCCTTTGGAGTCTTTCTTAGTCTTATAGACCCATTTACAACCAATAAGTCTACAACCTTCAGGTAATTTGATAAGTTCCCACACACCATTATTTTAACGATGGTATATACAAAACACTTGTCAAAACAAGTTCATAATTGGAGTCTAGTTTTAAACAAATATCTCCAACATAATGTACATCCACAAATTCACTATTTCCAACTACGAGCTTGAACTCATCTTTATTTAGTTTCCTCTTGTTTATGAATACCTTCAATGTGAAAGCAACATAATTAGTTGCTCCACTGTCAAGCCACCAAGAACTGGATGTGGCATTAATATAATTGGATTCACATACAAAAACCAAAGAATTACCTACATGCTTATGTTTCTCTAACCAAACTTTATATTTGGAAGAATCTTACTTCTTATGCCCTTTGTTTTTACAAAAGGAATATTTAAGTTCTTTCTTGAAGATACCTTTAGTACAACCCACAACACTTATCTGACCAGTTTTATTGTAATTCTGAACATTACCAAATGCTAAAAAATTAGATTTCTTACATTTCTTGTGAGTCTTAGAAATAATGAGAGCTACATCTATATGCCATGCCTTGAGTTTCTCTTCCTCAGCAATACATATGACAATGAAGTTATTAACATTCCAAGGTTCTTCCCTCGAATTGTAAGTGGTTACAATTGTACCAAACTCTGGAGGCAGAATATTCAATGTCTGATGGACAATGTAATCATCGGAAATGACAATGTTAAGATTTTTCAGCTTATTTTGAATATGGACCACATCAAAATATACTCCCTAACACCTCTATTATCATTATACTTCATTGAGTATGATTGCTTCAGAAGGGTACCAATTTCTGCATTGAATGATACTTTGTATTTTTCAGATACAACTGTTAGGAAATCTTTTGCTATAGTGGTTTTTGGAAGATCACTTAGCAAAAGCTCAGGAATTGATCTCTTTATAGTCAAATAACACATGTGATTTGACTTATGCCATATTAATACAGCTGCTTATCCGTATCAACACTAGAATTATTAATATCAACTGGCTTAGGAGTAGTCATAAAAAGATCAATATCTGCTAATTCCATAGCCAACTGCACATCTCTCTTCCCCACTTTACAATTGGAGCCATTTAACATCTCTATAGTCCCAATTTTGTTGTTAATTGAAAAGGTGACTGAAAAATAAGTAACAATGTAATTCTTTAGTTTAATCATGACACAAGATAATATATAATACTCCAAGTCATAAAAGCGTATTATACAAAGAATGTTAGCACATCACTGTATAAATACCTTTGGGCAAAATATACAATATGTAATTAAAAATTCTTCATATAAGACTATTTAGAAACTTATCCAATCCTTATAAGTTTACCACATTTGGGTTAATAAACCACTCATACTAGTCAATTCCCAACTATATGTCTAATATGTAACATTTCTAAAATTTAATATACAATCCACATCTTTGGACAGAAGACTGTACAGCAAAAATAGAAACAACCATAAATCATATGAGACCGCCATCACTTAAGAGATTTAGTGAAAATGTCACTTTGGTGGCTGCAATTTCACTAAACTCTTAAGCAATTCTCACATCGGGATACATTTTATATGTTCTTGAAAAACAACCTCAATAATGTAATTTTATTCTTTATAGATAATAGCTTAATTGTCCAAAAAAATTACATTCCTAAATATCGTGACAAAATTTATGAGATAAATTAATTTATCTCTCTGTCACAAATAAAAGTTGTATTGAAATTTTCTTTATGAGAGATAATTAATTATCTCTAATAAATAATAATTTTTATACCCATATATAAATAAAACTTGATTAGATAGTAATTTATCTTTTTAAATTATCATAAATAATTAATTATGACTTTATATTTAAATTTTGGGATATAAATGAAGTTAAAATAAAGTCCAGAGATCAAAATATTATAGCGATGGACCGCTATTTTCCAGATACCATGATGAATTCTTATAAATTTGGGAGCATGCAGGCATATGCTACACACGCGCATGAAGCGCGCGTGCTTGACAACTTCTTTAAAAGTTGTCGGCAGTAGGGGTGAGTAAAATCAATTTTGGAACCGGAACCTACCCTATTATTCGGTTCTGGTCCGATTCCGGTCCTGTTCTGAATTACCCTATTTTAAAATATTTTAATGAAAACTAAATTTCGATAAGAGTCCGTAGGAAAAAACGGGGACCAAATCGGAGTCTGGAAGCTCAAGAACGAAGAAAATGAAGTTTTAGTACTCAATGGGAAGATGCACTTTGTAGACAACAGAACCTGGGCGACGCTGTTCTAGGCTTGCGGCCTAGTTGGGAGTACGAAATAACATGGAGTCGCCACCCGGTGTGAACCGGGACAAAGATTTAAGGCCGCACTCACCCCTCGCAAGGGAAGACCTCAAACCGTTGGGTTCGGAATGGTCCCTTACTTATGTCACTTGTGATGATATGATTTGTGCAATGAATTAATCAAGTCTACTCAATAATCATGCTCAAGGATACTTAGATCTAATCATGCTTTCATCCAAATAAATCCACGTAATGTAACACAACGAGCATATCGAGCCATTAAATCAACATGTATAAATCATTATCCTAACACATCATAAACTAATAATATACATAAGGAACAACCTAAATATGCTTTAACAAATAAATAACAAACTAAATTATACCATGCTTTAAATAATAAACGAATAACCTAAAGACTATAACATGCTCAAATACAAATTTGGATGAGACGAGATACGTGTATCTTAAGTGGTACGTGGCATTGTATCCCGAGTGCAGACCATACTACCGTCCATTCGGAATCGGCTATGGAATTTACGTCCGGGTTTCCATCCGATATACCACAAAAGGGAACACATATCCCGCTCATCCAACAATCACATCATGCCTCAAACGACTCTCATGCAATTATATATCAAAATAAATAAAACAAAAATAAAGAAGATAAGTAAAAAGGGTGCCCTCAGGTCTAACCTCTTTTGTCGTCTCAAGAAAGGGCGTTACACGTCCGTTGGAAGGGAGATTGATCCGATGCTTTTCCGATTTGTCTACTCAACGTCTTTCCTCGCTGCTTTGATGCTCGGGCTGCTGTTTCAAGTCCGTTTCGCTGCTGTTTCGCTGCTACGTTTCAGGTCACTGTTTTGGTGATTTAGTGGACTGTTTTGGGCGATTTGGAGGGCTTATGGGTTGCGGTTTCCTAAGGTATTCTAGGGGAACTCTATGCAGATTTTTAGGATGGTGTCTAGGTGATTTTAAGACTGTTTTGTGGGCTATGGACGCAACAAAAACTGACCAGAACAGAAGGTGAACTGCGGCAGTTCACAGGTGCAGTGAGGGCGTTTTAGTGGATACTTTGGGCGCTGAATTGGGGCTATGAATGGGGGATATTTTGTGCGACCTTGGGGCTGTATTAGAGGCTTATTTTAAGGTGTTTTAGGGCTGTGAATGGTGGCTGGAACTCGGCAATGGAGGGCTGTGTTTCAGGCTTGGACGTGAGAGGGGATTGGTGAAGAAGAGGAGATGCGGCAATGGAGGTGTCTTGGTTTGGTGTTGCGGCAATGGAGGCTTTAAGGAGGGCTTTGGGCGTGTGATGGAGGCTTCACAAAGTGCTTGGACGTGCTTGAGAGAGGGATATGTGCTAGGGTTGTGAATGGGGGTGAAGGTCTCTTTTTATAGGCAAATAGAGAAGACTTTCCTTATTAGATTAGGAAAGAATCTCCTAATTGGTGTCTAACAAGGAATAGATCTCCTAATTGGGATTTGTGATTGGATTTGATTTGGTAAGGATTTGATTTGATTTTAGCATGTGATAAATGTGCATTTACCTATTTAGAAGGCATTTGGGCGTTAATCACTCTCCCTTGGGCATGGAATTGGTTTGACTTGGTTTGACTTGGGTATTTGGGTTTGGTTTGGGTATGGTAGGTGGTCTATGGGGGTTTTGGGCCTAAGATGAGCTTTGAAACAGAAGTCCAACAAGCAACCGAAGCTAAACAACGAGGTTAAATCCAACGATAATTCCATTTTCCAACTTTACCCTTCCAACGTCCGTTTCCCGCGACTTTCATGACTAAAGAGGTAATTGCCTCCATACGAGACACATCATTGGGCTAATGTGTAAAAATGAAATGCCTACAGTCGCCCCCACTTTGATGGGACTTGTGCAGTGTGTGACAATGACAATCCTATCAGAGTACATGCAATGCATTTTCACTTACCTGGCTCGCCAGCTGCCACCTGGTTTGCCTGCTGCTTCGAACTGAGTTGATTGTGCGATGGGCACCTCGACCCTGGGACGCATCCCGGAACTGCTAATGACAACGGGGGCACCTCGACCCTCGAACTGATGATGTAGTGGGCACCTCGACCCTGGACACGCATCTCGACCCGGAACTACAAACGACAACGGGGGCACGCATCTCGAACCTGGGCACGCATCTCGGCCCAATACCGCTGACAATAGGGACATCGCCCTGAATATGATGATGTAGTGGGCACCTCGACCCTGGGTACGCATCTCGACCCGGAACTACAACCGACAATGGGGGCACGCATCTCGACCCTGGGCACGCATCTCGGCCCAATACCGCTGACAATAGGGACCTCGCCCTGAATATGATGATGTAGTGGGCACCTCGACCCTGGGTACGCATCTCGACCCGGAACTAAAAACGACAACGGGGGCACGCATCTCGACCCTGGGCACGCATCTCGACCCAATACCGCTGACAATAGGGATCTCGCCCTGAATATGATGATGTAGTGGGCACCTCGACCCTGGGTACGCATCTCGACCCGGAACTACAACCGACAATGGGGGCATGCATCTCGACCCTGGGCACGCATCTCGGCCCAATACTGCTGACAATAGGGACCTCGCCCTGAATATGATGATGTAGTGGGCATCTCGACCCTGGGTACGCATCTAGACCCGGAACTACAAACGACAACGGGGGCACGCATCTCGACCCTGGGCACGCATCTCGGCCCAATACCGCTGACAATAAGGACCTCACCCTGAATATGATGATGTAGTGGGCACCTCGACCCTGGGCACGCATCTCGACCCGGAACTACAAACGACAATGGGGGCACGCATCTCGACCATGGGCACGCATCTCGACCCAATACCGCTGACAATAGGGACCTCGCCCTGAATATGATGATATAGTGGGCACCTTGACCCTGGGTACGCATCTCGACCCGGAACTACAATCGACAACGGGGGCACGCATCTCGACCCTGGGCACGCATCTCGACCCAATACCACTGACAATAGGGACCTCGCCCTGAATATGATGATGTAGTGGGCACCTCGACCTTGGGTACGCATCTCGACCCGGAACTACAAACGACAACAGGGGCACGCATCTCAACCCAATACCACTGACAATAGGGACCTCGCCCTGAATATAATGATATAATGGGCACCTCGACCCTAACTGATACTGATATGGGCCTCGCCCCCAGACTGATACTGATGTGGGCCTCACCCCGAACTGATGTGGGCCTCGCCCAAATGGTTGATTGGCTCTTATACCTTTTCCAGTAAAAGGTCTATTGGTCATTTTTCCTTCTAGACAAGATTCACATACTGGAAAAGTTCCAAGCTTTAATTGATTTAAAGATCCGTTCTTTATCAACCTATCTATCCGGTCAAGGCTAATATGACCAAGTCTAAGATGCCACAAATATGTGTCATCGTGAGAAATCTTTTGTCTTTTTGTTTTAGGTTTTTCAACCTTAAACATTTGAGTGTTGAGCAGTGAATTATGTGTTAATAACCTTAACACATATAAATTATTTTTTAATTTCCTGTACATATAGTTAATATATTTCTACCAATAATAACGAAATTACTATTAAAAGAAACGGAAAAACCATCATCCAAAAGTTTAGAAACATAAATCAAATTACTGCGAAAACCAGAAATATATAACACATTGTTTAAATTTAAATAATTATTATTGAAAAACTCAAACTGGAAACTCCCAATGCTCTTGCTCAAACGACATCCTCTGTTCATGTTAGGGTTGGTGCTCGGAGTGTCAATTCGGATAGTATTTATGTCGGATTCATGAATACGAACAATGTATTTTTCCATAATATTACTTGTTTAATGGTAGCACCTATTGTCTTTTATATACATATTCGATCTAATTACGATTAGATATCTAATTATGATTAAATAGAAACTAAATCTGATTTAGTGATACGTGTATATTAGACAAAGACCCTAGGATTTACAATGTAGTGCACAGTTAAAACGTAGTTTGTAATTGACATTGGGAAGCGTTACTATAAGTTGTATATCCTTAAATAAAGTTCCTGGTCAAGATTTACTAACACGGGTCGGTTAGTAAAATCCGCTGAGACCAGTACATGTCGTATATTGTGACTTGGTCCGATGGTTTATCCCAATGAACCATGAGTCTCGGGAGACTCGTATAGACATGTATGTGTTTATTTATAAATACTGAATGACTCACTGAAGATTTTATAATAGATGGTACACCAACATCAATAGGAATCTTCTCGAGTTGAGCGAGCATAGTGGTCATTCGACTTGAGATACCACAGTGGATATATGAGTTACCCTCCACACTTTGATGGTAGTCACATCACCGATCTATTTAGATCAGACCATTGCTTGTTCGTTGGGTGTGGACTGATGCTCATGATATCCAGTGCGTATCAAGATAGAATCCGTCAGACCTGTGTACAGGGCTTATGTATCCTGCACGTGTTTGTGATCTAGTAAATTCATGGCTGTGGTATAACTTCGGAAGCAAGTTCCGAGTGTTATTTAGAGATCGTAAATTTGAATGCCGACTATATTATACCATAAGTAATTGACGTTCTTATCTATATCTCAGGTATAATATGGATAGCCTGTGACGGAGGGATTATACGTATGTAATGACCTCGACTTGCATAGTTTAGTGAGATTATCCGTGGTCATCATAATTCATGAGTGGGTGAATTATGGACACGAAATTGGATTACGTGACGGATAAACCTAAAATTAGAGAGTCCCACAATATGAAGTGTACTCGTTGAGCACTTGGGCAACGCGTTATGAATAATACAGATTATTCATAATACATCACCGAATTAAATGAGTTAATTCGAATCGTTTAGACGGTTAAACGAAAACACATGCATAAGGGCATTTTTGGTCAATCGTAATTATTTTGTATTTGTTTATGATACATAATTTGATTAGATACACGTTAATTAATTGTCAAATGAGATTTTGACTTATGTCATTTTTATACGTATTTTATTTAATGTAAATAAAATACATATGAATTAATAATTATATGAATTAATTATTTAGATATTTAAATGTAAAAAATTTAGATGATTAATTGATATATATACTTCATAATTGTTACGGAATATATGTTGAATTATTATTGGTTACAGATGTCATTAAATTTAAAGTTAAAGTGTTAAATTTGATTTTTCACTACTTTAACTTTATTTTTAATTTAATTAGATAATTTTCATTTGTGATAATTGTTATCACATATGCTTATTATTAATTGGAAACATGTGGCATGATTTATTAATTTGATTTTGGATCAAATTAATTTTTCTAAAAATGATAATTTTGCCCCCACTAGGTCGGTCATGATGTTTTAAAAAAGGAAAAAATTTCTCTTTTCTCTCTAATGCCTTCCCATGGCCGAATACCTCCTTCCCAAAACACTTTCAACTTGGCTTGATGATTAAAGGAAGAAAAAATCAAGAAAAGCTTGAGGAAAATTAGAGATTAAAGGTAATCTTCAATCCCCCTAAGCTTTGAAAGCATGTTTCATGTTCTTGATTATCTAGATTGATTCTAGGGCTTATTCTTTTCTATAAATTTGGGTGTTTTCGATTTGGAGGATGGAATTGAAGGCTTTGTGCATGTGTGAAGTTGATTTGAATGATATTATTGTAATATTTATTCAATTTGATCATTTGATGATATGTTGCCATTCTAGAGTGTTATAACCACTCTTTTCATGCATAGAATTGTTCTTGGGTGCTTCATTGGTGGTGGCTCGGATTGGTGTTATGATTAATTGGATTAATATTGAGAAAGTTGGATTAAAGCATGAAAAATTGACAATTTTAGTTTCTGGAACAGATCTGGAAATTCTGGGTTTATGGTGATGAAAATGATATCATATAAATGTATTGGATGTGTTTTGGGTGTTGGAACAATTTCCGGAAATTGTTTCGGAGTTGAAATAAGTGAAAACGGTGAAAAACGGCGCTACCGGGTGACTTTTGAGCCAACCGGGTGACGACTGCCCAAACAATGAATTGGTCACTGTTCGGGCAGCCCATGGACTGCCCTAGCATTATTGGGGCTGACCTGGGCAGCACTCATCGTAGGAAACGCTTTCCTCGCGTAGCGGAAGCGATTAGGCACACAGATCGACCTTGAAAATTTTTTCTGTTTTCCCTTCCTTAAAACCGAATGGAACCAGCACATATACTGAAGTTTTTCTTCTGTTTCGGACAAGATCTCAGCCCCAGAATGCGCCCAAAACAGTCCCCGAACAGCCCCTGAACTACAGTGAAATAATGGACTGTTTTGGACCCGTTACACAACCGAACTGCACACAAATCACCCATTGAATTGCGTGAACTGCAAGGGTGATATAGGTCTGATTTTTCCACTCAAAAACAATCCTAACTCAGCCCAAAAATGTCCCCAAGGTGTTTCCCAAAAAAACCAAATTAAAACAATACAAATCGAGCCCCGATTGTAACAAGTGAAGTGCGGCAAAGAGGTATTATTGTTCCTCAATGCCGTGACTTATAAGAGTGAAGGAGAAGATGATTTGTTCGTCACCACAAAGTCTTCCGAGCTATATCTCGTTACCAATGGAAAGTAGTGTGGGCTACACACACAAAACAAATCCCTAAACGTTTTAAAGATTTAATCACACATCAAGAATATTTTCTTATTCTTATTCTTCAATATCGTTTCTCAACTTTTGAGAGAATAGAGAAAAAAAAAAGATGCCTAGGGTTGCTAGAATGAGATAGTCCTTTCAAAGAAAAATTATATTTTTCTTTTTATACTTAGGGCAATTTGTTTCCTAAAACAAATCAACACTCCCCTCCATAACAAGCAAGAATCGGCCAAGCTAGAGTTTATTTCAATTTTTGTAACATCAAATATTCAATTACCATTATTGAAAGGATGTTACAAAATTAAATAAGCAATTAACAAATTTGAAAATCACAATTTCCAAATTAATGCCAAGGATTTTATTTGTTTCCAAAATAAATAATCCATTCCCTTTATGCTTGAGGAATTCGGCCACGACTAGGAATAATTGATTAATTTTGTAGCATTAAGTATTCAATTCCATAATTGAAATATATGTTACAAAATTAAAGAGTTACCAACTTTCATAAAGGTGTAACTTCCAAATTTAATTCAAAGTTTCCAAAACCCAAATTTGGAATTCCAATATTAGGCTTCATTAAATTATATCATATATAATTTAATTACTAACAATAAATAATTATCATATAGTCATTTATTATATAAATCTTATATTAACTTTTAATATATAGTTATAAGTCTGACAAATAATATTATTAATCATATTAATAATATTTATACCTTTGTGAGTATATAATTGGACTATCCAATTATACTAAATCCGTTATAGTAAATCGAGATAACACGGGGACCAAATGGACCTACGGTTCCGAGCTCCAATAATCTCGAAATATTAATCAAGCTCTTAATTAAATATTCCGAATTATTAACTCCGGGTTATTCCACTAAAAACCTGAAGTTGAACTCTCGTTGCCGTAGATGATATATTAAGCCGAACCAAGACGGTGTCCATCGATATAGTCATTACATACGAATTGACCCTTCATAAGTATCTCGTAATTAGAGCCGGGTCATAATATCCATTATACCCCTCTAATTATTTTTACCTTAAGTACCATTGATTCTCTAATGAACGATTGATTCATAACTATTATGAAGTTTAATCTTTCTATTCGTAATAGAGAGACTTGAGCGCTCAAATCGTTCAAGTACCGAATCAACCCTTAAGAAAGATACTCATCTACTTCTCGCAAGAAGGAGTGAACTCCATGTCTATGTAAAATTTTCCCAGCTACAAAACAAACTGTGTCCCCAAAGTACGTAGCTATTGGTCGGGACTGCTACACCAACCTCACCTTTGTAAATTAAAGGACACAACCTGCCATGCAGGAGTTCGTAGTACACTCAGGATTAAGATCAATCCATATATGACCATCAAGTAGATTGAAATGACTTTCTTTTCTTGACGAATATTATAAGAGTGTCATTTCTATCTGGTCTAGTCCTATATGATCGCATCATACATGGTGTCTCCATTCTCATGTCTCTACATGGACGATCCAGATCAAGATTGCCATACCAATATAGAATAGACCGCAACTATAGATAAACCACAAACAAAGTATTCGTTTTGTTTGCTCTCTATGGACTATTTAAGATTACTAACTTCAGACTTAAATCCTCTTGTGTATGACACTCATACACTAAGTCTTAAGGTACATAAGTAATCTAGGGTATTTAAGATGATATATAATATGCGAAAATTAAACAAACAATTTGATAAATGAATAATGCATCGTTTTATTTCAAAACACATAAAACCGTTTACATCATATGTAGCTCTAGGGCATATATTCCAACAATCTCCCACTTGCACTAGAGTAAATGGGACATGTCTCGTAATCCTAGACCATCTAGGTGACCTTCAAAAACTTTAGTCAGCAAGGTCTTTGTAAATGGATCAGCCAGGTTATCTGTGGATGCAATCTTTGTGACAGTAACGTCTCCTCTCTGCACTATCTCCATGATGAGATGATATTTCCTTTCTATATGCTTTCCTCTTTTGTGGCTTCTTGGTTCTTTGGAGTTTGCCACCGCAACACTATTATCGCAATAGAGTGTGAGTGGTTTATCTATATCTGGAACAACTTCCAGATCTCCCAAGAATTTATGGAGCTAGACTGCTTCCTTAGCTGCTTCACAAGCTGCTACATATTCAGCCTCCATGGTGGAGTCAGCAATACAAGATTGATTTATGCTCCGCCATACTATAGCCCCACCACCTAGAGTGAGCACTGATCCAGATGTAGATTTCCTAAAATCTACATCTGTCTGAAAATCAGAGTCTGTATATCCTCTTAGTATCATATCCTCACCGGAATATACAAGCATATAATTTCTCGTTCTCTTAAGATACTTGAGAACGTGTTTCACAGCCACTCAGTGATCCAATCTTGGGTTTGATTGAAACCTACTGACTACTCCCACTGCAAAACAAATGTCTGGTCTCGTGCATAAAATATCATACATGAGACTACCAACTGTTGAGGCGTATGGGATATGTCTCATTTCCTCAACATCTTGAGGTGTTTTAGAAGACTGTTCATTTGACAAATGAATTCCATGCCGATAAGGCAGATTGCCTTTCTTGGAATTCTGCATCCCAAATTGCACAAGGATCTTGTCGATATAGGATGCTTGAGACATAGCTAACATTTTTCTTGCGATCCCGAAGTATCTGAATCCCAAGAACATAATTGGCCTCTCCCAAATCTTTCATTTGGAATTGGTTAGCTAGCCAGGTTTTCACATTTGATAATATCTTTACATCATTCCCAATGAGTAAAATATCATCGACATATAAAACAAGAAAAACCACCTTCCCGTCAATGATGCGCTTGTATACACAAGGCTCATCAACATCCTGCTCAAAATCATAAGACTTGATCGTTGTATCAAATCTTATATTCCAAGATCGAGATGCCAGCTTGAGTCCATAAATGGACCTTTGCAGCTTGCAAACCTTTTGCTCTTGACCTTGGGCGATGAACCCCTCTGGTTGATCATATAGATACTTTCATCAAGATTTCCATTCAAGAATGCAGTCTTGACATCCATTTGCAAAATTTCATAGTCATAATATTCGGAAATGGAGAGAAGAGTGCAGATAGATTTAAGCATGGCTACTGGCGAGAAATTTTCCCCATAGTCAACTCCCTCTTTATGGGTATAACCCTTGGCCACTAGTCTAGCCTTGAAGGTCTGTACCTTCCCATCTGATCCCCTCTTCCTTTTGTAGATCCACTTGCAACCTATGGGTTTCACCCCATCAGGTTGGTCTACAAGTTCCCAGACCGAGTTGGAGTGCATGGACTCCATCTCTAGGTTCATGGCTTTGAGCCATTCCTCTTTGTCAGAATCATCCATTGCACTATTGTAGGCCAATGGATCATCTATGCCATCGCTGGATGCGACAACTTGTGCCTCTCCAACCCCTAAGTAGCGATCAGGTTGTCGTACAACCCTCCCACTGTGTCTAGGCGGTAGATCATTCTGACGAGCTTGAATCTGACTATCAGATGTCGAAGGTGCTATGTATTTGTCAACTTTCGTTGATGATGGCGTGCTGGTCGAACCAGCAAGTAACTCATCGAGCAACACTTTACTTCGAGGTTTGAACTCCCTCATATAGTCCTCCTCTAGAAACGTAGCATTTTTCGATACAAACACTTTGTTATCATCAGGAGTGTAGAAGAATCCACCCCTAGTCTCCTTAGGATAGCCTACAAATAGGCACACCTGAGAACGTGGCTCCAACTTTGTAGTCTTATTCTTCAGCACATGTGCTGGACACCCCATATGCGGAAATGTCGTAAACTAGTTTTATGACCATTCCACGAATCTAAGGGAGTCTTAGGAACATACTTATATGGAACTACATTAAGGATATGCATTGCGGTTTGCAGTGTATATCCCTTGAATGAACTAGGTACTGAGCTATAACTAAACATAGATCTCATCATGTCTAATAGGGTCCGATTTCTCCTCTCTGCAACACCATTTTATTGTGGTGTTCCAGGAGTTGTGAGCTGGTATATTATCCCATGCTCAACTAAGAATTCCTCGAAATCTCTGTCGAGGTATTCCCCTCCACGATCTGATCATAGAGTTTTGATTGTCTTACCTAATTGGTTCTCAACCTCAGCACGATACTCTTTGAAATTTTCAAAGGTATCTGATTTGTGATGCATTAGGTAGACATACCCATATCTTGAATAATCGTCAATGAATGTGACGAAGTATTCATAACCACCTCGTGCTCTTATATTCATCGGTCCGAAAACGTCCGAATATATTAGCTCAAGTGGTTGATTGGCTCTTAGACTTTTTCCAGTAAAAGGTCTCTTGGTCATTTTTCCTTCTAAACAAGATCACAAACTGGTAGAGTCCTGAGCTTTAACTGGTTTAAGGCTCTGTTCTTTATCAATCTATTTATCCGGTCAAGGTTAATGTGACCAAGTCTAAGATGCCATAGATATGTGTCATCGTGAGAAATCTTTGGCCGTTTAGTTTTAGGTTTCTCTTCCTTAAACATTTCAGCTTTGAGCAGTGACCTATGTGTTAACGGTTTTAACACACAAGTTATTTTCTGAGTTTCCTTTGCATATAGTTAATATATTTCTACCAATAATAACCAAATTGCTATTAAAATAAACTGAATAACCATCATCCAAAAGTTCAGAAACAGAAATCAAATTCTTGTGAAAACCAGGAATGAATAACACATTGTTCAAATTTAAATAACTATTATTCATGAAATTTAAACTAGAAACTCCCACTGCTCTGGCTGAAACGACATCCCCTATCCTGACCCTCATGGTGTAGTCACCTTCAGCAAGGTCCCTCCATGAATCAAGTAGCTGCAAAGAAGAACAAACATGGTTAGTGGCTCCAGGATCAACAATCCAAACGGATTTATCATCCTCCACTAATAGAGATTCAATAACCAGTAAATCATATTTACCTGTTTCCTTTTTCTCCTTTAGCTCAGAAAGGTATTTAGGACAGTTCATTTTCCAATGCCCATTCTTGTTGCAGTGGAAACATTTTCCTTTGGGCTTGGTATCCTTGGAGCCTTTCTTGTTTTTCTTCTTCTTCATGGGCTTTCCTTAGCCTTCCCGGTGCTTTTCTTCTTCATCTTTGCAGATTTAGAAGACTCGGCAACATTTGCCTCTGCACTGGATTTACGAGGATCCACAAGCATGGACTCGTAATGGGTGAGCTCATTGAGCAGTTGGGTCAAAGTAAAAGTGAACTTGTTCATAACATAGTTACTTTTAAACTGCAGGAAACTCTTCGGAAGAGTTTCCATAATCATGGTCACCTGGCTACGCTCGTCAATACGAGCTCCATGGGTTTCAGCAGTGTTGAGATAGGTCATCATCCTCAAGAGGTGCTCCCGGACTGATGTCCCATTCTTCATCCTAGCAGTCATCGCTGAGACCATGGCCTCATGGCGTTGACACTCTGAAGGCTGCCCAAACATGCCCTGCAATGACTCCATCATCTGAGATGCTAGAGCCATAGGTTCATGCTTTGCAGCAAGAACCTCAGACATCCCTGCTAGCAAGTAGCAGCAAACTTTCTCATTTGTTGTGACCCATTTCTGGTAGGTATCGCGCACAGCTTGGCCAGCATTTCTGGCAGGCTCGGGAGGACATTCCTCCGTCAGGACAAACTTTAGGTCTTCACAGACCAGGATATCGTTCATGTTACTTTTCCACTTCACATAGTTTTCTCCCGTTAATTTATCGTTTGAGAGTATGGAAATAATTGGAGAAACCATGGCTGAAAAATAAAATAAACATGCATTTAACATTCATTCATCGCATATTAAAATCATCAAAGCATTTTGGCATAAAATTAAACATGATGCATGAACCATGAATAATGAATTAGAAACCTAAGAGAATTACTATGCCACGGAAACCTATCATCCCACAAGTAAGTGCCGCCGTAGGGTAGGTCAAGTACTCGCATGATAGATCGAGACAATCTCAGTCAGTTTAATATATCCAGGAATAACTCTTATTCCTATATTAAACAACTACCATTTTATTTGATCAAGGAATTTTGTTAACAGTTAATTATTCCTTTGTGAGTGTAACCCGCCATTTCGAGATTCTTGGACTTAACGAGTGAAGTGCCGCCATAGGGCAGGTCAGTTCACAAGATTCATCTAGAATCCCTATCCTCTCGGAACCCAAACCTGATATTGACCCAAAATGGACACCATCCGTAGGGGGACGAAAACAAAGCCGTCTCGAGGTACCTTTTGAATCTCACGTTTTTGGACTAACAACGGAGATCGCGGGATATACTGTCGTATATCCCTCTCCCACTCACTATTTTTAAAAAATTAAGGTTTCTATCTAAAATATCTAATATTTTATTTTAACTAGTGTGGATAAATTTATGGCGGCTAAATCATAATTATTATTTACACTAGTTTGTCATAAGTGAGCTAATCAATTTTAATTATTAAAATTGTATCACTAATATCTCATTAGTCTCTACTAATAGTTTTACTCAATTAAACTAATTTAATTAGAGTGGTATTAGTGAGCTATTATATTTTAACTCTTAAAATACTAGACACTAAAAAATTTAAAATTTATGGAATTCTAAAAAGTCAAAATTTTAATTAAACATTTTAATAAATCTTAGTGCGTTATAAAATCCAATGGTACGTGGAATTGTATCCCGAGTGCAGACCATATTACCGTCCATTTGGATTCGGCTATGGAATTTATATCCGGGTTTCCATCATATATACCAATGGAATTTATTATGCACTAATTAAGCCCAATATATTAGAATTCAAATTTTAAATCATAAATCCAATTAATCCACTTAATTGATTTATATGCATATCATATTATAATTTAAACATTTTAAATTACATAAAATCATATTTTTATGTGTATAATGATAATGCATTTATGACATGTTATGGCATGTAAAATGCAAGAGTGGGCACCCTAAGCTATATGACATGTTATTCAAACAATTCGAAATAAACATACATATAACAAAAAAAATTATTTTGCATTGACCGGGCACTTATTTTTCCTATACTAATCTAATTAGTACAAAAGATTTACCAAGGCATTCATTGGTCTTCAAATCCCGATCCAAAGAGGTGTTGGCTCCTTTAGCGACTTCGGTGCTCCAAATTAAAAAGATTGAAATTTTACATTGAAAAATAAAATTACAACAACTGTAAACAATGGCCTTATGGCCTTACATCCCAAAAACAAAACCAACTACAAAAATAAGAGCCGGAAAAATTTACGACCAATGCAAAATCCATTCATCACATGAAATAACAAAAACATTCATCATATGAATATCACAATGTGCCCACTCATATAAACATGCATATAATTTATAACTCATATAAATATATTAAAAACAGAAACTTTAAATGAAAAAGAAAAGGATTAAGAACACTTTTCAACCTCGCTCTAGATGCCAATTGTAGGAAACGCTTTCCTCGCGCAGCAGAAGCGATTAGGCACACGGATCGACCTTGAAATTTTTTTTCTGCTCTCCCTTCCTTAAAACCGAATGGAACCATCACATATACTGAAGTTTTTCTTCTGTTTTGGACAAGATCGCAGCCCCGGAATGCGCCCAAAATAGTCCCCGAACAGCCCCCGAACTGCAGTGAAATAATGGACTGTTTTGGACCCGTTACACAACCGAACTGCACACAAATCACCCACTGAATTGCGTGAACTGCAAGGGTGATATAGGTCTGATTTTTCCACTCAAAAACAATCCTAACTCAGCCCCAAAAAGTCCCCAAGGTGTTTCCCAAAAAAACCGAATTAAAACAAAAAAAATCGAGCCCTGATTGTAACAAGTGAAGTGCGGCAAAGAGGTATTATTGTTCCTCAATGTCGTGACTTATAAGAGTGATGGAGAAGATGATTTGTTCATCACCATAAAGTCTTCCGAGCTATATCTCGTTACCAACGGAAAGTAGTGTGGGCTACACACACAAAATAAATCCCTAAATGTTTTAGAGATTTAATCACACATTAAGAATATTTTCTTATTCTTGTTCTTCAAAATCGTTTCTCAACTTTTGAGAGAATAGAGAAAAAGAAGAAGATGCCTATGGTTGCTAGAATGAGAGAGTCCTTTAAAAGAAAAATTATAATTTTTTTTTTTTACTTAGGGCAATTTGTTTTTCTAAAACAAATCAACCACTCCCCTCCATAATAAGCAAGAATCGGCCAAGCTAGGGTTTATTTCAATTTTTGTAACATCAAATATTCAATTACCATTATTGAAAGGATGTTACAAAATTAAATAAGCAATTAACAAATTTGAAAATCACAATTTCCAAATTAATGCCAAGGATTTTATTTGTTTCCAAAATAAATAAATCCATTCCCTTTATGCTTGAAGAATTCGGCCACTACTAGGAATAATTGATTAATTTTGTAGCATTAAGTTTTCAATTCCATAATTGAAATATATGTTACAAAATTAAAGAGTTACCAACTTTCATAAAGGTGTAACTTCCAAATTTAATTCAAAAGTTTCCAAAACCCAAATTTGGAATTCCAATATTAGCCTTCATTAAATTATATCATATATAATTTAATTACTAACAATAAATAATTATCATATAATCATTTATTATATAAATCTTATATTAACTTTTAATATATAGTTATAAGTCTGACAAATAATATTATTAATCATATTAATAATATTAATACCTTTGTGAGTATGTAATTGGACTATCCAATTATACTAAATCCGTTATAGTAAATCGAGTTAGCACGGGGACCAAATGGACCTACGGTTCCTAACTCCAATAATCTCGAAATATTAATTAAGCTCTTAATTAAATATTCCGAATTATTAACTCCGGGTTATTCCACTAAAAACCCGAAGTTGAACTCTCATTGCCGCATATGATATATTAAGTCGAACCAAGACGGCGTCCATCGATATAGTCATTACATACGAATTGACCCTCACGAGTATCTCGTAATTAGAGCCGGGTCATAATATCCGTTATACCCCTCTAATTATTTTTACCTTAAGTACCATTGATTCTCTAATGAACGATTTATTCATAACTATTATGAATTTTAATCTTTCTATTCGTAATAGAGAGACTTGAGCGCTCAAATCGTTCAAGTACCGAATTAACCCTTAAGAAAGATACTCATCTACTTCTCGCAAGAAGGAGTGAACTCCATGTCTATGAAAACGTTCCCAGCTACAAAACAAACTGTGTCCCCAAAGTACGTAGCTATTGGTCGGGACTGCTACACCAACCTCACCTTTGTAAATCAAAGGACACAGCCTGCCATGCAGAAGTTCGTAGTACACTCAGGATTAAGATCAATCCATATATGACCATCAAGTAGATTGAAATGACTTTCTTTGCTTGACGGATATTATAAGAGTGTCATTTCTATCTGGGTCCAGTCCTATATGATCGCATCATACAAGGTGCCTCCATTCTCATGTCTCTACATGGACGATCCGGATCAAGATCGCCATACAAATATAGAATGGACCGCAACTATAGATAAACCACAAACAAAGTACCCGCTTTGTTTGCTCTTTGTGGACTATTTAAGATTACTAACTTTAGACTTAAATCCTCTTGTGTATGACACTCATACACTAAGTCTTAAGGTACATAACTAATCTAGGGTATTTAAGATGATATATAATATGCGAAAATTAAACTAACAATTTGATAAATGAATATTCATCGTTTTATTTCAAAACACATAAAACCGTTTACATCATATGTAGCTCTAGGCATACATTCCAACACTCATATGCATTGGGTGGTTGGTTCGGTCAAAAATGTGTTTTATGCCATTTTGCGGAAAAAATATTTTCATAAAAGTTTTGTGACGTTTTTTAGTTATATATATCGTTATTTGATATCTAATAAATATATTTAGGTGGAATATGAATAAATTATTCATATTGGATATTGAATAATTTATTTGGTAATTTAAAAAGTTTTAAAATTACGATTTCACCCGAACCGTGAGCTTCCGCTACCCCCACGTCAAAACCCCAACAGTCCCGACCCTCATGATGTAGTCACTTTTAGCATTGTCTTTCAATGAATCAAGTAGCTGCAAAGAAGAACAAACATGGTTAGTGGCTTCAGAATCAACAATCTATGCGGATTTATCATCCCCCGCTAATAGAGATTCAATAATAATTAAATCGTATTTACCTGTAGCCTTCCTCTATTTGAGCTCAACAAGGTATTTAGGACAGTTCATTTTCCAATGCCAATCCTTGTTGCAATGTTGGGCTTGGCATCCTTTTAGCTTCTCTTTTTATTCTTCATAGGCTTTCCTTTAGCTTTCCCAGTGTCTTTCTTCTTGTTCTTGGCAGAATTAGAAGATTTGGCAATATTTGCCTCTCCACTAGGCTTACGAGGATCCACCAACTTGGACTTGTAATGGGTGAGCTCATTTAGCAGCTAGGTTAAAGTAAAAGTCAACTTGTTCATAACATAGTTGCTTTTTAACTGAAGGAAACTCTTCGGAAGAGTTTCCATGATCATGGTCACTTGGCTTCGCTCGTCAATACAAGATCCATGAGTTTCGGTAGTATTGAGATAGGTCATCATCCTCAAGACTTGCTCTCGGACTGATGTCCATTCCTTCTTCCTATAGGTCATCGTTGAAACCATGGCCTCATGATGCTGTCGTTCCGAAGGCTGCCTGAACATACCCTAAAATGACTCCATCATGAAAGATGTTTTGCAGTAAGAACCTTGGACATCCCTACTAGAAAGTAGCAGCGGGCTTTCTCATTAACCTCAACCTATTTGTGGTAGGCATCGCGCATAACTTTCCAAGAGTTTATGGCCGGCTCGGGAGGACACTCCTCTGTTAAGACAAACTTAAGCTCTTTACATACCAGATTGATGTTCATGTTACATTTCCATTTTATATAAATTTCTCGTGTTAACTTATCATTAGAGAGAATGGTAATTATCTGAAAAACCATGGCTGAAACAAAATAAAGTAAACATGCATTTAAAATTCATTCATTGCATAATAAGATTATCATACATTTAGGTATAAAATTAAACATGATGCATGAACCATGTATAATGAATTAGAAACCTAAGAGAATTATTATGCCTCAGAAATCTATCATCCCATAAATAAGTACCGTCGTAGGGTAGGTCAAGTATTTGCATGATAGATCGAGACAATTTTAATTGATTAATATATACGAGAATAACTCTTATTCCTATATTAACCAACCATAGTTTGATTTTATCAAGGAATTTCGATTAACATTTAATCATTCATTTGTGAGTGTGACCCGTTGTTTCGAAACCTTTGGATTTAACTAGTGAAGTGTTGTTGTAGGGTAGGTCAGTTCACCAGATATATCTAGAGTCCCTATCTTCTCGGAATCCAAACTTGATATTGACCCAAAATGGACACCATCCGTAAGGGGATGAAAATGAATCCGTCTCAAGGCGTCTTTTGAATCTCATGTTTTCAGACTAACAACGGAGATCGCATGATATATTTGTTGGGGTTGGTGCTCATAGCCCCAATTCCCGGTTGTATTTGTTTGAGAATACTATTGTAAAACTTTATTATTATGAATAATATAAGCAGTTTATGTAATATAATATAACTTTTAATATGGTAAATACGTAATGACCTTAGAATGACTAGTCATGATGCTGTTACAAAAGCGTCACAACTAACATTGAGTTGTATCATGACGTTGTCATTCTCAGACAGTTCCTGGTCAAGGTTTACACTACTTGGTCAGTAAATTAAACCCATTAAGACAGGTACATATCGTATACTGGAATATATGATTCCAATGGTTTCTCAATGAACCATGAGTCTTAGAGACTTGTATAGACATGTAGGTGTTTATAGCGGATAAATACTGAACGACTCACCAAATATTCTTAAGGGATGGTACACCAACGTCAATAAGAATCTTCTCGGGTTGAGTAGCACTTGTGATTCTTCGACTTGAGATACCACTGTGGGCGCATGAGACATATTCCACACTTAGATGGCAGTCACGTCACCGATCTATTTAGATCAAACCTCCACCTGTTCGTTGGGTGTGGATAGATCCTCATGGTGTCCTATGTGTATCGAGATAGGATCCGTCAGTTCTGTGTACAGAGCATAGGTAGTCCATATGATTAGCAATCAAATAAAAACCATGGGCCCATGGTACACTTTAGAAGTCAGTTCTAAGTGTTCTCTTTTGGAGATTGCTAATAGAGACGTCGACGGGATTGTCCCCATAGAGATTTGACGTTTACATCTATATCTCTGGGATATATCCGAATACCTGTGACGGAGAAATTATACATTTTCCATGACCTCGACCTGTATGATTCAGTGATTTTATCTATGGTCGTCATAATTTACGAGTGGGTAAATTATGGACACGAAATTTGTTTTCATGACGGATATGCCTGAATCTAGAGAGTCTCACTAATGAAATATAATCGTAGAGCACTAGGGAAATATTTATAAATAATACTGATTATTTATAAATTCGTTTAAAGGTTAAACGAAAAATACATGTATAGGGACTCTATAGTCATTTCCTAATTCTTGTATATTTGCATTTAATGTTAGATTAATTCAAATACACATTAATTAATTGTCAAATTGATATATTTGAATTATATCATAAATATATATGTATTTGATATTTATTGTAAATATAATACATATGTTTAATATATTTATATTTAAATAATTAAATAATTAGTTAATTGTTAAATGATTAAATAATCAAAATATAAATGTGTTAAAGTTGTGATAAATGTTGAGATGACTTAAAGATTCTTTACTTGACTTTAATAAATTCATTAAAATGTTAATGATTGTTTAAAAGACAAGTGGGCAAGTTGGCTTGAATGAAATAAATTGAAAAATATTAGTATTTTCTTTGTTGTTGAATTCGGCCTAGGCTAAAATGTCTAAGGGTTAGATATTTTTTCATTAACCAAAAATCTTATCTAAAACTCCATTGAAATAAAAACAAAAGAAGCTTGAGGAAGAAGAAGAAAGACAAAACGAAAAATCAAAGAAAGCTTGAATTTAGTGAGTATTTCCAACTAGCCATTAGAGAGAAAAATGTTCCTCTTGTTGTTGGCTTCATCTTGTGATGTTCTAATATTTTTATATTCTTTATTCTTTGTGTTTTTGTTTGATGGAAGTTTGATGATAGGGTTATGCATGTATAAAGATCATAGAATGTTACTAATGAGTTAATAAGCATTCTTTTGATAGTTTAAGAAACTAGTTGCCATTCTAGAGTTATTGAACCACTCTTAAATGACCTAGATTTTTTTATATAGTTATTTCATTTTGGTGAGGCTTGATTGATGTGGAAGAAACTTGATTGAAGTGTTAGATTTAATTAATTTGGCCTAATTTGTTGAAATTGAACAATTAGGGTTTAAGACCACTTCCAAATTTGGGGCTTTTCATTTATGTGGTGTATTTGGATGTGTATATGATTCATATAAAATATTGGGTCAATTGGATTTCATCTTAATGTGTTTTGAACACAAAAAGAACAAAATGCATAATATGGCCATGTAGGGAGGCTCACGGCATTGGGCAAATTTTTGGGGTTTCAAGTTGCAATTTGAAATTTGATATGTATGACATGTTAAAATCATCTTAGAAATGATTTAGAATCATCCAAAATTGTTTCGAACAATTTAGGACTAAAATGAACAAAATGCAAAGTTTTGGGATAATTTGGTAATTACACAAAAATTTGATTTATTGTGTAATATTTCATAATTTGATAATTGGGTAATTAAATAAATAAGTTTATTTAATTGATCCGAGAAAAATTTTTGAAATAGGAAAATTTTGATTTTCCAGTGTTCCGCTGCGTTACCGGATTTCCGTCATAAAACCCCTTCAAAATGGTATTAGAGCGAGTCTGATTCTAGGCCCCCTAATATGATTAAACTTTTAAATTCAATGTTTAATCATGTTTTCTTACCTTTATACATGCATGTTTTAATCTAATTTGATTAGATTTAGGGTGTATGACACTTATGGCGGCGCGTAAAGCCCACATCCCACCATGAGTTGGGTAGTTTGCGGTCTTCGATATCCCTGATGTGCTGGTTTGACCCTTTCATACGATAATAGACTTGAACTATATTTTATGTATTTGTCGTATTTTTACTACTCGTTTAATTTATCGATTTTGGATTATTTGATTTATTGAGTTTTAGATCGTTATTTTTGGATTGTGGCCTTGATTATAAAGTGTGGTTGGGTGGTAGTTGTAGGCCCTAATTGGGCTTTTGTGGTGTTGGGTTGTAAGTGGATAGTCTGTGTTTTAAACGAAATCATGTTGGTTTTCCTTTAGATTTATACGGGTGTTTAATTTGGTGTGTTTTACATCTCAGATTTCGATATGTCATTTTTGGGTGATCTTTCATCGATCACTGGTTAGCGAGACTTGTGTATCTTCTAGAGCGTGCCGGGTGGGCCCGAAGAAGTTTTTGTAGCTGTTATACCAATGGGACAGTCTGAACGCGTAGGCATCATTGTGAAAGCATCATGTCGGACAGTTGGGGATTCTTAAATTATCCATTTAAGTTCGGATTGGATTGTTTGTCGGCGGGATTTCCAACGTTTCCAAAAAAATGGTGACCAAAAAATTGTGTTGTTAAATTTTATGATTTAATATGAAGTGATAAAACTCTCATTAGTTTTCTACTAGTCGGGCCATATTCACATTTTAGGCATAAGTATGCAGAGAATAAAAAAAGTTACAAATAGTTTTCTAGTAGTTGTATTATCTGTTGTGCTGTCTACAGTGTGGAATTGTGGTGTGACATTGTTATTTCCACTACCTAACTATGCTATGTAGAAATGTGATGAACTTTTGGAGAGTCCTAGTGGAACTGGTAAAACCCTGTATGCCCTTTCAATAATCAGGTGTATGTTTTATAACGTGGCTTATACATATTTAGAATTTACACTATTAAGTTACCTGCACTGCTGTACTTACTGCTCTCCCAAACTTTTGCAGTTGTATACATCAATTGTCTCTCATTAATGGCATGCAAGGGCTATTTTATGATTACTTCATTCATGTATATATATCAGAATAACTATATATGCACACACTTGATATTGCTAATGTGGCATTGTTTGGAGCTTCTTTTATGTCCTACCATATAACTAGAATTTTGTTTCTCTTAATTGATTCACTACAAACAATAAGGTCTTTAGCGTCGAAAACAATCGACGTAAAAAGTGAATAGTTCAACGCCAAAACTAAATGGCGTCAAATAATTTCGACACTAAATTTAGACGCTAAAATATGGACGAGAACCACCATTAGTGTCGAAATACAAATTATCGACGCTAAAACCTCTTACTTTGCGTCCAACTACTTTCGACGAAAAAGAAGAATTCCCAACGGTAAAGTTCATATTTGGTGACGAAAGTATTCGACGCTAACAATTAAACTTTTAGCGTCGAATTTATGCGATGCTAAAATCAATAAATTAAATATTATTTGTATACTTTTAGCGTCGAACCTTTCGACGCTAAAAGTATACAAATATTATTTTTTTTATTTCTTTTAGCGTTAATAAAATTATTATTTTACATAATTTTGCTCTGAAATATTCAATTTAATATTTTAAAAAATATTATTATTTCAAAAAAATTGCCGATGAATAGTACAATTATGAAATATTCTAATAATTATTTTATTATTATAATGAAAATTTATTAAATAAAAAAATACATAGTATATTAAAACTAGTTGTTCTGAATGTTTATACAAATAGAAATAAAATTTATTATTGCTGTGATAGGGGGCGCTCGAGCCCGATGCACTCCGGCCAAGTGAGGCCTCCAACATCTCCCGAAAAGCCCGTATCTGCTGGTCAAACACCTCCATCTTCTTTTCGTGGTCCACCTTGACCTGTAGTAGCTTATTCTGAGTCTTCTTCAGCTCGTCTTGGGTGGTGGCTAGGGATGAATGGTATTTATATCACTATTTTCCACTCATTTAACCTAATATTTTGTATAGTTTCTTGGGTTTTATGAATATTTTGATGTGTTTTATTGTTATTTTACAGATAAATAAAGTTTGGAAAGCATTGGAAGTAATTTGGAGCCAAAACAGTGAAAAACGATGAAAAAGGGTATTTTGGTAATTTAGCCACGTCGCGACGCGCAAACCTTCAGCGTCGCGACGCCTAACGTGCACCGGTCATGCTAACGTGCACCGAGGGACATGTGTCAGAATCTGAGAAATTGGACTTGCTAACGTGCGCCGGATCTTGCTAACGTGCGCCGTGCCACGTGTCATCATCACAGAAGATCAGCTAAAATGCGCCGTGTGCCACGTGTCATAATCCTATTGGACCAAACATAGCGCGTTCCACGTGTCACCTTATCATTGGACCGAATCATCGGCGAATCACATACTGCCACGTGTCAAGCTCTCATTGGACCGATCCTTACCGCGTGCCACATGTCAGCTTCTTATTGGACCGAAATATCAGCCATTCACCGCGTGCCACATGTCAGCTTCTCATTGCACCGTTTCACCACGTGACACGTGTCATCACCAGATTGCACCGATGAAACGCGCGTGGTCAAACCGCGTAGACCAAATCCGCGTGCCAGCGTCGCGACGCCAGCCCCAACTTTTGCCTATAAATTCAGTTCAGTTTCATTTCATTTGGTGTGCTTTCCTTGAGATTTTTTCCCTGATTTCATAGGAAGCATCTAGTTTTGTAAATTATTGTAATATTAAAATTATGTATTTTTATTTTTAGTTTTTATTACAGCATTTTATTTATTTACTTTATGTTTTGTAGTTAAATTTCCGCTGGGGTAAAAGGTGAAACCTTTAATATAATTATCTAGGTAAATCTCACTTAATTATAATTTATAAATTATAATTTAACCAGATTAATTAATGGCAGACTTTATTACCGCCTATATGGTCGGTCTAAATAAAAATTACTTTACCGCCTATATGGCTGGTCTTTATGTGACAGATAATTACCGCCTATATGGCTGGTGTAGTTGGACTAAATGGATTACCGCCTATATGGCTGATTTTAAATGTTTAACATTATTAATTCCTGAGAAAGCAGAACATAAAATAATTTATATATTATAATAAGTGAGATTCCTAGATAAGAAATATTAAATGTGGATCCTCTAACCCCCAACATTTTATTTTTATTATAGGGAAGTGATGAAACACAATATTCACACTTAATAATTGATTTTCTTTTTATGGGTATTTCTTTAGATTTTTTATTGAGTCTTAAGCTTAATGCTTCTTGTTAATTGGTCATTAATAAGATTGATGTGGTAAACTTAAAATGAACTAGACATAGGGATTTTAGGTTTCAGCCTTAGATTCAATAGCCCACGATCTTCCTTGAGGATAGATAACCCTTTAATAGATTTCCTTACATGATAGACATATACCTGTCGGGCGGAGGTAGCCACAATTGGAACTTGATCTTAATGAATCCAGGTAATTTGGTTGACATAGACATATGGTTCAATTGGGTTAAACTGGGTATTTGCGTCTGACCATCGACAGAGGCTTTTGCATAATTTCGTGTTCCAGGTTAGCAAACTAATTTATTACACATAGATAAGAGAATCAATTCATCTTTATATTAATATTGTGTGGAGTCACGACCGTAGATCTTTGAGTCTTTTCTTTTATTTTCCTTAGTATTTTCTTTTGAGTCTGTTTTTATTTTAATTAGCAAATCCACATTCAACCAACCAAAAACAATCAATTCCTTTCTCCCTATAATTAGATACTTGTAAATAAATAGTATCAATAATTAATAACAACAGTAGGAATTAAGTCCTCATGGGATTGATATTTTTATACTACTTGAACGATACGTGCGCTTGTGTTATACGTGTGTGTTTACGCCGGTCAGCTAGCTGGTCTCGAAGTCACGAGTCAGTGTCCGAAGAAACAGTAGTGCGTGCAAATGACGTCGACTTCTTACGAGTGCCAAGGCCGACGTTGTACGATGTCTAATTCTTGAAAACCAATTGCGACAACTGCTCATCTGGTATCAAGTCAGACCTTGTCTCATGAGTTTGATGTTGGAGCTCCACCATTTCGTTCTGTTTAAAAAAAATTAAGTTAATGTTAGAATTTGAAAAGAAAAAATCAATTTAAAATAATAATTATTTTATTTTAAAAACTTAAACTTACATAGCAGCGTTCGGCTTCTCCATTGATCCATTTTTTTCTTCTCATCATAGTGCGTCACTTACTGCACCTCACTTGTGCTACTTTGCTAAAAACATAAAATAATTGTACTATTATTCGACATTAGTAAAAATAATGAATTGTTCAATTACAGTTTAGGATATATTTACCTCGGAATATTCGGCACGATGTTGGATAAATGGCTTGGAACCTCCACAGTGGTTAAAACGCAACTGACTTTGATTCTCCGCATTTGCGTGACATTTATTCTGCTTTTAACAACACTGTAAGTACCAAAAACGAAGACAATTATAAATTTCTGTTTATTTTAAAATTTACCTCGTGTTGCTCGCTAGACCAAAGCTCACACAAAAATGTCTAGTCTTACTCCTCTATAAAATCAGGCTTGTGTAGTGGAGCATCCAAAGGTCCATATTCGTCGAATATTGGTTTCCGGACCTTTGTCCTATAATCCTTATAACTTTTCCCCATATGGTAGTCAAGGTACTGTTAGACATTAACTTTGGTCAGATCGACGTCGAACCACTCCTACAGGAATAGCAACCAAGTAAAAATGAGTATAGAATAAAAATTTAAATTAACAAACAATATCGAAAAATTAATACTGTAAGGAAACTCACAAGTAGCGAAGGGAAGAGCTGGTTGATTTTAGTCTCCCACGGTATCTTTCTCCAAGAAACGTAGTTTTGGTGACCTTCAAACCGAGCCGCAGCACCTATGGTTGTAGTAAATGCTGAATTATGTTGCCCGATTTTCTTTGTCCATCATCAGATATCTCTATCCGGATACGGCCGTGAGCCTTAACGTGTTTAACCAACCCTAAGCCACGGGTGCGTCCTTGACCCTTCGTTTTACTCGAGTCACTTGTGGTAGCAGAGACTCTAGCAGGGGCATCTGTCTTTGTAGATGTAGATGGAGTCATATTAGCGCGTCTGCGATTGCCCGGTGCCATCTGTAAAATAAGAATTCCAACACTAACAATGACACAAAAATAATCATAATGATGCTAATGAAATTTCAATATTTTAATAATCATATAAACTTTCATCATTACACATGGACTGCTCAAAATATCTTTAACCATATAAACTTTTAAAAGATACTGATTTGGGTGATAAAGATATAACAACATCATGAGAAAGTGCATTTGTTCCCAAAATTACATTCACAAATCAGCTTGTTTGATGTGTGTGAATTGTTATAAACATCCAACATGGGTGATATATACACAAATATGTTTTTCATTTCTTATAGTCATCACCTACATTAGTAGCTCAACATTATCATTTTTAGGTGCAACTTAAAACGCTTGTAAGTTTCTTTATCAAAGTAAAAGTGAATTTATCAGGTTTAAAACCACATTCTAAAAGCATCACCAAAAGTTAACGGGCTTTATTTACCTCTCCATCCTCATAGTGCCCATTAATTAGCGTATTGAAAGTGATAAGATTTGGAGAAATACCTCTATCTCTAATCTCTCTGAAAATCTTTGCAGCCTTATCCATCATATTGACCATGCAGAAACAATCAATTACCATGTTATATGAGTATACATTTGATACAAGTCCATCCTTGACCATATGATTCAAATAGCGATCCCCCTCCCTAACTCTCCCTCATTTGTCCAAAGCTTTAATGAGCAAGAGATAAATAGTAAACCCCAGTTTCACACCTCATTTAATAAAAGTATCCAATATTTCACGTGACTCATTGAGATCTAATCTCTTTATCAAACAAGTTATTGTATCGTCAAATGTCGAATTCTCAGGCAAGTAACCCATATCACCCATCTTTCTCAATATCATAGCTGCTTCTCTTGCAATTGAGTTATTTGAAAGACAATATAATAGAGTATCAGAAACTAATATCTGCATAAGAGGCTCCCTCTCCATAAACCTTATTAGAAACTCAAATGCTTTATGAGGTTCCAAACTACGAAACACATCATGAACCAATTATTCTAACAGTAGCATCATTTGGAGAAACATTCTTCTCCTTCATTAACTCTAGAATCATAAAAACCTCATCTACCCTCTTAGCATTACAAAACCCGTCAATTAGGATTGTGTATGTAAAAACTTTAGGTACATATCCCAATCTTTCCATTTTTTTAACTAACCTAAGTGCTTCAACCACCATATCAATTCTACAAACTCCATGAATAAGTATATTGTATGTGAACCTATCTGGTTTGTAATTGTCCGTAGACATTTGTTGAAACTTCAAATAAGCCAAATCATTGGAATTGGATTTCACTTCAAACTTCAAACAATCCTTTCATTTGATGTTCTCTCTTCTGTTCTGGAATTCCAGAACAGTAGGCTTCAAACTTGAATTTGCATTTCAACTTATAATCAAAAAACCCATTATCTCGGCCACAACCACACACATAAATGCATTTCAACTTTTCACCCATTCTTTCGGCCACAACCACATACACACTGTTTATCTTTCCACCCACAACAAATGTCATTATGATCATCACTTATCGCATTTTCATACTTATCACTGCCACGCGTATACATGCACAACATACACACATTCATTTCTAACAACATCAATTCCGCTAAGCCTACATTTTCAACACACTAGCATCACAACATCAAAACTTCCAACCATACCCCAAATTCGGCCATATATAAACCTAAATGCATAATAAACTTTAACTAAAATACATAAACCTAAATTTCTCAAACTTGATTAATCAAATAAACTTTATATATATAAACCTATATATAAACCTAAATTCATTTCCCTCATGATTCGACCATATATAAACCTAAATTCAAACCTATAAATTTCAAACAATTAAATGCACAATCTAGGCATCATTACCGCAAAATGCATTAATAAACTTCCATTTTCCATAACCCAGACGATACAACCCAACTTTGAAGAGAGGGATGACGGCCGTCCTTGCCCCGGAAGAAGCAGAGAAAATTGATAGAAAATGAGGAGAATAATCAATTCGCAGAAGTAGAGAAGAATGAGGGGAAACCGAATTAGGGATTTTAATAAACATTTAGCGTCGAATATTTCGACGCTAAAACCAAGGCGGCTAACAAAAAATTTGGGTAATTTTTTGAGGGAAATTTAATTTTTTTAATTTAGCATCGAAAAAATAATTTCGACGCTAAATGTCTAATATTTAGCGTCGAAAAAATTAAATCGATGCTAAATGTCTAACATTTAGCGTCGATTTACATTTCGACGCTAAATGTCTCACATTTATCGTCGATTTAAATTTCAACGCTAATTGTTAGACATTTAGAGTCGATTAGATTTTTTCGACCCTAAATATTAGACTTAATAATAATAATAATAATAATAATAATAATAATAATAATAATCACAATAATAATAATAATAATAATAATAATAATAATAATAACAACAACAAAAACAACAACAACAACAATTTACTGTCATCCATCCAATACACTAACAATAATAACAACAACAATTTACTGTTCATCTCGATGCTAAATGTATAACATTTTGCATTATTAATAAATTTAATGCAAAATCAAATTTAAGAATGTAATATTTAAAAATTTATATTACCTCTCAATGGGGTACATCCATCTGTAATGGACAATACCTCCATTCCTAGCTTCGGATGGTAAATGTACGGCCAGATGTACCATCACATAAAAAAATGGGTGGAAATATTTGCTCCAGTTTGCATAGGATTATCACGATTCCTCGCTCAAGCTCGTCAATAACAGATGTGGTTAATGTCCTCTTATATAATTGTTTGAAGAAGCCATATAGATCAAGTATGACATCGCATATATTCGGTGGTAGATAAGGTCGAATGCCAATATGAAGGAGAATCTCCATAAGCACATGCCAGTTGTGACTCTTTAACCCAATTATTATATCATCCATAACCTAATGTCTAATATTCAATGCATAATCATCAGGAAATTTAACCATTTTCAGCCCATCACAGAATGATTTTCTCTCTGATTGAGTTAGCACGTAACTAGTAGGTGGCTTAATAAGACCTCGAGGAGTGACCTGCAAATACAATTCACTACGAATTCTAAGATCTTGTAGGTCTAATCTAGCATTTACAATGTCTTCCGTCTGTTGGACAATTATGACCCATAGCATCACTATTTGTATAGAACATGGTGTTGTTGTACAAATTAACTATGTGACAAAGGAAATTTCTCTTTTATCATTTGTAATTGGATTATCGGGATATATAAATGATAAAAGTCCATATGATTAGTTCCGGATTGATAAGATATGAGACAGTATCAATCCATGAAGGTTTAATCATTAAAACATCCCTAATCGTAGTATTATCGAGATTTGACATCGATAATGCGGAATAGACTAATATTACACTTGTGCGCGTTGTGGGAGCATAACGGCATAGTTCTCATATATTTGGGTATTGGATACTCATGCAAGTGTAATTGGAGGTCGTGTTTACCGATGATACAAAAACAGCTTCGCTTTGGATAGAACCCTCGGAATTCCATTGGTAGTATGACTATGTGTCTATGGAAGTCCGAATCAGGGTAGGTGTATTTGGTCTTAACCTGAGACTTGCATCGCTAATACTTGCAACAATCAATATACTTTGGTTTTGGTCGTCCAGGGCTTTAACAGGTTCTGTGTACGCCTCTTCTGGGTATATTGAGAATCGTAGTGTATTGGGTGTGATGTCAAGATGGAAGTATCACTTCAGTCATATGAAGATGATGGTCACGTAGGATACGAAACTGGTTCTCTTATATGCTGCAGCTATCAGGATAATATGACTAGGTCATGCTTATCCGTTTATAGAGACTAGTTACCAGAGATCCGATATGTGCTTCGTACGGGGCAGACACAATTCCAGCCTCAGGCCTTGCATGTGAAATCCGATACTGGATCGCAATACGCAATACTACGTATACTACGCCTGATATAGATTACATATTCCTTTAGGAATATTTCTGGAGATTTGGGTAGGCACGGTACTTTGCTAGAAGCCAACCATGTCTTGTAAATCGGTAAAAATATAGTACTAGGTACGTACGTGTTCGGATAGTCCGACGACCGGATTTACTGCCAACATATCCGAGGATCTCATGGGTCGCTTCCCGAAGATTCACCGATGACGTATGACTAGAACATAATTAATCTAGGATTAATTAGTAGAGAGAGAAAATTAATCTAGGATTAATTACGGAGATATTTTATCTGGGATAAAATATTATTTAAAGAGAGAGAACGATTAATTTGGAATTAATCGATAAAATAATATATTCGATATATTATACGAAATTAGATTTCGACACGGAATTAAAATTATATTTTAATTCGGGCGAACGAGTTAATTTAGAATTAATTCGCTAGCGACGTGAATAGTAATTTTGCTATGCATAATTATTTAATTTGATTTAATTACGTCGCAACGAAAAATTCATTAATTCGGAATGAGCGAACCCGAGCCCGGGAGTGTTTGCGGGCCCACTCGCATTTCGAATCAAGTGGGGCCCACAAGTCATATCACGCGTCACATCATTAGTCATTCTTGTGATGTAAGTCACATCAACTTTGAGTGATGTGATGTAAGTCACTTTTGAGTGATGTGAATAGTTGAAAGGCTTTAATTGCCTTGTACCACTTTTTGAAAAGTGTATGTTATATTAGATTTTGGAAATCAAAACAACCAACTATCATCTTCTTCTCTTCTCTCCCATTCGGCCTTGGAGCCATTTTTTTTTCTCTCTTTTGCTTCTCTTTGCCGAGAACAACAATGATGAATAAGGAAATATTTTGGCAAAATTTCCAAAGCTAGCACTTAAAGGGGTCATTCAAAGGTGATAGGGAAACCCATTCATGAGCATGGAATCACACTTAAGCTTGGAGCTTGAAGGAGCATAAATGGAGGGGTTGACCGAAACTTTAAGGAGCATAAAAAGGGCTTGGCCGAGAGCTTCAATGGATGAGAAATTTGTGTGTTCTTCGCATCGCAAAAACCGATCAAAGTGAGTATTCCGCAACTTTACTTTGTTGTATTCGCACTTTTCATCGCTTAATATTATCTTGGGATAACCTAGAAAACCCAACAATGGTATCAAGAGCCTTGATTAAGCATGAAATTGATTTAGGGTAAAATTTGGGTAAAATTGATTTGAGCATGATTTGATGAAATTGATTGTTTGAGTATGCTTGAATGATGATAACTTAGAGTTATGCATGATCAATTTGATGAAAATTGAATTAGATCAAATTTCCCCAAAATTTTGGCATGGCCGAATGGTGTGTATGCCCTAATGTCATGGTATTTTTTGTTCTTTTGATCATTGGATGAGTTGAAAGACTTGGGAAATATTGATTTGTGATTCAATTGGATTGAAATCGGAATTAGACAATAAACCCTAAATTGCTGTGACTAATTAGTATGAAAATGAGATGATTTTTGATTCAATAATGTTGGACACGTGTTGATGAAAATTAGCATGATTAATTAGTGTAATTGGTATTTTGGAAATGTTAATTTGACTAATTAATTATGGCTAATACACTTAAATTAATTAAATTGTGATATTGGGAATATTGAAATTTAATTAGTTGGGCTAAATTTGGAATTGGGCTTTTAAAGTTGTATTTGGGCTTAATGGGCTTGGTTGGGCCAAGTTTGGTTTAGGTTAATTGGTTGGATCTAATTGGACCCAAAACCATTTCCATAAAGTCCAAATATAATTAAATGGGCCTTTAAAGTTTTAATTGGGCCTAATGGGCCTAAATTGATTTTTGGCAAGGTGATTCCTTATTGGGCTTTGGTTGCCAAAGTCCATGCCTTATAAATTAATTGAAAGCCCATTGGACTTTAATTAAATTGACATTGGATGTTAATTGGGCTTTGAGACCCGTAAAGATTAGATTTAGAATCTAAGTCGCAAAGGCTCATTAAAAGGTGTAATTATTTAATTTGGAATTAAATAAAGAATTACTATTGAATACAAATTAAATTGGATTTAATGTTGTAGTTTGATATAATTGGAGAATTCATATTTTGAGTACTTATTCTTAAAACGAGTCGGACTCGCGCAAATCAAATCGTTGTTTGAACATTGGATGCTCATTAATTTCAGATTAATTAATTGGATTAGATTGATTGATAACATGTTTTGTGTGAATACATGGATGTGATGTATGAATAATATATATCGGATGGATATTAGATGGGTGAGGGCAATTTTGGAAATTGTTGTAATAAATTTAGAATTTATTAAATTGGACCTGTGTGTCCAGCCTATTACCTCTTGAATCTTTGTATTTCTCTTCTCACCTATTCCCCTCAATGTAAATGAGGTTTCTTTAGAAGTGTTATGTAATTGGGTAGAAGTAAGATTTTGCTAGCGGAAGAGAGGAAATGGAGAGATTTGTTCTAGGAACAAGTTGTTTTAAATATCCATCCGCATATCATTATTAATTTATTTATTGCACCTTATTATGCTTTTAGAATGCATGTTTAAGGGTATATGATTAGACCTAATCAAAGATAATTAATTGGTTGCCAATTACGCGAAAAACCCTCAACAAATATTAAGCGTTTTCCTTCCATTGAATGATTCATTCTCAAGATCCAAGATTGGCACTGGTTTGTTGGCCAAAGTCAAGACCTTTGTCCATCGCGGATGTGTTTGAATCATGAAGGCTTTGTTCCATATCGTATGTCTTGTCCAAGTTGTGATTTGTTGGCCAAAGTCAAGATCACTTCTTGTCCATCGACATCGATTACGAAGCTTTCTAAGGTCAATGTGTCTCGCTTTCTAAGCTTAATTGGAATCATTAAGTTTGTTGTGCCAAAACCAAGGCTTAATTGATTCAGAGGAAAAAGTTAGGCAATATATTGGATATATTGGCATATATTAGATATATGTTTCGGACTTGGATGTCCATCTACTGGATCTAGGAATTGGATGAGATCCAATTGATCATAGAGATCTACCTAGTTAAATATCATACGGCTTGTTGACCAAAGTCAAGGTTGTGTGTTATTTAACGGGATCCTAGCCCACTAGGAAACTAGGTTTCCCGAGTACTCAACAAAGGGTTAGAGGCTCGTCGAAAAATAGTGGGAGGCAAGTATTAAATTTGCAATTTCGTTTAGATACTTGGTAATACGCTCTCATTTCATTTTTCGTCAATACCTAAATATATATTAGTTGGACTAATATTTAATAGTTGTTTTCATTAAACAGTTGGACTGTATTCAAACTACTTCAAATAATAGTTGATTATATAATTGGATTATAGTAATCAATATATTTGAATTTAACCAATCAAATTATAGTTGATTATATAGTTGGACTATAGTAATCATTATATTAAATAGTACCTTAAATCGTTGATTGGATAGTTGGACTATAGCAATCAAGATAACTGAAAGATTAGCGTTTAAAACATAATCATGGGAGAAAATGTCTTTAAGCGGCTTTAATTTTCAAATTGGGAATAGAACTTATGGATAGTCTTGGGAACTGAGAAGTTATTCTATTTGATAGAATTACATCTCGGGCCTAAGCCCGGAGTTGAGCAAATAGTAGAACATATTTGGAATATTCATGTGATGATAACTTTAGTGCTCAATCTTTTACGCTTACCGTAATGACACTTTAATTCCGTCATCAAAATTAAGGATTAGATCCTTATACCATGATATTGAAATTAAAGATCTTCATAGATTTATTCTTAAATCTTAGAAGTACAAATTGTAAAAGAAGCTCTTTCGCTCGTGTATGTCAGAGGGTACATCTGTCGAGTACTAGGTATCGTAGATGATTGCTGACATCGATTAGCTAGGTTAGTTAGGCATTACCTACGTGGCCGTGACTACCAAAGATTTGATCTTATAGTCTCTACCTGAAAGCTGGGACAGGTTCATTAAGAACCGAGAGTAAACTCTTGAAGAGTTGATGGCTATGCTCAATGAGGCAGAGCCAGAGCTTCTAAAAGGGGCAAAGGCAAAATCTTCACAGTCTTCTAGGAAGACAAATGACATATCCCAAGATGTCTGCCTAAACTGTGGCAAACGGGGTCACTAAAAGCGTGACTGCCATATGGACAAGGCAGACATGAAGGAATTGAAGGCGGGACAAGGCTTCAGCTTCAAATATGTTTGTCATAAACATGTTCACTATTAGTTTCAAATTTTGATTTTGATACTAAATGTGGCACATAGATATGTACTGATGTGCGGAATCTGCTGATTAGCAGGATACTGACTTCAGTTGAGATCTACCTGCGAGTTGGAAACGAGACGAGAGTCGCTGTTTTAACCGTAGAAACCTAAGTTTAGGAACTACCCTTCGTGTGTGTACTTAAATTAGGAAACTGTTATAATGTACCTAGTTTGACTAGAAACATTATCTCTATATCAGAGTATAACTCGTTGCGGGGATACCTTTATATTTTAAAACACTAAAGTGTTTCATTTTATAAAGATGATATTGAGATAAGAACATTAGATGTGAATAACAGTATTTATATTTAGAATATAAATGAATCTCAAACGTTTGACATGACAAACAAATAGCTCAAACTGAATTAATCAGATGAGACTTATTTGTGGCATTGTTGTCTGGGACACATAAACAAGACTCGTATATCCACACTTTTGAAGAGTGGATACTAGGACGGATTTGATCTTATTCAAATGATATTCCCATAAAACGATCGGTGAAAGCTTGGCTTTCATAAAAATTCTCCATAGATTACTTGGGAGAGACAACCTTTATTCTAGGAATAAATATCTACTTGGATAGATCTAAAAGTTGTTGGCACTCTCCGAGAAATCGTACATTGATAGATATGTACGCGACCTGGTGTCTCATATGCTTTGAGCATAAGGAGTCACAATTAGGCCAATCCAAGTGATAGTCACTGGATTGAAGTTAAGAACATCCTTAAGTATCTTAGATGAACTAAGGATGCTTGATTATAATATGGAGGAGGAGAACTTGATGTGACTGGGTTCACCGCTGCAAGTTTCCTAACCGACAAAAATGACTATAAGTCGAATAAAGGTACTGTATAGTTTGAATAACGGAACAGTGAGCTGAAAATCTTCCAAGCAAGTTACTGTTACCGAATACACAACAAAAGCGGAATATTGTTGCAGCTGAGGTAGCAATATAAGTACTTTGGATCTAAATAATCCTAATTGGATTAGGAGTAGTTCTGTTAGCAGCTGAGCTAGGCTACAACACAGGCTAAAGAATTAATGGTCTCATCAACGATCCAAGTATATACTTCAACTATTCATCTGATTCGTTCGGATCATACATCGTGGCGATGTGATGATCGAATAAATAGCATAAGATGATAACTTTGCAAATTCGCAGACGAAAACATTTTTTCTCAGTAGAAGTTTGGCGAACCATATATAGTTCAAGTGTAGGACACTTGAGTGATTGGTTATATGCCAAGTGGGAGATTGTTGGACAATTATGACCCATAGCATCACTATTTGAACAGAACATGGTGTTGTTGTACAAATTAACTATGTGACAAAGGAAATTGCTCTTTTATCATTTGTAATTGGATTACCGGGATATATAAATGATAAAAATCCATATGATTAGTTCCGGATTGATAAGATATGAGACAGTATCAATCCATGAAGGTTTAATCATTAAAACATCCCTAATCATAGTATTATCGAGATTGGACATCGATAATGCGGAATAGACTAGTATTACACTTGTGCGCGTTGTGGGAGCATAACGGCATAGTTCTCATATATGTGGGTATTGGATACTCAAGCAAGTGTAATAGGAGGTCGTGTTTACCGATGATACGAAAACAGCTTCGCTCTGGATAGAACCCTCGGAATTCCATTGGTAGTATGACTATGTGTCTATGGAAGTCCGAATCAGGGTAGGTGAAACTTGCATCGCTAATACTTGCAACAATCAATATACTTTGGTTTTGGTCGTCCAGGGCTTTAATAGGTTCTGTGTACGCCTCTTCTGGGTATATTGAGAATCGTAGTGTATTGGGTGTGATATCAAGATGGAAGTATCACTTCAGTCATATGAAGATGATGGTCACGTAGGATATGAAACTGGTGCTCTTATATGCTGCAGCTATTAGGATAATATGACTAGGTCATGCTTATCCGATTATAGAGACTAGTTACCAGAGATCCGATATGTGCTTCGTATGGGGCAGACACAATTCCAGCCCCAGGCCTTGCATGTGAAATCCGATACTGGATCGCAATACGCAATACTACGTATACTACGCCTGATATAGATTACATATTCCTTTAGGAATATTTCTGGAGATTTGGGTAGGCACGGTACTTTGCTAGAAGCCAACCATGTCTTGTAAATCGGTAAAAATGTAGTACTAGGTACGTACGTGTTCGGATAGTCCGACGACCGAATTTACTGCCAACATATCCGAGGATCTCATGGGTCGCTTCCCGAAGATTCACCGATGACGTATGACTCGAACATAATTAATCTAGGATTAATTAGTAGATAGAGAAAATTAATCTAGGATTAATTACAGAGATATTTTATCTGGGATAAAATATTATTTAAAGAGAGAGAACGATTAATTTGGAATTAATCGATAAAATAATATATTCGATATATTATACGAAATTAGATTTCGACACGGAATTAAAATTATATTTTAATTCGGGCGAACGAGTTAATTTAGAATTAATTCGCTAGCGACGTGAATAGTAATTTTACTAGGCATAATTATTTAATTTGATTTAATTATGTCGCAACGGAAAATTCATTAATTCGGAATGAGCGAACCCGAGCCCGAGAGTGTTTGCGGGCCCACTCGCATTTCGAATCAAGTGGGGCCCACAAGTCATATCACGCGTCACATCATTAGTCATTCTTGTGATGTAAGTCACATCAACTTTGAGTGATGTGATGTAAGTCACTTTTGAGTGATGTGAATAGTTGAAAGGCTTTAATTGCCTTGTACCAATTTTTGAAAAGTGTAAGTTATATTAGATTTTGGAAATCAAAACAACCAACTATCATCTTCTTCTCTTCTCTCCCATTCGGCCTTGGAGCCATTTTTTTTCTCTCTTTTGCTTCTCTTTGCCGAGAACAACAATGATGAATAAGGAAATTTTGTGGCAAAATTTCCAAAGCTAGAACTTAAAGGGGTCATTCAAAGATGATAGGGAAACCCATTCATGAGCATGGAATCACACTTAAGCTTGGAGCTTGAAGGAGCACAAATGGAGGGGTTGACCGAAACTTCAAGGAGCACAAAAAGGGCTTGGCTGAGAGCTTCAATGGAGGAGAAATTTTTGTGTTCTTCGCATCGCGAAAACCGATCAAAGTGAGTATTCCGCAACTTTACTTTGTTGTATTCGCACTTTTCATCGCTTAATATTATCTTGGGATAACCTAGAAAACCCAACACCGTCTTACTCGGAATATTGAACAGTGTGCCCATTAGACTCTCGTATATGTTTTTTCTATATGCATTACATCCAAATTATGTCGCAGACTCAGAGTCTCCCAATACTCTAACTCAAATATAATACTCTTTCTCGTCCAATTCAACTCTTCAGGTTGACATTTTTTATTTTTATCTCTATTATTAGGATGCTTCTCTTGTGTGTTGTCTCTAAGATGTTGATGTTGGCAAAGTATGTGGAATCTAGACAATGGACTGGGCATACTCTAAGGTTCTTGTTGACCGTTGAATGATTTACTTCTCCGCCAAGGATGACTCAACTCAAGAAATCTCATGTGCCTTGTGTATCATATTTTATTCCGTAACCATTGCGAATGTGTTTGACCCGTACAAACAAGACATGTCATGTATCCCTTAGTGCTCCATCCAGATAATGAACCATAAGCTGGAAAATCATTAATGGTCCATAATAATGCGGCATGTATCTGAAAATACCGCTGAGAAGTTGCATCATAGGTATGCACACCCACATTCCATAATATTTGTAACTCCTCGATCAATTGTCTCAAGTAAATATTCATATCTTTACTAGGGGAACATGGACCAAGGATAAGCAATGACATAAATATGAAAGAATCCTTCATACATTTCCATGGAGGTAAGTTATATGGAATAACAATAATGGGCCACATGCTGTAAGAGTTGTAAATATTCCCAAATGGGTTAAAACCATCGGAGGTGAGACCTAACCTGACATTATGGGGGTCCTCAGTGAAACGTGGGTACATGTCATCAAATTTCTTCCGCTCGGTTCCATCCGTAGGATGTCTGAGTATGCCCTCAGCACCGATCCTCCTTTCATGATGCCACATCATGTCAGTCGCTGTGTGTCGTGACATGAACAACCTCTGTAGCCTGGGCGTTAATGGGAAATATCGTAATATCTTCCTAGGCACTTTCTTCCCCATACCACGGACTTTGAACCGAATTTCACCACATATCGGGCTATATTCAAGTGATTCATATTCGGCACAAAATAATACACAGTCATACTTACAAGCATGAATGGATTCATACCCCATTCCTAGATCATGCAACATCTTGTTTGCCTCGTAATACGACTTAGGCAATTCGCTTCCAACCGGTAACATTTACCCCAGTAAGATCATATCAATACTTTTGTTGGCCATATTGATCACTTTAATATGTAATAATTTCACAACAAAATTCAAGATCGACATTCTAGCACCTTCAAATGGTATTTTCTTACCTCATCAAGTAGTTCACTAAATAAATTTTAATCATTTCCACCTAACACTAGTATGTCACCACTATCACTATGACCAACTTATGGACCTTGTAAGTCATGCAAAACATCGGTTATCTCATCGTTTGTAGGTTGATTGTAACTACTGATCCCTTCACCGAAATCAATAAACCGTGATTGAGAATTATACTGCTCACCGTGATAAATCCACATACGATAAGTTGGTGATATTCCCGGCATGTATAAATGATTATGAACTTCATCTAACCGTTTCCTTTTTCTATTCAAACAATTTGTACATGGACACCGAACACGACCTCTACATCAATGTGTTGGTTTACCAATTCCATGAACTCATACACTCCATTACGGTATTCAACACTCAATCTATCATCGAACTCATCCAATTTCTATCCATTTCAGCCAAATATCTAAATATAAAAATATAATTATTAGACACCGTATTACACTAATCAACATCACCAATAAATTAATTATTTATTTAAGCATACACATATATAATCAGTTAATTAATTAATTAGTTAAAAAATAAAACATATTTAGTTAATTAACTAATCTACATATATGCATCATAAACCACTAACATAAGGTATATAATAAATATAATTATAAAAATGAAAACCATAATTTTTTTGAAAGATTAAACTGAAATAACTTAAGTGAGAATACTTATTCTTTGCAAATATAAAGAAAAATAATAAAGAGATATGAAAGAAAATTTACCTTATGGAAAATTAATTAGAGTTTTATTGAAAATTTGTAGGACCTATAGTTGTGAGGTTGCAGATGAGAGAGTAAGATTGCAGAGGATGAGAAAAAAAGCAGAGGGGGAATAAGGGTTGGTGGTGCTGAATTTTAATATAGTTTTAGCGTCGAAGTACTTTATTTCGATGCTAAAAATGTGACATTAGCGTCGTAATTTTATTTCGACGCTAAAGGTAAAAGGACTGTCGGTGGTATTGTCATAAACCTTTAGCGACGTAAAATAATCGACGCTAAATATCATATTTTTAGCGTCGAACTTATTATTCGATGCTAAAAGTTATAATTTTAGGGTCGTAAATTATTTTGACACCAAATGTAAGGGAAGTAGTTAAAAACCTTTAGTGTCGATATAATTTTGATGCTAAATTTACAACTTTTAGCGTCGTCTTGAAAATACGACGCTAAAAGTAGATCCTTTTGCGTCCAAAGTAAATATCGACGTAAAAAGTTTGACATTTGGCGTCGAATATGTTAATCGACGTAAATGTTTGGACACTAAAGATATATTTTCTTGTAGTGATTGTATATCCATTGAATCACATGCAAAGATGATTATTGGTGAGCTAGGATTGGTATTTATAAGCTTATGAAAATTATTCTCCTTTTGTTGGTCTAAAAGCTTATAAACATTACTAAATGTTCTTATAGCCTTCTTTCCATGTTTATTAGATTTAGTTTTCTTCGGCTTAATTTATTTCCCTTTTCTATGTTCAAAAAGCCATGACATTTAGTGATTCTTTTTGTGCAATTAACCTTATACCGGGATCTCACCCCCAGTCTTATTGTTTTCAGATTCAAGGATTATGTTTTGCAAAATACCATTCTTTGTATGAGTAGTACCTTATGACCAATGATTGAGCATTTTGTAGTAAAATAAGTAACTTTACTCTTGATACTTGTCACTACCCAAAATCGGGGTCAATGACAATGAGGTAGATAAATAAAGTAAAATTATAACAAGACCAGTCAAATGATTTAAAATTCAACGGAAAACGGTCAAAAAAACAAAACAGGACTTGGTCAAAAAGGACCAAAATGTAAAATTTAAAAACATACCCCAGTGACTTCAAAACAAAAGGAAATATAAAATCATATTGAAAATATCCAAAACATTTGCATAATTTAAATGTCAACACCTGTCATAAAAAAATAATTAAAATTCAAATATTAGTCTGACTATGCAATGCATCACCTAAACAACTCCACAGTCTAATAATCTCAAATACAAGTCAATTACCTCCACGAATGCACTAGCACCGCCGAAACGAAGAAAACTACTCAATACGATCCGAACACTCTCGAGGAATCAAACCCGCTCTTCGCTCACCGAATTTCCAAAATCTAGAACACACCCTCAAGTTCCGAAGCTCCAAGGTCTAATATGAAATGTTAGATTCATGGGTGAGCGAAACAACATGCTCAGTAGGGATTAATATACTCACCTTAATTAGTTTTACAAAAAACCATGCGTGGTTAGTATAATACATAGATTTATAGTCCAACAAACAGTATTGAGAATGCGAGTTAACGTAAACTAATATCTCAACTTTAAAACATAACTAAAAACATTAGTAGGGACTTTAACTGAAAACATAAACCGAACATGTAAATTGATAACGTAAACTAATATGTCAACTTGAAACGTAAACTGAATATATAAAACATAAATAATTTGAAAACATAAAATACAAGAATAGGGGAAGCATTATTTCCTTAACTCTCAAGACTTAAAGAGTTAGCAACGAGGCTCATAACCCTTCCCGGAACGTCATACATCTCTTTGTGGGATCCATAAACGAACGAATAATACACCAGAGAAGCTTAACGAACCAAACTTGACATTGACCAATAGTCGAGTCAAACCCTCTATTCTAAATTGTGGAACTTCGACCATTATGTAACAACCTCTTACCCGAAAAGTATGATAATAAACTTTTAGCTAGCCTAGAGTGGCCCAACTGTGAAACTCTGATCCTACAAGGTTTCAAACCTATGCCGGTATGAAGATAGCACTATCATAATCTCATTGTGGACTCTCTCAACAGACTATGTATTATATTACCAGACTTTCGCCCTAAGATGATGTATACGGACCAAAACATTGAAAACGCGAAAACAAAACCCAAAATATTTCCTTGACATGTGTCACATCCCAAAGAAATTAAAGCTAGCGTTTCGATACCAAAAATATTGTCACGACCCAAAATCGGGGCCAATGGCAACAAGGTGAATAAATAAAGCAAAATTATTATAAGACTTGTCAAATGGTCAAAATTTAGTAAAAAACAGTCAAAAATAAAAACATGACTTTGTTAGAAGGGACACCAAATTCTAAAATTTCAAAACATGCCCCGAGGACTTTAAAACAAAAGGAAATATAAAATCATATGGAAAATATCCATAGCATTCCCAAAGTTTAAATGTGAACACCTCTCGTAAAAAAATAATTAAAATTCAAATAATGGTCTGACTATGCAATGCATCACCTAAACAACTCCACAGTCTGATAATCTCAAATACAAGTCAATTACCTCCATGAATACACTAGCACTGCCGAAATAAAGAAAACTACTCCACACGATCTGAACACTCTGAATCAAACCCCATTCATGCTCTCCGAAGCTCCAAAACATAAAACGCACACTCAAGCTCCGACGCTCCAAGGTCTAATCTAAAATGTTAAATTGATGGGTGAGCAAAACCACGTGTAGAGTAGGGATTAATGTACTCACTTTAATGTTAGACAATTATGACCCATAGCGTCACTATTTGTACAGATCACGGTGTTGTTGTACAAATGAACTATGTGACAAGGGAAATTGCACTCTTATCATTTGTGATTAGATCACCTACATATATAAATGATAGGAGGTCCCTGTGATTTGCTCCTGGATTGAGAATGATATGAGACAGTATCAATCCACGAAGGATAAATCATTAAATATCCCTAGTCAGAGTATTATCGAGATTGGACATCGATAAATACGTAAAAGACTAGTATTACACTTGTGTGCGTTGTGAGGGCACAACGGCATAGTTCTCATATATTTGGGTATAGGATACTCATGCAAGTGTAATAGGAGGTTGTGTTTTACTGATGGTACGGGAAACAGCTTCGCTCTGGATAAGACCCCCTTGGAATTCCATTGGTAGTATGACTATGTGTCTATGGAAGTCCGAAATCAGGGTAGGTGTATTTGGTATTAACCTGAGACTTGCACCGCTAATGCATACGACAATCAATATACTTTGGTTGAGGTCGTCCAAGGCTTTAACCGGTTTCTGTGTACGCCAATTCTGGGTATATCGAGAATCGTAGTATGTTGGGTGTGATGTCAAGACGGAAGTGTCACTCCAGTCATATGGAGTTGATGATCGCGCATGGATACAAAACTGGTTCTCTATATAAGGTTGCAACCGTCGGGATAATGTGACTTGGTCATAATTATCCGATATTAAAGAGACTAGTTGCTCGTAATCCGATATATGCTTCGTACGGGGCAGACATTGTACCAGCCCCAGGCCTCGCATGTGATCATCCGATACTGGACAGAAATACGCAATACTACGTATACTACGCCTGATATAGATCATTTATTCCTGTAAGGATATTTCCGGAGAATTGGGGAGGCATGGCGCTTTGCTAGAGGCCAACCTTGTCTTGTAAATCGGTATAAACGTAGTACGAGATACTTACGTGTTCGGATAGTCCGACGACCGAATTTACTGCCAACATATCCAGGGATCTCATGGGTCGCTTCCCAAAGATTCACCGATGACGTATGACTCGCACTTTTAATTAATCTGGGATTAATTAGATGAGAGAGAAAATTAATCTGGGATTAATTACGGAGACATTTTATCTAGGATAAAATATCAATTAAAGAGAGAGAACGATTAATTTGGAATAATCGATTATTAATATATTCGATATATTAAACGAAATTGGATTTCGACGCGGAATTAAAATTAGATTTTAATTCGGGCGAACGAATTAATTTAGAATTGATTCGTTAGCGACGTGAATAGGCGTAATCATTTAATTACGACGCAACAAAAAATCGTTAATTTGGAATTAGCGAACCCGAGCCTGAGATTATTTGCGAGCGCATTCACATTTCGAATTTGAGTGCGGCACGTCAAATCAAGTGTCAAATCGCTAGTCGCTTCAAGCATCAAATCACTTGTCACTTTGAGTGATGTGACTTTATTGATTGATGTGACTTGATTGATGTGATGAGTGATGTGTGTGGTTGGCAATTAAAGCCAAATGTGTTGGAAATGAACTTGAATTTCATTTCATGTGTATTAGATACACAAAATCACAAAAACCGTATAACAAATTTTTTTCCTCCTATCTCTCTTCTTCTTCTTCCTCTCTCTCACGCCATTTCTGGTTTTGCTGGGCAGTGACCGAAAATGGAGGGAAGCCAAGTGCGTTTTTGATGCAAAAACAAGAGTGCTAGCACACTCCGGGATCATGCGAAGGTGATAGGGAAGTCCACCCATGAGCCGGGAATCAAATGACAAAGCTTGGAGCTTGGTTTCTTGTTGATTGAAGGCCGAAAATCAGAAGCAACAGCAGCCCACTGCCGCCTCTACCAGTGAGCAAAATTTTAGTTTTCGTTGCCTCTCCGCATCGCTCAACCGCTCGATGTAAGTATTCTGCAACTTCCGTCGTTGTATTCACACGATTCATGCTTGTTTAATTCGATCTTGGAGACCTAGAATCACTAACAATGGTATCTTGAGCTAGTTGAAGCATGAAAAATGTTAGGGTTTAAAATTGGGTAAACTTGATTTTGAGCATGATTAATGAAATTGGATTGATTAGTATGCTTAAATGTGTTTGAATTAAGGATTGATTGGATCAATTTGTTGAAATTATGTTTGGAACATTTTTCCCCAAATTTCTTACCTTGGCCGAAAATGTGATGCCCTAAATGTCTTGGGATTTTTGATTTTTGATTCATTGGATGTATTGGAAATCATTCGGGAATATGATTTAACTTAGATTGTGGAATTAATTTGATTGAATTCGAATCGGACGTAAAATCCCCAAATTGCCGAGTATGTTACAAAGCATGAAATTGGGTAAAATGAATTTGAGCATGCAATTATGAAATTGGATGATTAAGTATGCTTGAATGTGTTTTAATTGATGATTGATTGGATCAATTTGATTAAAAAATGTTTGGAATAATTTTCCCCAATTTTGATGTGTTGGCTGAATAGGAGTATGCCCTAAATCTTGGTAATTTTGTTTCGTTGATCATTGGATGACTTGAAACGATTGAGGATGTTGATTTAATGTTAATTTGGATTTAATTGGATTGAATTCGAAATTGACATAAAATTAGTCCATATTGCCGAGAGTAGTAAAGCATGTAATGAGTTTGATTTTTGTTAAATTGTGTTGGACATGATTTAATAATAATGAGCATGATTTATTAATTGTACAAATTTGGTGTTTTGGAAATATTGATTTGGGTAATTAATAATTCTACACACTTTAGGATTAATTAGATTATGAAATTGGACTTTTATGATTTAATTATTTGGGCCTTAAATTGGATTTGGGCTTGTTATGTTGTAATTGGGCTAATTGGGCTTGGTTGTACCAAGTTAGGTTTAGGCCAAATGGATTGGATCCAATTGGGCCCAAAACCGCCTCCATAAAGCCCAAATGCGACTTAATGGACCTTTAAAGTTTAATTGGGCCTAATGGGCCTAAATTGATTTCTGGGCTTATGGGGTAACTCCCGGATTGGATTTTGGTTATTCGGTTTGACCCGAGTTGACCAAAAGTCCACGCCTCGAGAAATTAATTAAAAGCCCATTGGACTTTAATTAAATTAACGTTGGACGTTAATCGGGCTTTGAGACCCGTAACGATTAAATTTGGAATTTAAATCGTAAAAGGTTTATTAATAACGTGTAGTATTTAATTTGGAATTAAATAGTGAATTAGTATTAAATACATATTAAATTGGATTTAATGTTGTAGTTTAATTTAATTCAAGAATTCGTACTTTGAGTACTTATTCGCAAAACGAGTTTGACTCGAACAAAATCAAATCGTTGTTTGAACATTGGATGATCACTAATTATCAGATTAATTAATTGGATTAGATTGATTAATAACATGCTTGTGTGAATACATGGTTGCGATGCATGAATAATGTATATCGGATGGATATTAGATGGGTGGGGCAATTTTAGAAATTGTTGTAATAAATTTGATTTATTAATTGGACATGCGTGTCCAACCTTATTACCTCTTTATTCTTTGTATTCTCTTCTTACCTATTCCCCTCAATGTAAATGAGGTTTCTTTAGAAGTGTAGTGTAACGGGTAGAAGAAATATTTGTGCTAGCGGGAGAGAGAAAGGGAGAGATTTGATCTAGGATCATTGTGTAAAATATCCATTCGCATATCATTATTAATTTTCATATGCGCTTTATTATATGTTTAGAATGCATGTTTAAGGGTCTATGATGATGAGACCTTAACAAAGATAATAAATTGGTTGCCAATTTGCACGCGAAAAACCCTCAAATAAAATACTAAGCGAATTTCCTTCCATTGAGTGATTCTTGCTCAAGATCTAAGACGACATTGGCTTGTTGGCCAAAGTCAAGGCCTTTGTCCGTCGAGGATGTGTTTGAATCACGAGAGCTTTGTTCCATGTCAGTGTCTTGTCCAAGTTGTGGTTTGTTGGCCAAAGTCAAGACCACTTCTTGTCCATCAACATTGATTATGAAGCTTTCCATGGTCAATGGGTCGCGCTTGACTGGGATCACTAAGTTTGTTGTGCCAAAGCCAAGGCTTAGTTGATTCAGAGGAAAAAGGTTAGGTAATACATTGGATGTATTGGCATATATAAGATATATGTTTAGGACTTGGATGTCCGCCTACTGGATCTAGGAATTGGATTGGATCCAATTGATCTTAGAGATCTACCTAGTTAATTATCATACAATTTGTTGGTCAAAGTCAAGATTGTGTGATATTTAACGGGATCCTAGCCCGCTAGGAAACACGGTTTCTCGAGTACTCGACAGAGGGTTAGAGGCTCGCCGAAAAATAGTGGGAGGCAAGAATTGAATTTGCAATATTCGTTCAATTACTCGCCATACGCGCTCAAACAAACATCATTCGTCATATAAATTAAATGTTAGTTGAAATAATATTTAAATTGTTGTTTTAACAAAACAGTTGGACTGTATTATAGTTGATTATATAATTGGATTATAGTAATCAATATATTTGAACTAATTAATTTCAATTTATAGTTGATTTTATAGTTGGACTATAGTAATCAATATAATTGAGGTTAATTAATTTAAATTATATTTGATTGTATAGTTGGACTATAATAATCATTATAATATATAGTACCACAAATCGTTGATTAAATAGTTGGACTATTAGAATCAAGATAAAAATGAAAGATTGACATTTAAAACATAATCTTAGGGAAAATGTATTTAAATGGTTTAATTTTCAAATTGGGAATAAAGATTTCAAGATGGTCCTGGAAAATAATAAGTTAATTTATTTGATAAAATAACATATTAGGCCTAAGCCCGGAATTAAGCAAAAGTATAGCATAAATCTTTGGAAGATTTATGTAATGATAACTTTAGTGCTTAATCCATTAAAATTGCAATAGTAAACTCTTGGAGAGTTAATGACTATTCTCAAGGAGATAAAGTCAAAGTTTGCAATATGGCATGTAGCGCAAGGCGCACCTTACTTCGATATTCTAAGAACTCGAGGCTTGGCCAAAGGCTACTGGAATGTTGAAAAAGGGCAAAGGCAAAATCATTATAATCTTCTAGGAAGATAAATGACATATCCCAAAATGTCTGCCTAAATTATGGCAAACGGGATCGCGGAAGCGTGACTGCCGTTTGGACAAAGCAGACATGAAGGAATTGAAGACGAGCAAGGCTTTGACTTCAAATATGATTGTCATTATTATGTTCATAACTAGTATTAAAATTAGATTTTAAATACTTAGTGTGATACATAAATATAAACTAATGTTCAGAATCTGCTATGAGCAGGATTCAGAAACTGTTATAATGTAACTAGTTTGACTAGAAACATTATCTCTATATCAGTGTTTAATCCGTTGCGGATTGACCTTTATATTCTAGAACACTAAAGTGTTTTATTATATAAAGATGATATTGAGATAAACACATTAGATATGAATAACAACATTTATATTTTGAATATAAATAAATCTCAAACGTATATAATGACAAACAAATAGCTCAAACTGATTTGATCAGAAGAAACATATTGTGGCATTGTTGTCTGGGACAAAATCAAACAAGACTCGTATATCCACACTTTTGAAGAGTGGGTACTCGGACTGATTTGATTCTATTCAAATAAAGTCTACGAATCCAGTTTATTGGGCAAAGTGCCTAAAACACTATTTACTTGGTAAGAGTGCAAATGCCACCAATCTGTTAGCCCTAGTTCATTGTGAAGCAAGTGGGCCCATGTCTAGCTAGGCTAGAGGTGGATATGAATATTTCGTGACCTTTATGGATATGGCATCGCGTTATGGTTATGTGTTTCTTTTGAAGAACACAAATCAGAAACTTTAAAGTTTTCGACACGAAATAGACAAACAGATCGGCTAAAGTATTAAACCGTCACGGTAAGACCGTAATGGAAAATACTTAAGCAAAAAGTTTCTAGTTTACTTGAAAGAGTAAAGTATTCTTTCATTGAGGACTCCTTCCGGAACACATCAGTTTGACGGTGTGTCTGAACAGAGTAACCGAATTTTGTTGGACATGATAAGGTTAATCGTGAGTTGTTCTGAGCTACCATTTCCTTCAACGGATAAGCATAATCAGTGCAGAACTTATTTAGAATAAGGTTCCATTAAAATCTGTTTGACAGATTTCGTGCCAATTGTAGGTTATCCTAGGGATACCAAAGTATTGTACTTATACAACTCACATGAGAACAATTAGATTGTTGCTCACCATGTGGTTTTCCTAAGAGGAATACCGATATGCAGTGGTAAGTGGGAGGATAGTAAAACTCGATGAAAATCAGAGTAATATTGTTCAAGGCATCAATTCCTAATGGAACACAAATAGTTCATCAAGGATGAAACTATATCATTAATCTTCGAATACACAAGAACCGCGTATGTCGGAGAGAGTCAGAAAACAACCTAGGGTATGGGTTTCTGATCTCACCTCATAAAGATGTCAATCTTATTGAGGTATACCAACTGAATAAGTATGAGGAAGTGATACAAGGTATCGACTTCCTAATTATGACAAAGTGTCATGAATCCAAAATGGATTCCATGTATATCAACAAGTTTGGATACTAGTTGATGTACCGCAAGGCATTGTTCCTACTGGTATTTTATAAGTCTTTAAGGAAGACGTACATGGAAGGCAACATATCAACGTACAGAGCTAGGCTTGTAGCGAAAAGGTAGAGTTATCAACATTGTGTTGATTATGACGAAACCTTTTAACTGTTGCCATGGTAAATCCATTTGGATAGTGCTTGCTGACGCTGCATGTTTCATTTATGAAATATGGCAGCAGAACGGAAAAACCACTTTCCTTAACGGAAACCTTTTGGAGGATGTTTACAACATCCTGTCGGTTTTGTCGTTCCAAAACTAGCAAACAAGGTTTGTAGGTTATTTGATCCATGTTTGGATTGAAGCAAGCATTAAGTTCTTGGAATTATCGTTTTGATGTAATCATAATAGTTTATGATTTAACTCAAAACGAAATGATTCTTGTGTATATAAGAGGGTTAGTGGGAGTGCACTGACAATAGATGTCCTGAATAATAATGATAATATGTCATTTCTTGGAAATGACATTCCCATAAAATAATCGGTGAAAGCTTGGCTTTCCTGAAAATGACTATAAGTCGCCAACGGTACTATAAATTATGAATAATGGTACAGTGAGCTGGAAATCTTCCAAGCAAGATACTGTTACCGAATAAACAACAAATGAGGGTTATTGCTGCAGTTGAGGCAGCAATAGAAGCCATTTGGGTCGATAACAAATCTAATTAGATTAGATATAGTTCTGTTAGCCGCTAAGCTAGGCTACAACACATGCTAAAGAATTAATGGTCTCATCAACGATCCAGATATATACTTCGATATTCATCTGATTCGTTCGGATCATACATCGTGGCGATGTGATGATCGTATAAATCGCACGATAATCATGCAAATCCGCTGACGAAAACCTTTTCTCAGCAATTTGAGCCAACCGTACATAGTTCGAGTGTCAAGCACTCGAGTGACTGGCTATAGGCCAAGTGGGAGATTGTTGGACAATTATGACCAATAGCGTCACTATTTGTACAGATCACGGTGTTGTTGTACAAATGAACTTGTGACAAAGGAAATTTCACTCTTATCATTTGTGATTAGATCACCTAGATATATAAATGATAGGAGGTCAATGTGATTTGTTCCTGGATTGAGAATGATATGAGACAGTATCAATCCACGAAGGATAAATCATTAAATATCCCTTGTCAGAGTATTATCGAGATTGGACATCGATAAATACGTAAGAGACTAGTATTACACTTGTGCGCGTTGTGAGGGCACAACGGCATAGTTCTCGTATATTTGGGTATATGATACTCATGCAAGTGTAATAGGAGGTTGTGTTTTACCGATGGTACGGGAAACAGCTTCGCTCTGGATAAGACCCCCTCGAAATTCCATTGGTAGTATGACTATGTGTCTATGGAAGTCCGAAATCAGGGTAGGTGTATTTGGTCTTAACCTGAGACTTGCACCGCTAATTCATACGACAATCAATAAACTTTTGTTGAGGTCGTCCAGGGCTTTAACCGGTTTCTGTGTACGCCAATTCTGGGTATATCGAGAATCGTAGTGTGTTGGGTGTGATGTCAAGACGGAAGTGTCACTCCAGTCATATGGAGTTGATGATCACGCAGGGATACAGATCTGGTTCTCTATATAAGGTTGCAACCGCCGGGATAATGTGACTTGGTCATGATTATCCGATATTAAAGAGACTAGTTTCTCGTAATCCGATATATGTTTCGTACGGGGCAGACATTGTACCAGCCCCAGGCCTCGCATGTGATCATTCGATACTGGACAGAAATACGCAATACTACGTATACTACGCCTGATATAGATCCTTTATTCCTGTAAGGATATTTCCGGAGAATTGGGGAGGCATGGCGCTTTGCTAGAGGCCAACCTTGTCTTGTAAATCGGTATAAACGTAGTACGAGGTACTTACGTGTTCGGATAGTCCGACGACCGAATTTACTTCCAACATATCCGGGGATCTCATGGTTGCTTCCCAAAGATTCACCGATGACGTATGACTCGCACTTTTAATTAATCTGGGATTAATTAGATGGGAGTGAAAATTAATCTGGGATTAATTGCGGAGATATTTTATCTGGGATAAAATATCAATTAAAGAGAGAGAATTAATCGATTAATTAATATATTCGATATATTAAACGAAATTGGATTTCGACGCGGAATTAAAATTAGATTTTAATTCGGGCGAACGAATTAATTTAGAATTAATTCGTTAGCGACGTGAACAGGCGTAATCATTTAATTACGATGCAACAGAAAATTCGTTAATTTAGAATTAGCGAACCCGAGCCCGAGATTATTTGCGAGCGCATTCTCATTTCAAATTCGAGTGCGGCACGTCAAATCAAGCGTCAAATCACTAGTCGCTTCAAGTGTCAAATCACTTGTCACTTTGAGTGATGTGACTTGATTGATTGATGTGACTTGATTGATATGATGAGTGATGTGTGTGGTTGGCAATTAAAGCCAAATGTGTTTGAAATGAACTTGAATTTCATTTCATGTGTATTAGATACACAAAATCACAAAAACCGTATAACACATTTTTTCCCTCCTCTCTCTCACGCCATTTCTGGTTTTGCTGGGCAGTGACCGAAAATGGAGGGAAGCCAAGTGCGTTTTTTATGCAAAAACAAGAGTGCTAGAACACTCCGGGATCATGCGAAGGTGATAGGGAAGTCCACCCATGAGCCGGGAATCAAATGACAAAGCTTGGAGCTTGGTTTCTTGTTGATTGAAGGCCGAAAATCAGAAGCAACAGCAGCCCACTGCCGCCTCTACCAATGAGCAGAATTTCAGTTTCCGTTGCCTCTCCGCATCGCTCAACCGCTCGATGTAAGTATTCTGCAACTTCTGTCATTGTATTCACACGATTCATGCTTGTTTAATTCGATCTTGGAGACCTAGAATCATAACACTTAATTGATTTCACAAAAATCCTACATGGTTAGTATAATACATAGATATATATGTCCAACAAAATAGTGTCGAGGATGAGAGTTAAGAAATAAAGGATGATTGTTAAGAAATAAATCAAATTTATACATTTTATCAATATAAATAAAATATACATCATCAACAACATTAATCATTTAAATAAAAACGTGTCAGTGAAATGTCACACGGGGCCACGTAACTAGACTCCCAACTCCGGAGCTGTAAACAAACAATGTGCCACATGGGGCCACATAACTTGTCACCTCAAACAGGTGCCTTGAATAATCAATATGCCACAACAGGGCCACATAACAAACATGATCATATGCCATGAAGGGCTCGTGATGATCAAATTCCACAACGAGGCAATAATAAATAAATCATGCATAGGTTCGGGACTCTCACCCAGGGATGCGTCATCACCGTCCACTCAGGGCCACATAACAGTTGCCGCAACAGGTCAACTGGGATATATTAGGTGGGCCAAAACGAGGCTTAACAAAAGCAAATGTCACAACGGGACAATATGATAAACAAGATGTGCACCACAACAGGGCTCCATATATACCAATTTTTATATATCCAATTTTTATTATTTTTACCGATCCAAGTCTGATCCAATTTACGTTTATACTACCATGCAGATATTTATAAAAACAATAAAACTCATTATGGTCGCATCGTGCCGCCCATCGTGCCATTTCATATTTCCATAAAACATGGCTAATGTTAGATGTATTTCATATCATTTTCATAAGCATAATATAATGATATACATATATATAATTTAAAACCACAATTAAGATGAGTACTAAATCCCTACCTAAACTCCACGCTCGAAGCATGAAACTGATATCACAACGATGCCAAACCTGGCATGCTTTACGAGACACACGGGTCCTGCTGATCGATGACCACCAAAGATCACCCAAGAATGACATCTCGAAACTTGAGATGTAAAACGCATCAAATCAAACTCTCACACAAATCTAATGAAAAAATCGGCATGGTTCCGTTTAAAACACGGGCTTTCCATTTAGAATTTAATACCACAAATGCTCATCCGGAGCCTACAATAACCACCCAACCACACTTCACAATCAAGGCCACAATCCGAAAACAACAATTTTAAACTAAAAACTCAAATCTCAAAATAAATAACCAAAATCAGTAAATTAAATGCGTAATAAAAATACGACAAATACATGAAGATTAGAGTTCGGGTCTATTACCGTACGAAAGGGTCGAACCAACGCATCAGAAACGTCAAACATCAGATTCTGCCCAAACATGTCGGCGTGTGGTCTTCACGCGTCACCAAACACGTCTACACATAGAGCCCACGCGAAGACTTACCGCCACACCGCTGCATCAGTAAATGCATGTTGTCGTCTTGAATCTATTGGCGGTGGTCACTCGCCCAACGGAGTTTTCGTTTGCCATGAATCGTTCAAAAACCATCAGAATCTTCGAGCTCTCCCTTCGTCGGAAAATGACCACGGCCGGTGACACCATCACCACCAAAATGCTCCTCACAACCTGTAACATCCCAGATTTTCAGGATTGCTCTAGAAGTTTTCCGGAACGATGTTTTAGTCTCGGATCATGAGATTATTGAAAAATAAGAGTTCGAGCAATGTTATATGAGTTGGAATAATAGATTATGAATTTTCGTCGCGACGGAAAATGCGTGGGATCAAAAGCCGGTTATGCGATTTTCGTAAAACGCGTAAAGTTTACAGTTTTGGCCACAGAATTTTTAAACGAACTCCGATCGAGTTTATTTTTGAACCATCGGACTCATTTTTCCAAGACGAACAAAGTTTGTGTTGAACACTTTTTGAGAATCACATCAGAAGGGCTCCTAAATTGCGATATTCCAGAAGGTTCCAGAATAGGGACTGATTAGTAAATTCGCAGGGACTAAAATGATATTTTCCAGCCTAGTATATAAAGCCTTAAGGTTTCTCAAATTTTCAAAAATGGCAAACCCAACCCAAAACACACACACGCCCCCACGCCCATTTCTGCGTTTCTGGTTTGCTGGTCGCGCCGGCGGCCTGCCGGCCATCTCCGGCCGGCGCGACCTGCCAGAACGAAGCGCCCGACCACCGTGTGTCCAGTGGTGGCCGGCGGCGACACAAAGACGCCGGAAACGGCGAGTTTTGGAGAGAAAGAGGCGCGCCCATGGGTTTTCCGATCCCGGCTCGTCGGTTCGTTTCACGGCCCGAGCCACCTACCAAATCAAAGCCCTCAGAGAGTACTATGAGTATACGGAGTCGATTTCACCGAACAGCGGCCGGAATCACGCAAAACGAGGAGAGAAGCATCGGTGAACAGTAAACCAACGATGAACAGTAACTCCGATCGAAATTCCGATCACACCAGCGCGTTCGTATGGCCGATGGGAGTCCGAATATGGCCTCGGAATTTCGGTACGACTCTCCGTTTAGATTTCATCATTTTAAAGTTTACAGTTTTATATTCGGATGTTTCTAATAGTTTCGTAGTGTAGCGAATTAGCATGGATTGAATTGTATATGTTTTAATATGCTAGAACGATAAATGTGGTAGAATCCGGGGAGAAATGGATTAGGTTTGATTGATCCGGTAGAATTAGCGAGTTCCCGATAAAACAGAGTTTCTCGCGTGACTGAGCGTGGATGACCGTAATCATGAGGATGATATAGATATGGTATTGCGAGGGTAATTATGTATCCTGGATAGGTTCGGAGGGTTCGAGACCCTTCCGTAGCGTTTGCGGAAATTTTTCCGTAAGATTTGCCGCAAACGCGAAATATGAGAATATGAGCTATCTAGTTAGTTCAGAATAGTATAGAAAGGCATTTTAGAGTAATGAAGCTTAAACCGTAGAGTCGGTGAGGATTCGTGTATTCCAAGAAAGTCCGTAGTTTATTATAGATGAGTAGAAAGTTCCGCAAATAGCGATTCTGACCTTGTGTTGTTATTGTTTTGACAGATTGGACCAAGATTATGAGTGTCTGCGAAGCCAGGTAAGTAACTCATGCTACGAGTACTTGATAAATTTAACGATGTTCGAAATTAGTAACATAATGAAGTCGTATATAGTTATATGCATGAAACTTGTACATATATTCGTATTCTTATATATATAAAGATGAATGTATGAGAAAGAGGCAGGTATAAGTGCATAAGTGTGTATATATATATACACACACATATATAGACGAGAACAAGTGGTTAAAAGTATATATATATGAGCAAAAATAAGCTTGAGCATATAGAAGTAAAGAGATACATGGGTAGGTATAACCAGTATTTATGGATAGAGCATATGAATAATGTCATGTTTGAATTTAGATAATAAAGTAATTTTATAAGTACATGAATAATCATAAAAACATGAAGTATGTATATATGTATATAAGAAGTAAGATACTAGCAGGCCTTAAATTGAAAGAATAAGAATGATGAAGTGTATGGATTTAATATAATGATACCTGGGAATGGGGGGTTGTAGACACTACACCCTAGGGAATGGGATTAGCGATAAATGGCAATGTTTGCAAGTGTGACTGAATGTTAAAATGACGAATATGAACATGTGTGTAGCAAATATGTGATTTTGACGTGATTACATATATTCAATATTTTGAGGGAATTGGCTTAACTAGTATGTATGTTAATATATGAATACATATTATTTTGTATGAATTTTGAATGTAGACTGAAATGACTCGATGTTGTTGAGTACTGGTTATAAATAAGAAGGTAAAGCAGAATGTGTATTTGTAAATATGTAAAGAAAGTATGTGAATGTGTATGTTTGAGCATGACCTTGTATGCGTGAATGAATAAGATGTGAAAGCTTATGATCATGAGAAATATGTATGTTTGAACATGAAATAGCAAACATAAATTGAGAATTTAGTACATGGCCATGCATACACGAGTATAGACATGGATAAAATCATAAGTGAGAGAATACGAGATCATGCATGGGAAATATATGTGTGTATATGAGCATAATTGTATGAATGCATATATATATTTGGGTGCATTAGCATAAACAAAATGTTTTCATAAGCTGATAAGATTTTCAGAATTTTCAGAAACTCTTAGAAATGATTTCCAAAGTGAAGTTGAAATTAAGAAAGGTTTTGAGAAATTCAGAGTGTTTTAAATAAAAGCTTCAGTTGTTTTTGAAGAGAAATGTATTTCGGAAAACGTTCCCTTCAGTTTTGAGATTTAAGCATGAGTTTTATATTTTCGGGGCATGAGGTAAAACCTCACTCCAGTACGTAACTTGAGACACTGATGGAATTGACGGATATCATATGGATTCGGGATTTGGGATTTGACCCATCCCAGTTGTACATTGTTGGAATTGACGGATTTATACACATGTGCACATGTGGAGGACTAAGGGGACGCTCCTAGATCCTCAGCGCTCAGATGGTACATTCTTTGGTAGAGATGCGCCTACGGGCGGAGATGCGCCTTCGGGCGGAGATGCGCCTTCGGGCCGAGATGCGCCTACGGGCGGAGATGCGCATTCGGGTGGAGATGCGCCTATGGACGGAGATTTGGTTTTCAGAAAAAGGATTTCAGATTTCAGTTTGGTTTTCAGAAAAAGGATTTCAGATTTCAGTTTGGTTTTCAGAAAAAGGATTTCAGATTTCAGTTTGGTTTTCAGAAAAATGACTTCAGATTTCAGTTTTCAAAAAAGAACTTAGAAAGACGGTTTTAGAAAGAAATACAAGAAAAAGAAAGATTTTCAGAAAGAGTTTTCAGATTTCAGATTCCCAGTAAACAGATTTAAGAAACAAGATTTTAGAAATAGTTTCCAGATATCAGAGATTCAAAACATGATTTTAGAAAGATAAGTTTTATTAAGAGGTTTTCAAACTGAGTTTCAGAAATAATTTTCAGAAAGCAGTTTCTCAGAAAAAGTATTTTCTAAAAGCATAACTGTAGGGATTTTAGGGGCTGAATCCGGTAACGCAGCGGAAGCGGTGAAAATCCGATTTTCAGATTTCAAAACTTTTTCTCGGATTTGTGTTTATTTAATTATCCAATAATCAAATTATGAAATAAAATTCAAATGAATCATATTCAAGTGAATTTACCAAATTACCCTTGCTTTGGTATTTTGTCCATTTTAGTCCGAAATTGATCTAATCAATTTTGAATGATTCTAAATAATTTCTAAGATGAACTTATCATGTTCAAAACATCAAAACACCAAAAGCACCAAAATCCCAAATTTCTTATCCAAAGCCGTGAGCCCCTCCAAGGTGCAATATTGTGCCTTTTGTCATTTCATGTCTCAAAACACATCTAAATGTAATCCAATCAACATGAAACTTTATATGCATCATATACACACACAAATACACAACATATATGAAAAGCCCCAAATTTGGAATTGGTCATGAACCCTAATTTTTCAATTTCCACAAATTGGACAAATTAGACCAAATACATTAAATCAATTACTTCAATCATCATTCTTACATCCAATCCAAGTCTCAACACAATGAAACAACTCAAGATCAAATCTAGGTCATCTAAGAGTGGGTTAACAACTCTAGATTAGCAACATGGTTTCCAAAACCTTAAAAGAAAGCTTATTACTACAATAGTCATACACTTCCTTCATCACACATGCTTTACACCTCCATCAAAACTTCCATCAACAAAAACCACAAGGAACAAAGAAAGAAATAACCTTAGAATATCATATATTAAAGCCTAGAACCTAAGGAACAAATTCCTTACTAATAGCAAGTTCAAGAAACTTACTAAAAATCCAAGCTTTTTGATTTTTGTCTTTCTTTTCACAAAATTCCTTTGGCTTCTTCAATGGAGTTTCTTTTAGTAAAGTGTATTAGGTTAAAGTGTAAATGAAAAACAAAACAATATATACTTATTACATTAAGGCCTTGGCCGAAATTACCAAATGGAATAATAAGCAAATTTTGTTTTAATTTCATTTCAATTTCATTAAATCAACTTGCATAAATATCTTAATAACACTTTATAGATATATATATAAAGTCAACAAAAGCAACTAATATCATTTACATCAAATATCCTAATGTAAGATATTTATATTTTAATTAATTTAATCATTTAACAATTAAATAATCAATTAATTAATCAATTACAAATATATTAAATATATGTATAATATTTAAATTAAATATTAAAAACATATATTCATTTAGGATATAAGTCAAATAACTCATTTTGACTATTAATTAATGTGTATTTAAATTAATCAAGTATTAAATGTAAATACACAATAATTAGGTAAATGACTATCTAGTCCCTTTAGCACGTATCTTGCGTTTAACCTTTAAACGACTTTATAAATAATCAATATTATTTATTAAAGTTTCTCTAGTGCTCTACGAGTATGTTTCATTATTGAGACTCTCTAGATTCAGGTATATCCGTCACGAAATCTAATTTCGTGTCCATAATCTATCCACCCGTAGATTATGACGATCACGGATAATCTCGCTGAACCATACATGTCGAGGTCAAGGCAAATGTATAATTCCTCTGTCACAAGTATCCGGAAAAATCCCAGAGATATAGATGTAAACGTCAAATCTCTATCGGGATTATCCAGTCGACTATTCTATTAGCAATCTCAAAAAGAATGTTTAGAACTAGCTTCTAAACTTTACCACGGGCCCATGGTTTTATCTGATTGCTAATCATATGGACTACCTATGCTCTGGTACACAGAACTGACGGATCATATCTTGATACACATAGGACACCCTGAGGATCTATCTACACCCAACGAACAGGCGGAGGTCTGATCTAAATAGATCGGTGACGTGACTGCCGTCTAAGTGTAGAAGATGTCTCATGTGCCCACAATGGCATCTCAAGTCTAAGAATCACAAGTGCTACTCAACCCGAGAAGATTCTTATTGACGCTGGTGTACCATCCATTAAGAATCTTCGGTGAGTCGTTCAGTGTTTATCCGCTATAAACACCTACACGTCTATACTAGTCTCCAAGACTTATGGTTCATTGAGAAACCATTGGAATCAAATATTCCAGTATACGACATGTACCGGTCTCAACGGGTTTACTTTACTGACCAAGTAGTGTAAACCTTGACCAGGAACTGTCTGAGAATGATAACGTCATAATACTACTCAATGTCAGTTGCGACGCTTTTGCAACTGTACCATTACTAATCATTCTAAGGTCATTACGTCTTTACCATTTAATAAGATAGATTATATTATAGAAACTGCATATATTATTCATAATAATAATGTTTTACAGAAGTATTCAACAGAAATACAACCGGGAATTGGCGCTCTGAGCACCAACCCCAACAATAACATGTTAGAGCAGAGTAGGATTTACCATCATGCATATATATCATGGATTCTGGTGATTCTTATGAGACACATATGGTAGTTGACAAAGCATCATAGCATGAGTACATTAGATTCATACCGTTAACATTGATACATGATCTCATTATTATGCTTATGTATATATATGGATGATTTTGTGTGTAGCATGTTCATATCGAAGTAACATGCATAGAATACAAGTACATAGTAGCATGGTCAGTGATAATGGATTTGAACTTTGTAGTTTAAGATAAATGAATATAACGCTACTTAAGAATATATGTTGGTAAATATGTATACATAAGATATTTATGACTTACAATGAATATATGTTATATATTATGAGCATGATATACATGTGTTATAGAATTATGAGGTACGTATGAGGTACGTATGAGGTTTGATTTCGTATATGCATTATAGAGCATTATGAATTCAAGTAAGTGTGTAAGATTAGTAACATAAATGTGATGTAAAGATGTAAGTGAGTGATTTAATTTTAGACTGTGTGTAAGTAATAAAAGAATGAGATGAGTAATAATATAGAGAAAGCTAAATTGATGATACTTCTGATATCTGAAAAATAAAGGAGTTAAGCAGAATTTAAATAGTACGCTTTGATTAATATGTTAACTATGTAATCTTATATGAGAGTGGTATATAGTTTGAGAGTTAAGGAGGGAAATGTATTTGCTTGATTTCAGTAAAAGATAGGTTAAGAAACTTAATGAAACGAAAATATAAGCTATTGTGTGTTTATGTTGTAGTTATGAGTATGATTACTTACTGAGTCATTATGACTCACACCAACACAGTTTGTAGTTTTGCAGGTCCGTAGCTGACATATCGGGCCAATAGAATTTTGATGAAGACTTTGAAGACAGTGGATCGCCCCAATTGTAGTCAAGAGAGTCTTGGGTCGAGTTATGGGTCCTCACGGCCCTTTGTATGGTTTTTGTATTTGCATCTCATTTGTATAAGTCATGTAATGGTATAGCTTCATTCTGAGTTCTGGCCGGAGGCCAAGTATTTGCATTTTTGTTTATTGAGTTCAGGCCTGAGGCCTTGTTGATGATTGCATTGATGTTGAGGATACCGGCATGAGGCCGAGATCTTTATGTTCTTGTTGTATATGGATGTTGGCTACAGGCCAGGTTGCATGATGTTACGAATACATCATGCCGAAATTCCGTTAGAACCAGAGGCTTATGGAAATGGGTTTTCATATCTCCTGCCGGTAGCATTCTGGCCTAGGCGGGATGTTACAGAACCTGTTTTATCTTTCCCCCAGCCAACTCGCCGGAAAACGCCATCACCTACCAGATCTCTTTCTCACAAGCACACGTTTAAAAGAAAAAAATGGAAGAAAGCAAATGGTAGTCATTGTTGCCTTGTTGGGTTTCTACTATAGTCCCAAGATCATTCAAGCAATGAAAATATGTGAATACAATAAAGAAGTATGGCGGAATCATACTTACAATGAACGGATTTGCGATGCGTTGAACACAAAAATTTCTTCAAGCTTTTCCTTGAAGCTCTCGGCAATGGCCTTCATTTTGTGCTCCATGATTTTCGGTCAAGCTCCAAGCTTGGGAATGGATTCCAAGCTCAAGGGTTTGTTTCCCTATCACCTTTGGATGACTCTTTAGTGTGCTAGCACTTGGAAATTTTGCCAAAAAATTTCCCTTAAGCTTCTCCTTGCTCATGGCATTGAAGGAAAAAATAGAGAGAAAATTAGCTCCAAGGCCGAATTGGAGAGGAGAAGAGAGAGAGAGTAATTTCAAGTGTTGCTTGTGTTTGATTTCAAAAATCAAATACATATTATTTTTTCCAAAAATTGTACAAGGCATTTAAGCCTTCCAACCACCACCATCAATCACAAGTGACAACCATCACATCACTCAAAGTGATGTGACTTCCATCGCAAGAATGACGTGTGATGTGACGTGTGATGTGACTTGTGGGCCGCACTTAATTCGAAATGTGAGTGGGCCTGCAAACACTCCCGGGCTCGGGTTCGCTAATTTGGAATTAACGAATTTTCCGTTGCGACGTAATTAAATCAAATTTAATTAAATAATTATGCCTAGAAAAATTACTATTCACGTCGCTAGCGAATTAATTCTAAATTAACTCGTTCGCCCGAATTAAAATCTAATTTTAATTCCGCGTCGAAATCTAATTTCGTATAATATATCGAATATATTATTTTATTGATTAATTCCAAATTAATCGTTTTCTCTCTTTAAATAATATTTTATCCCAGATAAAATATCTCCGTAATTAATCCTAGATTAATTTTCTCTCTCAATTAATTAATCTCAGATTAATAATGTATGAGTCATACGTCATCGGTGAATCTTCAGGAAGCGACCAATGAGATCCCTGGATATGTTGGCAGTAAATCCGGTCGTCGGACTATCCGAACACGTACGTACCTAGTACTATGTTTTTACCGATTTACAAGACATGGTTGGCTTCTAGCAAAACACCGTGCCTACCCAATTCTCCAGAAATATTCTTAAAGGAATATGTAATCTATATCAGGCGTAGTATACGTAGTGTTACGTTGCGATCCATTATCGGATGTCACGTGCTAGGCCCGGGGCTAGAATTGTGTCTGCCCCGTACGAAGCACATGTTGAATCTCTGGTAACTAAACTCTATAATCGGATAATCATGAACTAGTCATATTATCCCGATGACTGCAGTACTAAAGAGTACTAGTTCTGTATCCTACGTGACCATCATCTCCACTATGACTGGAGTGATACTTCCATCTTGACATCAGACCCAATACATTACGATTCTCAATATACCCAGAAGAGGCGTACACAGAACCGGTTAAAGCCCTGGATGACCAAAACCAAAGTATATTGATTTTCGCAACTATTAGCGGTGTAAGTCTCCGGTTAAAACCAAATACACCTACCCTGATTCGGACTTCCATAGACACATAGTCATACGACCAATGGAATTCTGAGGGGTCTATCCAGAGCGAAGCTGTTTCCGTACCATCGGTAAACACAACCTCCTATTACACTTGCATGAGTATCCAATATCAAAATATATGAGAACTATGCTGTTATGCTCCCATAACACGCACAAGTGCAATACTAGTCTATTCCGCATTATCGATGTCCAATATCGATAATACTCCGACTAGGGATGTTTTAATGATTAAACCTTCATGGATTGATATTGTCTCATATCTTATCAATCCGGAACTAATCATATGGACTTTTATCATTTATATATCCCGGTAATCTAATTACAAATGATAAAAGAGTAATTTCCTTTGTCACGTAGTTAATTTGTATAACAACATAATATTCTGTACAACTAGTGATGCTATGGGTCATAATTGTCCAACAATCTCCTACTTGGCCTATAGCCAATCACTCAAGTGTCATACACCTAAACTATGTACGGTTCGCTCAAACTTCTGCTGAGAAAAATGCTTTCATCAGCGGATTTGCAAAGTTATCATCTAACGTGATTTATTCGATCATCACATCGCCACGATGTATGATCCGAAAAAATCAGATGAATAGTTGAAGTATATACTTGGATCGCTGATTAGACCATTAATTCTTTAGCCTGTGCTGTAGCATAGCTCAGCTGCTAACAGAACTACTCCTAAACTAATTAGGATTATTAAGATCCAAATGGCTTATATTGCTGCCTCAGCTGCAGCAATATTCCGCTTTTGTTGTTTATTCGGCAACAGTATCTTGCTTGGAAGATTTCCAGCTCACTGTTCCGGTATTCAAACTATATAGTACCCTTTTATTACGACTTATAGTCGTTTTTGTCGGTTAGGAAACTTGCAGCAGTCACTTCAAGTTCTCCTTCTCCATAGTATAAGACAGCATCCTTAGTTCATCTAAGATACTTCTGGATGTTCTTAACATCAATCCAGTGACTATCACTTGGATTGGCCTGATTGTGACTCTATATGCTCAAAGCATATGAGACACCAGGTCACGTACATTTATTTCAATGTACGAGTTCTCGGAGAGTGCCAATAACTTTTAGATCTATCCCAGAAATCTTTATTCCTAGAATAAAGGTTGTCTCTCCCAAGTATTCTATGTAGAATTTTCACGAAAGCCAAGCTTTCACCGATCGTATTATGGGAATTTCATTTCCAAGAAATGATATATCATCATTTTTAGGACAATCACTGTCAGTGCGCTCCCACTAACCTCCTTATATACACAAGAATCATTTTCGTTTTGAATTAAATCATATACGATTATGATTACATCAAAACGATAGTTCCAAGAATGCAATGCTTGCTTCAATCCATAAATGGATCGAATTAACTTGCAAACCTTGTTTTCTTGTTTTGGTACGACAAAACCGTCAGGATGTTTTAAATATCCTCCAAAAGGTTTCTGTTAAGGAAAGAAATTTTGACATTCAGCTGCCATATTTCATAAATGAAACATGCAGCATCATCAAGCATTATCCAAATGGATTCAACCATGGCAACAAGTAAAAGGTTTCATCGTAATCGACACAATGTTGATAATGATACCTTTTCGCTACAAGTCTAGCTTAGTATGTATGTATGTTGCCATCCATGTATGTCTTCCTTGAAGACTTATATAGTACCAATAGGCACAATGCCTTCCAGTACATCAACCAGTCTCCAAACTTGGTCGGTATACATGGAATCCATTTCGGATTTCATGACACTTTGCCATGATAGGGAGTCGATACCTTGTATCACTTCCTCATACGTAGTCGGTTTGTCTTCCTCAATAAGATTGACATCTTTACGAGGTGAGATCAGAAACCCATACCTCTCAGGTTGTTTTCTGACTCTCTCCGACTTGCGCGGTTATTGTGTATTTGAATATTGTGGTACAGTTTCATCCTTGATGAACTATTTGTGTTCCATTAAGGAATCGGTGCCTAGAACAGTATCACTCCAATTTTCATCGAGTTTGACTTTCTTCCCACTTACCACTGTATATAGGTATTCCTCTTAGGAAAACCGCATGGCGAGCAACAATTACATTGTTCTCTTGTGAGTTGTATAAGTACTATACTTTAGTTACCCTAGGAAAACCTACAAATTAGGCACTTATCCGATTTGGGTTTTAGTTTGGAATAAATCAGTTTGAGCTATTTGTTTGTCATGTTATACGTTTGAGATTCATTTATATTCAAAATATAAATACTGTTATTCACATCTAATGTGCTTATCTTAATATCATCTTTATAAAATAAAATACTTTAGTGTTCTAGAATATAAAGGTATACCCGCAACGAGTTATACTCTGATATAGAGATAATGTTTCTAGTCAAACTAGTTACATTTTAACAGTTTCCTAATTTAAGTACACACCTGAAGGGTAGTTCCTAAACTTAGGATTCTACGGTTAAAACAGCGACTCTCGTCCCGTTTCCGACTCACAGGTAAATCTCAACTGAAGTCAGTATCCTACTAATCAGCAGATTCTGCACATCAGTACATATCTTATGTACTACATCTAGTATCAAAAATCCAATTTTGAAACTAATAGTGAACATGTTTATGACAAACATACTTGAAGCCGGAGCCTTGCCTCGCCTTCACTTCCTTCATGTCTGCTTTGTCCATATGGCAGTCACGCATCCAGTGACCCCGTTTGCCACAATTTAGGCAGACATCTGGGATATGTCATTTGTCTTCCTAGAAGACTGTGATGATTTTGCCTTTGCCACTTTTTAGAAGCTCTGGCTCTGCCTCCTAGAGCATAGCCATCAACTCTCCAAGAGTTTACTCTTGCTTCATAATGAACCTGGCCCAGCTTTCAGGTAGAGACTATAAGATCAAATCTTTGGTAGTCTCGGCCACGTAGGTAATGCCTAGCTAAACTAGCTGATCGATGTCAGCAATCATCTGTGACACCTAGTGCTCGATAGATGTACCCTCTGACATACACGAGCTTAAGAGCTTCTTACGCAATTTGTACTTCTAAGATTTAAGAATAAATCTATGAAGATCTTTAATTTCATCATCATGGTACAATGATCTAATCCTTAATTTTGATGACGGAATTAAAGTGTCTTTGCATTAAGCATAATGGATTGAGCACTAAAGTTATCATTGCATGAATCTTCCAAATATCATGTTCTACTATTTGCTCAACTCCGGGCTTAGGCCCGAGATGTTTCTTTATCAAATAAAGTAACTCCACAGTTCCCAGGACTATCCTGAGGTTTTATTCCCAATCTGAAAATTAAAGCCGTTTAAAGACATTTTACCCAGGTTTATGTTTTTAAACACTAATCTTTCAGTTATCTTGATTGCTATAGTCCAACTATCCAATCAACGATTTCAGGTACTATCGAATATAATGATTACTATAGTCTAACTATATAATCAACTAATTTAATTATTTAAATTCAAATATATTGATTACTATAATCCAATTATATAATCAACTATAATTTGAAGTAGTTTGAATACAGTCCAACTGTTAAATTAAAACAACGATATTAGTTCAACTTATATATATTTAATTAATGACGAGAAATTGAAATGAGCGCGTATTTGCAAGTATCTAAACGAATTTTCAAATTTAATACTTGCCTCCCACTATTTTTCGGCGAGCCTCTAACCCTCTGTTGAGTACTCGGGAAACTTTGTTTCCTAGTGGGCTAGGATCCCGTTAAATAACACACAACCTTGACTTTGGCCAACAAATTGTATGATATTTAACTAGGTAGATCTCTAAGATCAATTGGATCTCATCAAATTCCTAGATCTAGTAAGTGGACATCTAAGTCCGAAACATATATCTAATATATGCCAATATATCCGATATATTCCCTAACCTTTTTCCTCTAAATCAATTAAGATTTGGCTTTGGCACAACAAACTTAATGTTTCCAGTTAAGCGGGACCCATTGACTTTGGAAAACTTCATAATCGATGTCGATGGACAAGAAGTGATCTTGACTTTGGCCAACAAGTTACAACTTGGACAAGACATGCGATATGGAACAAAGCCTTCATGATTCAAACACATCCGCGATAGACAAAGGCCTTGACTTTGGCCAACAAACCAATGCCAATCTTGGATCTTGAGAATGAATCATTCAATGGAAGGAAAAACGCTTAATATTTGTTGAGGGTTTTTCGCGTAATTGGCAACCAATTAATTATCTTTGATTAGGTCTCATCATACACCCTTAAACATGAATTCTAAAAACATAATAAGGCGCGTAAATAAATTAATAATGATATGCGGATGGATATTTAAAACACTTGTTCCTAGAACAAATCTCTCAATTTCCTCTCTCCCGCTAGCACAAATCTTACTTCTACCCAATTACATAACACTTCTAAAGAAACCTCATTTACATTGAGGGGAATATGCGAGAAGAGAAGTACAAAGAATCAAGAGGTAATAGGCTGGACACATAGGTCCAATTAATAAATTCTAAATTTATTACAACAATTTCCAAAATTGCCCTCACCCATCTAATATCCATCTGATATACATTATTCATACATCACATCCATGTATTCACATAAAGCATGTTATTAATCAATCTAATCCAATTAATTAATATGAAATTAATGACCATCCAATGTTCAAACAACGATTTGATTTGCGCGAGTCCAACTCGTTTTAAGAATTAGTACTCAAAGTACGAATTCTCGAATTATATTAAACTACAACATTAAATCCAATTTAATTTGTATTCAATACTAATTCTTTATTTAATTCCAAATTAAATAATTACACTTTTTAATGAGCCTTTAGTGACTTAAATTCTAAATCTAATCATTACGGGTCTCAAAGCCCAATTAACATCCAATGTCATTTTAATTAAAGTCCAATGGGCTTTCATTTAATTTATAAGGCATGGACTTTGGTCAATATGGGTCAAACCCAAATACCAAAGCTCAATTAAGGAATCACCCTTATTTGCCAAAATCAATTTAGGCCCATTAGGCCCAATTAAAATTTTAAAGGTCCATTATATTATATTTGGACTTTATGGATATGGTTTTGGGCCCAATTGGATCCAACTAATTAACCTAAACCATACTTGGCCCAACCAAGCCCATTAAGCCCAAATACAACTTTATTAGCCCAATTCCAAATTTAAGCCCAACTAATTAAATTCCAAAATTCCAAAATTCACAATTTAATTAACTAAAGTGTATAGCCATAATTAATTAGTCAAATTAATATTTCCAAAGCACCAATTTACACAATTAATTATGCTTTTTAATTATCAATTCATGTCCAACATAATTGAAGCAAAATCAATCCAATTTCATGCTTATAAGTCACGGCATTTTAGGGTTTTTGTCCGATTTCGATTTTAATCCAATTAAATCATAAATCAATATTTCCCAAGTCATTCAAACTCATCCAATGATTCAAAAAATAAAAATCACCATGACATTTAGGCCACACAACTTTCGGCCAAGCCAATAATTTGGGGAAAATTTGATCCAATTCAATTTTCATCAAATTGATCACAAATAACTCTAAGTTATCATCATTCAAGCATACTCAAACAATCAATTTCATCCAAACATGCTCAAATCAATTTTACCCTAAATCCAATTTCATGCTTAAATAAGGCTCTGATACCATTGTTGGGTTTCTACTATAGTCCCAAGATCATTCAAGCAATGAAAATAAGTGAATACAATAAAGAAGTATGGCGGAATCATACTTACAATGAACGGATTTGCGATGCGTTGAACAAAAAAATTTCTTCAAGCTTTTCCTTGAAGCTCTCGGCAATGGCCTCCATTTTGCGCTCCATGATTTTCGGTCAAGCTCCAAGCTTGGGAAAGGATTCCATGCTCAAGGGTTTGTTTCCCTATCACATTTGGATGACTATTTAGTGTGCTAGCACTTGGAAATTTTGCCAAAAAATTTCCCTTAAGCTTCTCCTTGCTCACGACATTGAAAGAACAAATAGAGAGAAAATCGGCACCAAGGCCGAATTGGAGAGGAGAAGAGAGAGAGAGGAATTTCAAGTGTTGATTGTGTTTAATTTCAAAAATCAAATACATATTATTTTTTCCAAAAATTGTACAAGGCATTTAAGCCTTCTAAGCACCACCATCAATCACAAGTGACAATCATCACATCACTCAAAGTGATGTGACTTCCATCACAAGAATGACGCGTGATGTGACTTGTGGGCCGCACGTAATTCGAAATACGAGTGGGCTCGCAAACACTCTCGGGCTCAGGTTCGGGTTCGCTAATTCCGAATTAACTAATTTTCCGTTGCGACGTAATTAAATCAAATTTAATTAAATAATTATGCCTAGTAAAATTACTATTCACGTCGCTAGCGAATTAATTCTAAATTAACTCGTTCGCCCGAATTAAAATCTAATTTAATTCCGCATCGAAGTCTAATTTCGTATAATATATCGAATATATTATTTTATCGATTAATTCAAAATTAATCGTTCTCTCTCCTTAAATAATATTTTATCCCAGATAAAATATCTCCATAATTAATCCTAGATTAATTTTCTCTCTCAATTAATTAATCCCAGATTAATAATGTCTAAGTCATACGTCATCGGTGAATCTTCGGAAAATGACCCATGAGATCCCCGGATATGTTGGTAGTAAATCCGGTCGTCGGACTATCCGAATACGTACGTACCTAGTACTACGTTTTTATCGATTTACAAGACATGGTTGGCTTCTAGCAAAGCACCGTGCCTACCTAATTTTCCAGAAATATTCTTAAAGGAATATGTAATCTATATCAGGCGTAGTATACGTAGTATTGCGTATTGCGATCTAGTATCAGATGTCACGTGCTAGGCCTGAGGCTGGAATTGTGTCTGCCCCGTACGAAGCACATATCGGATCTCTGGTAACTAGTATCTATAATCGGATAATCATGACCTAGTCATATTATCCCGATGACTGCAGTACTAAAGAGTACTAGTTCCGTATCCTACGTGACCATCATCTCCACTATGACTGGAGTGATACTTCCATCTTGACATCACACCCAATACACTACGATTCTCAATATACCTAGAAGAGGCGTACACAGAACCGGTTAAAGCCCTGGACGACCAAAACCAAAGTATATTAATTGTCGCAAGTATTCGCGGTGTAAGTCTCAGGTTAAGACCAAATACACCTACCCTGATTCGGACTTCAATAGACACATAGTCATACTACCAATGGAATTCTGAGGGATCTATCCAGAGCGAAGCTGTTTCCGTACCATTAGTAAACACAACCTTCTATTTCACTTGCATGAGTATCCAATATCAAAATATATGAGAACTATGCTGTTATGCTCTCATAACACGCACAAGTGCAATACTAGTCTATTCCGCATTATCGATGTCCAATCTCGATAATACTCCGACTAGGGATGTTTTAATGATTAAACCTTCATGGATTGATACTGTCTCATATCTTATCAATCTGGAACTAATCATATGGACTTTTATCATTTATATATCCCGGTAATCTAATTACAAATGATAAAAGAGCAATTTCTTTGTCACATAGTTAATTTGTACAACAACACAATATTCTGTACAAATAGTGATGTTATGAGTCATAATTATCCAACATGCCTATCATCATGAAGGCCATTGAGAGCCCGAGCATCACATTCCAGTTGCCACACACATGCACAAAAGAAGCAAAAGCAAGTCACCCTTTTTTTAAGAAAATTGAACATGGCGACTCACGGTTGCAGGAGAAGAAAAAGTAAATAATACAAGTGAAATACAGTTCACGGTTTTGTGAGAGACAGAAAGGGGTTTTTATAAAAAGCTAAAAATTTCATTCAAGTCCCTGATATTTGGGTTAAATAAAAATTAAATCAAATTAATAAAATTCCTATCAATTGATCCCAAACTTTAAAAATTCAAATTTTGGCCAAAGTCTTTTAGGAGAAAAGATAATAATACCTTTACTAAAATTTTTGGATTATTTCAATACTAGACACTGGATGTGAGGATATATGCATGTGTTAAATTAAAATTGTCAAATAACAGTTGGCATTGCAGCCAAATGGAGGGTGCCTTATATTCAAAGCCTTTTTTTTTTAATTTGATTTTCCAAATAAGAGAACAATAAAATTGAATTCACTATGATTTTTGAAAAACGCAAATTTCATATTCTAAACATTAGTGTTAAACTAAAAATTAACTAAAAGATGTTCTGTATTATTAAATAAGATCTGAAAAAAAATTGAAAAAATTTATTTTATTTTTCTAGAAACTATTCGCATTTAGAACTGGTCACTTTTTACCGTTTTATTCTTCAAAGACTGTTTCTAAATACTAAATACATTATCAGCACATTATGAAATTTTAATATTCAAAATTAAATTTCTCTTGTTACAGAACATATATATTTTTATACAGAGCTGAAGACAATATAGGGGTCAAAATTTGTATTTGGAGTATATGAAGCTTAAATTCTTTTGATAAGCTTGATAACTGTTTGAAAATTTCCTCCTTTCAAAATGTGCATTCTGATCCTTTTGCTCCTACCCTGATATTTAAGCATCTATATTTTTTTACAAGGAGATGAAAGAATTCTGGTTTTACCGTGATGCCCCATCTCCCCATATATATATATATATATGTATTATAGAAGCTATGATAAGTGTTGTATATTTAGTGTCGTCAAACAAAATTTAACATGGGAATTTATCTAAATCACAACAATGGAATCAATTCATTCTTATCATGCCAAATTGAAAATAAATCATAGGACTTAGAAAAACCTGGAATATGTAGAAAAATTATGAAACCTTAGTCCAAGTCGAGTTGCCTCTGTCCTTGAAAACTTATTGGCCCCGCCTCGGTGCTCTACGGATGGTTTTGTGGCTAACGTTCTCCCAGGATTACTTGGATGCTTCTTGTTGAAGGGGCACTCTTTTAATAAGAACTTGAACAAGGAAATAGAGAAACTCTCTTTGAAGAAGACTCTCTAAAACAAATGGAATGCTTATTTGTTTTTCTGGATGCCTAGAATGAGCCCCCAATGCCTCTTTATATATGCATGAAATGGTACCTTCGAGGGTACCATTTGGTTTGGGGTGTAACCCTCCTAAGGGTTATACTCCTTCCCTTATGCATTTTGAAGCCTAGGGACTCATCCTTCCAATTTAGAGGACTTGTCCCTTCATCGTTGTGTCTTTCCCATAAAACATTACTTAAGGGATATGTCTCTCCAACACTTAAACTATATATTTAGAGAATTTACAACAATCCCCCACAATTCTCTAAATATTATTGTAGACATTTAAGAGAATTTTCGTGAACTAAAACTGCATCGAAATAAGTAGCTTTCACCTTGAACATTTCCTAGTGAATGACAATCGGATTTACTTGGCAAACCATTGACCCATAGTCTTGAACTGTTCTTGTTGGACAATTATGACCCATAGCGTCACTATTTGTACAGATCATGGTGTTGTTGTACAAATCAACTATGTGACAAAGGAGATTGCACTCTTATCATTTGTGATTAGATCACCTAGATGTATAAATGATGAGAGGTCCCTATGATTTCTTCCTGGACTGAGAATGATATGAGACAGTATCAGTCCACGAAGGATAAATCATTAAATATCCCTAGTCAGAGTATTATCGAGATTGGACATCGATAAATACGTAAAAGACTAGTATTACACTTGTGCGCGTTTGTGAGGGCACAACGGCATAGTTCTCATATATTTGGGTATAGGATACTCATGCAAGTGTAATAGGAGTTTGTGTTTTACCGATGGTACGGGAAACAGCTTCGCTCTGGATAGACCCCCTCGGAATTCCATTGGTAGTATGACTATGTGTCTATGGAAGTCCGAAATCAGGGTAGGTGTATTTGGTCTTAACCTGAGACTTGCACCGCTAATACTTACGACAATCAATATACTTTAGTTGAGGTCGTCCAGGGCTTTAACAGGTTCTGTGTACGCCAATGCTGGGTATATTGAGAATCGTAGAGTATTGGGTGTGATGTCGAGACGGAAGTATCACTCCAGTCATATGGAGATGATGGTCACATAGGATACGGAACTTGTTCTCTTAAATGCTCGAGCTATCGGGATATTATGACTAGGTCATGTATATCCGATTATAGAGACTAGTTACCAGACATCCGATATGTGCTTCGTACGGGGCAGACACAATTCCAGCCCCAGGCCTAGCACGTGATCATCCGATGCTCGATCGAAATACACAATACTACGGTATACTACGCTTGATATAGATCATATATTCCTATAAGGATATTTCTGGAGAATTGGGTAGGCATGGGTTTTGCTAGAAGCCAACCTTTTCTTGTAAATCGGTATAAACGTAGACGGTACTTACGTGTTCGGATATTCCGACGACCGTATTTACTGCCAACATATCCGAGGATCTCATGGGTCGCTTCCCGAAGATTCACCGATGATGTATGACTCGCACTTTATTAATCTGGGATTAATTAGAAGAGAGAGAAAATTAATCTGGGATTAATTACGGAGATATTTTATCTGGGATAAAATATTAATTAAAGAGAGAGAACGATTAATTTGGAATTACTCGATAAAATAATATATTCGATATATTATACGAAATTGGATTTCGACGCGGAATTAAAATTAGATTTTAATTCGGGCGAACGAATTAATTTAGACTTAATTCGTTAGCGACGTGAATAGTGATTTCGCTAGGCGTAATCGTTTAATTACGTCGCGACAGAAAATTCGTTAATTTGGAATTAGCGAACCCGAGCCTGAGAGTGTTTGCGAGCGCATTCGCATTTCGAATTCGAGTGCGGCACGCAAGTCACATCAAGCGTCAAATCGCTAGTCACATCAAGCGTCAAATCACATGTCACTTTCAGTGATGTGACAATTTGATTGATTGATTTGAGTGATTGATGTGGTAGTTGAAAAGCATTAATTGCGTTTTGCTTTTTGACTTTTTCTTTTTGGAAAGTAAAAAAAATTTGGTATTTACTTTTTGGAAAATATATAAACCAAATACACTTTTTCTTTTCCCTCTCTCTCACCTCACGTTCTTTTCTTTTCCCTCATTCTCTTTCACGGCTTGGAGCCGATTTCTTCTCCTTTTTCTGGTTTGACCGAATGAAGATGAGAAACAAGAGAGTTGATTTTGGTGCAAAATCAAAGTGCTAGCACACCATGAGTCTTCCTAAGGTGATAGGGAAATGATTTCATGAGCTTGGAATCATTTTTGAAGCTTGAAGCTTGGAGCTTCAATGGAGGTCTTCAATGGCCGAATCTTGGAGGAGCAAGAGGAGCCAAAATCGAGCAGTCCACTGTATGGAGAAGCCACTGCCGAGCTTCATGGAGGAGGCCAATTCGTTTTGTTCTTCGTAGCATCATGATCGATCAATGTGAGTAATGTTTCCGCCATTCTCCTTTGTTGTATTCATGCGTTTTTGTGCTTGATTTGATGATTCTTGGGACCTAATTAGAAACCAACAATGGTATCAGAGCTTATATCAAGCATGAAATTTTTAGGGTTTAAAATTGGGCAAAATCGATTTGAGCATCAATTGGTTAAATTGTTTGATTAAGTATGCTTGAATGAGGTTGAATTGAAGTTGTTCATGATCAATTTCATGAAATTTGATTGGATCATGTTTTTCCCAAAATTGAAGGCTTGGCCGAAAATCTATAAGCCCTAATGTCTTGATAATTTTGTTTGTTTGATCATTGGATGACTTAAAACAAGTGGGTAATGTTGATTTGAGGTTTAATTGGATTGAATTTTTGAATTGAGCAATTTTCCCCAAATTCTTAAGGCTTGGCCGAATCTTAAGTGATACAAAATTCATGGTGTTTTTTGATTTTAATTCATTGGATGAGTTGAATTGATTTGGGAAATGATGATTGTGGATTCAATTGGATTGAAACCGAATCGGAATAAAAAAAAAACCTTAATTGCCGAGACACTTGAAGCATGTATTGGGTTTGATTTTGATTGAATTGTGTTGGACACTATTTGATGTAAAGATGCATGATTAATTAGTCTAATTGATGTTTTAGAAATGTTAATTGGGTAATTAATTATGTATTACACTTAGGTTAATTAATTGTGGAATTTGGAATTTTATAAGTTAATTAATTGGGGATTAAATTGGATTTGGGCCTTAAAGGTTGTGATTGGGCTTTTGGGCTTGGTTGTACCAAGTTAGGTTTAGGCCAAGTTGGTTGGATCCAATTGGGCCCAAAACCGCATCCATAAAGTCCAATTACGACTTAATGGACCTTAATTATTTAATTGGGCCTAATGGGCCAAAATTGATTTCTGGGCTTATGGGGTAAATCTCGGATTGGACTTTGGTTATCGGTTTGACCCGAGTTGACCAAAAGTCCACACCTTAAAGAAATTAATTAAAAGCCCATTGGACTTTAATTAAATAAACATTGGATGTTAATCGGGCTTTGAGACCCGTTACGATTGAATTTGGAATTTAAGTCGTAAAGGTTCGTTAATAAAGTCTAATATTTAATTTGGAATTAAATAGTGAATTAATATTAAATACAAATTGAATTGGATTTAATTTTGTAGTTTAATTTAATTCAAGAATTCGTACTTTGAGTACTTATTCGCAAAACGAGTTTGACTCGCGCAAAATCAAATCGTTGTTTGAACATTGGATGATCACTAATTATCAGATTAATTAATTGGATTAGATTGATTGATAACATGCTTGTGTGAATACATGGTTGCGATGCATGAATAATGTATATCAGATGGATATTAGATGGGTGGGGCAATTTTAGAAATTGTTGTAATAAATTTGATTTATTAATTGGATCTGCGTGTCCAGCCTTATCACCTCTATACTCTTTGTATTCTCTTCTCACCTATTCCCCTCAATGTAAATGAGGTTTCTTTAGAAGTGTTATGTAACGGGTAGAAGTAATACATGTGCTAGCGGGAGAGAGAAAGAGAGAGATTTGATCTAGGATCATTGTGTAAAGTATCCATCCGCATATCATTATTTTTTTTTTCATATGCGCTTTATTATGTGTTTAGAATGCATGTTTAAGGGTGTATGATGATGAGACCTTAACAAAGATAATAAATTTGTTGCCAATTTGCATGCGAAAAACCCTCAAATAATATTAAGCGTCTTTCCTTCCATTGAGTGATTCTCACTCAAGATCCGAGATGGCATTGGTTTGTTGGCCAAAGTCAAGGCCTTTGTCTGTCGAAGATGTGTTTGAATCACGAAGGCTTTGTTCCATATCGGTGTCTTGTCCAAGTTGTGGTTTGTTGGCCAAAGTCAAGACCACTTCTTGTCCATCGACATTGATTAGGAAGCTTTCCATGGTCAATGGGTCGCGCTTGACTGGGATCACTAAGTTTGTTGTGCCAAAGCCAAGGCTTAGTTGATTCAGAGGAAAAAGGTTAGGTAATACATTGGATGTATTGACATATATAAGATATATGTTTCGGACTTGGACGTCCCCCTACCGGATCTAGGAATTGGATTGGATCCAATTGATCTTAGAGATCTACCTAGTTAATTATCATACAAATTGTTGGCCAAAGTCAAGATTGTGTGATATTTAACGGGATCCTAGCCCACTAGGAAACGCGGTTTCCCGAGTACTCGACAGAGAGTTAGAGGCTCGCCGAAAAATAGTGGGAGGCAAGAATTGAATTTGCAATATTCGTTTAATTACTTGCCATACGCGCTCATTCAAATATCTTTCGTCGTTAAATTAAATATTAGTTGGACTAATATTTAATTGTTGTTTTAAATAAATAGTTGGACTGTATTATAGTTGATTATATAATTGGATTATAGTAATCAATATATTTGAATTAATTAATTTCAATTTACAGTTGATTTTATAATTGGATTATAGTAATCAATGTAATTGAGGTTAATTAATTTAAATTATATTTGATTGTATAGTTGGACTATAATAATCAATATAATACATAGTATCACAAATTGTTGATTAAATAGTTGGACTATTAGAATCAAGATATAATTGAAAGATTGACATTTAAAACATAATCCTGGGGAAGATGTGTTTAAATGGTTTAATTTTCAAATTGGGAATAATTTCAGGATGGCCCTGGAAAAATAATTAGTTAGTTTATTTGATAAAATAACGTATTATGCCTAAAGCCCTGAGTTAAGCAAATAGTAGAGCATGATCTTTGGAAGATCATGTAATGATAACTTAAGTGCTTAATCCATTAAGCTTGTCGCACTAGACTCCTTAATTTCTGAATCAGAACTAAGGATTAGATCTTTAAAGTATGATACTGAAATTGAAGGATCTTCATAAATCTATACTTAGATTTTAGAAGTACTAAAATTGCAATTAATAATTCTTGGAGAATTAATGACTATTCTCAAGGAGACAAAGTCAAACTTTGCAATTAGGCAAGTAGCGCAAGGCGCACCTTACTTCGATATTCTAGAAACCCGAGGCTTGGCCAAAGGCTACTGGAATGTTGAAAAGGGCAAAAGCAAAATCATTATAATCTTCTAGGAAGATAAAAGGACATATCCCAAGAAGGAATTGAAGACGAGCAAGGCTCTGACTTCAAAAATATTTGTCAACATTATGTTCACTACTAGTATTAAAATTGGATTTTAAATACTTAGTGTGGTACATAAATATGTATTGATGTTCAGAATCTTCTATGAGCAGGATAATGGCATCAATTGAGATTTATCTGCGAATTAGAAACGGGACGAAAGTCGCTGTTTTAACCGTAGATACCTAAGTTTAGGAACTACCATCGGGTATGTACCTAAATTAGGAAACTGTTATAATGTAACTAGTTTGACTAGAACATTATCTTCATATCAGTGTTTAACCCGTTGCGGGTGAACCTTTATATTCTAGAACACTAAAGTGTTTTATTATATAAAGATGATATTGAGATAAACACATTAGATGTGAATAACAGCATTTATATTTTGAATATAAATATATCTCAAATATATAACATGACAAATAAATAGCTCAAACTGATTTGATCAGAAGAAACTAATTGTGGCATTGTTGTCTGGGACACAATCAAACAAGACTCGTATATCCTCACTTTCGAAGAGTAGGTATTTGGACTGATTTGATTCTATTCAAATAATTCTACGAATCTAGTTTATTGGACAAAGTGCCTAAAACACTATTTACTTGGTAAAAGTGCAAGTGCCACCGATCTGTTAGCCCTAGTTCATAGTGAAGCAAGTGGGCCCATGTCTAGCTAGGCTAGATGTGGATATAAATATTTCGTGACCTTTACGGATGTGGCATCGCGTATGGTTATGTGTTTCTTTTGAAACATAAATCGGAAACTTTTAAAGTTTCGACACGAAATAGACAAACAGATCGGCTAAAGTATTAAACCATCATGGTTAGACCATGATAGAAAATACTCAAGCAATAAGTTTCTCATATACTTGAAAGAGTATAGTATTCTTTCAATGAGGACTCCTCCCGGAACACGTCAGTTTGACGGTGTGTCCGAACAGGATTAACCGAATTTTGTTAGATATGATAAGGTTAATCACGAGTCGCTCTGAGCTACCATTTCCTTCAACGGATAAGCTTTAACCAGTGCAAGAACTTATTTAGAATAAGGTTCCATAAATATCTGTTTGACATATAACATTTTAGATATGAATAAGAAAGAAACCAGGATTCTCATTCCTGTTAAATTTGGGTGTGCTAGGCATATGTTTGGATGATACCAAACTAGAACCCAAATTGGATAAGTGCCAATTATAGGTTATCCTAGGGATACCATAATTATTGTACTTATAAACTTCACTAGAGAACAATTAGATTGTTGCTCACCATGCGGTTTTCCTAAGAGGAATACCGAAATGCAGTGGTAAGTGGGAGGATAGTATAACTCGATGAAAATCAGAGTAATACTGTTCTAGGCACCGAATCTTAATGGAACACAAATAGTTCATCAATGATGAAACTATACCATTAATCTTCGAATACACAAGAACCGCGTAGGTCGGAGAGAGTCAGAAAACAACCTGGGGTATGGGTTTCTGATCTCACCTCATAAAGATGTCTATCTTAATTGAGGAATACGAACTGACTACGTATGAGGAAGTGATACAAGGTATCGACTCCCTATTAGGGCAAAGTGCCATATAATCCGAAATGGATTCCATATATATCAACCAGTTTAGACACTAGTTGATGTACCGCAAGGCATTGTGTCTATTGGTACTAAATAAGTCTTCAAGGAAGACATACATGGATGGCAACATACCAACATATAAAGCTAGGCTTTTAACGGAAAGGTATCGTTATCAACTTTGTGTTGATTACGATTCAACCTTTTACCTGTTGCCACGGTAAATCCATTTGGATAATGCTTGTTATTCGATCCATGATTGGATTGAAGCAAGCATTACGTTCTTGGAACTATTGTTTTGATGTAATCATAATGATTTATGATTTAATTCAAAACGAAAATGATTCTTGTGTGTATAAGAGGGTTAGTGGGAGCGTACTGACAGTGGCTGTCCTATAAAATAATGATAATATGTCATTTCTTGGAAATGATATTCCCATAAAATAACTATCGGTGAAAGCTTGGCTTTCGAAATACTCTCCGAGAAATCGTACATTGAAAAATATACGTAACCTGGTGTCTCATATGCTTTAAGCATATGGATTCACAAACAGGCCAATCCGAGTGATAGTCACTGGATTGATGTTAAGAACATCCGTTAGCATCTTAGAGAACTAAGGATGCTGTCTTAATCTATGGAGAAGGAGAACTTGAAGTGATTGGGATCACTGTAGCAAGTTTCCTATAACCGATAAAGACGACTAAAAGTCGCAAACGGTACTATAAAAGTTTGAATAACGGTACAGTGAGCTGGAAATCTTCCAAGCAAGATATTATTACCGAATAAACAAAAAATACGGGTTAATTGCAGTTGCTGAGGCAGCAGTAGATGCCATCTGGGTCAATAACAAATCTAATTAGATTAGATATAGTTCTGTTAGCAGCTGAGCTAGGGGTCAGCATAGACAAAATAATTAATGGTCTCATCAACGATCCAGATACATACTTCGATATTCATCTGATTCATTCGGATCATACATCGTGGCGATGTGATGATCGAATAAATCGCATCACGATGATATTCATACAAATCCGCTGACGAAAGCCTTTTCTCAGCATTTTGAGCCAACCGTACATAGTTTGGGTGTCAAGCACTCGATTGACTGGCTATAGGCCAAGTGGGAGATTGTTGGACAATTATGACCCATAACGTCACTATTTGTATAGATCATGGTGTTGTTGTACAAATCAACTATGTGACAAAGGAGATTGCACTCTTATCATTTGTGATTAGATCACCTAGATGTATAAATGATGAGAGGTCCCTATGATTTCTTCCTGGACTGAGAATGATATGAGACAGTATCAGTCCACGAAGGATAAATCATTAAATATCCCTAGTCATAGTATTATCGAGATTGGACATCGATAAATACGTAAAAGACTAGTATTACACTTGTGCGCGTTTGTGAGGGCACAACATCATATTTCTCATATATTTGGGTATAAGATACTCATGCAAGTGTAATAGGAGGTTGTGTTTTACCGATGGTACGGGAAACAACTTCACTCTGGATAGACCCCCTCGGAATTCCATTGGTAGTACCACTATGTATCTATGGAAGTCCGAAATCAGGGTAGGTGTATTTGGTCTTAACCTGAGACTTGCACCGCTAATACTTACGACAATCAATATAGTTTAGTTGAGGTCGTCCAGGGCTTTAACAGGTTCTGTGTACGCCAATGCTGGGTATATTGAGAATCGTAGAGTGTTGGGTGTGATGTCGAGACGGAAGTATCACTTCAGTCATATGGAGATGATGGTCACATAGGATACGGAAATTGTTCTCTTAATTGCTCGAGCTATCGGGATATTATGACTAGGTCATGTATATCCGATTATAGAGACTTGTTACCAGACATCCGATATGTGCTTCGTACGGGGCAGACACAATTCCAGCCCCAGACCTAGCACATGATCATCCGATGCTCGATCGAAATACACAATACTACGGTATACTATGCTTGATATAGATCACATATCCCTAGAAGGATATTTCTGGAGAATTGGGTAGGCATGGCGCTTTGCTAGAAGCCAACCTTGTCTTGTAAATCGGTATAAACGTAGTACGAGGTACTTACGTGTTCGGATAGTCCGACGACCGTATTTACTGCCAACATATCCTGGGATCTCATGGGTCGCTTCCCGAAGATTCACCGATAATGTATGACTCGCACTTTATTAATCTGGGATTAATTAGAAGAGAGAGAAAATTAATCTGGGATTAATTACAGAGATATTTTATCTGGGATAAAATATTAATTAAAGAGATAGAACGGTTAATTTGGAATTAATCAATAAAATAATATATTCGATATATTATACGAAATTGGATTTCGACGCGGAATTAAAATTAGATTTTAATTCGGGCGAACGAATTAATTTAGAATTAATTCGTTAGCGATGTGAATAGTGATTTCGCTAGGCGTAATCGTTTAATTACGTCGCGATGGAAAATTCATTAATTTGGAATTAGCGAACCCGAGCCCGAGAGTGTTTACTAGCGCATTCGTATTTCGAATTCGAGTGCGGTACGTAAGTCACATCAATCGTCAAATCGCTAGTCACATCAAGCGTCAAATCACATGTCACTTTGAGTGATGTGACAATTTGATTGATTGATTTGAGTGATTGATGTGGTAGTTGAAAAGCATTAATTTCTTTTTGCTTTTTGACTTTTGCTTTTTGGAAAGTAAAAAGAATTTGGTATTTACTTTTTGGAAAATATATAAACCAAATACACTTTTTCTTTTCCCTCTCTCTCACCTCACGTTCTTCTCTTTTCCCTCCTTCTCTTTCAAGGCTTGGAGCCGATTTCTTCTTCTTTTTCTGGTTTGACCGGATGAAGATGAGAAGCAACATAGTTGATTTTGTTGCAAAATCAAAGTGCTAGCACACCATGAGTCTTCTTAAGGTGATAGGGAAACGATTTCATGAGCTTGGAATCATTTTTGAAGCTTGAAGCTTGGAGCTTCAATGGAGGTCTTCAATGGCCGAATCTTGGAGGAGCAAGAGGAGCCAAAACCGAGCAGTCCACTGTTTGGAGAAGCCACTGCCGAGCTTCATGGAGGAGGCCAATTCAATTTGTTCTTCGTACCATCATGACCGATCAATGTGAGTAATGTTTCCGCCATTCTCTTTTGTTGTATTCATGCGTTTTTGTGCTTGATTTGATGATTATTGGGACCTAATTAGAAACCAACAGTTCTGCCGTTGGTGTAAACCAAGACAATTGCCAACACATAACTTTACTTCGACCATTTCCCAATCTACGGTTATGTTCATTTCGGCCATGAACATAGGTCATGGATTCATCAAGTACTTTAGGGAATTCAGCCTTTAAAACTCCCATGGAAGCGGCCTCACTTCTTACTTGAAATAGGTGATCTTCTATAAAGAGGTAATCTGCCTTTACACCCCCATTAGGACTCTTCTCCTAATATAGTGATCATTAAAAGCCTTAGTTTATCGTAGCCTTGACAGACAGCACTCTGTGTCATTACAGAAATGGGAAAGAGTATAAAACTCTATAGTGCTTGTTTTGAATTGCACAAAGTTTCAGTTGTCCCTTTTGAACCTAGATCTTGGGATCTCTAATCAGCCAGGTTTGGTTTCCACAGTGATAATTCTTAATTTATAGACTTCAAGCCCATTCCCCTCGATGACTTCTCAACTTGCTCTCTAGGTAAACCTTTGGTGAGTGGATCCGCTAGGTTTTTCTTCGATTTGACATAATCTATCGAAATTATGCCACTTGAGGGCAGTTATCATATGGTATTATGTCTGCGACATATGTGTCGAAACTTACTATTATACATTGTTTTTTGGGCTCTCCTAATAGCCGATTGGCTATCACAATGTATGCTTATCGCTGGCACTGGTTTGGGCCAATTTGGAATATCCTCTGGGAAACTTAAAAGCCATTCCACTTCTTCCGCTGTTTTATCTAATGCTATAAATTCTGATTCCATAGTAGACCGGGCTATACATGTTTGCCTCGAGGATTTCCATGACACGGCAGCACCACCAAGTGTGAAAACAAATCCACTAGTAGATTTGGAATCCACTGTATCAGATATCCAATCAGCATCGCTGTATCCCTTTAGAACAACAGGATATCTCGTATAATACATATCATATTTTGAAATTTCTCTCATATACCTCGAAACTCTTACTATGGCTTTCCAGTGGTTATGTCCTGGATTGCTTGTATATCTGCTAAGCCTGTTTACAGCTTGAGCGATATCAGGTCGTGTGCAATTTGTGAGATACATCATACTTTCGATGATTTTCGAATACTCTAATTGCAATAGGCTTGAGTCAGTATTCTTTAATAAATAAAGAGTTAGGTCTACAGGAATTCTAGCCACATTTAGATCTCTTTTATTATATTTCTCAAGTATCTTCTCAACATAGTGAGTATGAGATAATATATACCCCTCTGATGTTCTGGAAATCTCAATTCCTAAGATCACATCAGCTACTCCTAAATCTTACATATCAAATTTACTGGTCAATACTTTCTTGGTAGATTAAATCATTATGATTGCTACCAATTATCGGCATATCATCTATGTAGAGACACACAATGACATATTATTTTTGAGTTGATTTGGTGTAAACACACTTATCACACTCATTGATTTTGAACCCACTTGACAACATCTCTTTGTCAAATTTTCATGCTATTATTTAGCTGCTTGTTTTAATCCGTATAAGGATTTTACAAGTTTGCACATCTTCTGTTCTTGTCCAGAAATATTTAAACCTTCTAGTTATTCCATGTAAATCGCTTTATCTAGTTCACCATTTAAGAATGCCCCATTTACATCCATTTGATGTATTTCAAGATCAAATATAGCTGTTATGGCTATTAGCATTCTTATTGACGTGATACGAGTCACTGGTGAATAGGTATCAAAGTAATCAAAGCCTTTTTTTTGTCTATAACCTTTTATGACAAGTCTTGCCTTGTACTTATCTATTGATCCATCCGGTTTCATCCACCATTTGAATATCCATTTGTAGCCCAGTGGCTTACAACCTGGATGAAGATCAACCAACTCCTAAGTATGGTTTTATAGGATGGAATCAATCTCACTATTGATAGCCTCTTTCCACAAAAATGTCTTTGACGAAGACATTGCTTCTTTATAGCTTTGATGCTCATTTTTGAACAAGTATGTCAGAAAATCAGGTCTAAATGACTTAGACGTTCTAGCTCTTTTGCTACGTATAGGTTCAATTTTCTCAACATTTTCATGTTGAACCGATTATTGGTCAACCTGATCACTGCCTTTGACAGTATTGAAAATTCTTTTGAGAGACTCTGTTCTTTATCTTTCCTTACAAGGAAATATCTCTTCAAAGAATGTCGCATTCCTTGACTCAATTATCATATTCGGTTTGATGTCATGAATTTCTGACTTATGTAACAAGAATCGATACGCACTACTATTGTGAGCATATCTAATGAATATACAATAAGCAGTCTTGGGTCTCATTCTAACCTTCTTAGGTTTAAGAACCATCACTTTGGCGAGACACCCCCACACTTTCAGATATTTGTAGGAAGGTACGTGACCTTTCCACAATTCATATGGTGTCTTGTCCAATCTTCTGTGAGGTAGCTTATTTAGAACATAGTTGGCGGAAAACAAAGCTCCCCCCACAAGTTCTGGGGTAAACCAGAGCTTGTCAACATGGAGTTCATCATTTTCTTCAACATTCAGTTCTTGCGCTCAGCAATCCCATTTTGTTGAGCTGAATAAGGAGCAGTAGTTTCGTGAATAATTCCATGATTGGAATAATATTCACCAAATGGTGACGCATATTCACCTCATCTATCGCTCCTGATCCTTTTGATTTTCTTGCCAAGTTGATTTTCAACTTCGTTCTTATAGTGTATAAAGCTCTCAATAGCTTCATCTTTGCTCCTCAGCAAATACACATAACATAATCTTGTGCTATCATCGATAAAAGTGACAAAGTACTTTTTACCGCCTTTTGTTTGCAAAATATTCATATCACAAACATCGGAGTGTACAAGTTCCAAAGGTTCATATCTTCATTCTATGGAATGAAATGATGCTCTATGCAATTTTTCTTCAACACATGCCTCAAATTTATGTTGTTTATCAATTGTAAATTTAGGTATAAGGTCCATGTTAATTAATTTACGCATTGTATCATAATTAACATGTCCTAACCTCCCATTCCATATATTTTGTGACTCAATAATATAAGTGGAAGATGTAGCTTTATTGTTAGCACTGTGTCGATTGATAGTCATTGCATTGAACTTGAAACGGCCCTTAGTGAGGCATCATTTTCCTACATGGACATAACTCTTGGTCAGTATAAATTTATCAAAAACAAACACAAGCTTGAAACCATTCTTGCTAAGGAGTGAACCACAAACCAAGTTCTTCCGAATATCAGGAACATGAAAGACATTCTTCAATGTAAGTTCTTTCCCAGATGTCATCTTCAGAATCATTGTGCCTTGTCCAACCACTCTAGATGTAGAAGATTTTCCCATTGTCAGATGATTGCCACTATCGACCTTCTGATACGAGGAAAACATCTTTCTATCAACATAGATATGACGAGTAGCCCTAGTGTCTACCCACCATTCTCTCAGATTTCAAACCAAGTTGGCTTCTGTTACAACTGCTGAGAGGTTTATCTCTGAGATCTCATCAGTTAGCTACTCATCCTCAGTGACATGGGCCTCATTTTTCTATTTCTTGCCTTTGTCCTAGGACTTCTTATTTCTGCAGTCCTTTGTCATGTGACCGCTTTTTCCACAGGTGTAGCACTTCCCCTTGAACTTCTTGTTTGCTTGGGAAGAATCAGCTCCACTGTTCTTTCTTTTTTCGCTGCCTTTCCACCTTCGAAGATGTTGGCTTTAGACTCCATAGTCTTGTAGCTGGTCTTCTTGGACTTCATGTTGTCCTCTTTGATCCTCAATCGAACTCCAAAGTCTTCAAGACTCATCTGTTTCTTTTTGTGTTTCAGATAGCTCCTGATGTCCTTCCAAGATGGAGGTAACTTTTCAATGATTGTAGCAACTTGAAACGTCTCGCAGAGTTTCATTCCCTCATCCAGTATTTCATGAATGATTAACTTAAGTTCACCCAACTGAGACATCACCGTCCTTGAATCTACCATCTTATAGTCCAGGAACCTACCCAAGATAAATTTCTTTTGTCCTATATCCTCGTTTTTGTATTTCTTCTCGAGAGATTCCTAGAGAATATTCACAGAAGTTATGCCTTGGTACACATTGTACATGGTATTGTCAAGTCCTCCCAAGAGGTAATTCTTGCACAAGAAGTCGCCTGACGACCATGTCTCTCTTGTAGTTGCTTGGCTGTTCCCGTTTCTCCCTCCACAAGACCCGGAGGATCTTTAAGGTACTTAGCCAACTGCAGTATTGTCAGGTAGAACAACATTTTGCTCTGCCATTGTTTTAAAGTTTGATCCACCAAAATTTTCTGGTTTTTCTCCATGAGCAACCGATACTGCGATATTTCCGCTAGCCATGTGTAACTGGAAAAACCAATAGTAATCAACAAGTTCACAAAAGACAAATAGCACAACGATCAAACGAATGATCTTGTTTAAGTGATATACTAAGAATTCACTCGTTGTTATATTGGACAGTAGTACATAATAACACAAGTCCTTGAATTTACGACTAAGGTTTCTTATGATAAATTAATAAAGAAATATTCCCAGCGGACGAGGGGGGTCCGGAGTAACCACTTAAATCCCTACCCACTTAGGCTTTTATCGCCTTGTTGACATAATATCATTTAACCATTTTCTCAATAGAATATCTTAGACATTCAAACTTAGTATTACACTTCAATTCACAATACAATCATGAATATATGTAGATTTTTATGTGTATAAATCAATCAAGCTTGGGCGTAATTACTTATGTAAGATTACACTTTTAATTCTCAACCAAGTATGCAACACACAAATAAATTTCAACTTTATCACTATGTGTATGTTTGTAATAATTGAACACCCTAATATTAACTTAAATTTATACTACCAAGTTTATCATAATACAATATATGATTTTACTAAGTTAACATTATGATAACATAAATTAATCTACGTCTATTTTAATCTAAAATTAATTCCAAGATTAATTTCGTTAGTGTCACATTCGTTTCTTCATTCGAATGAAACTTTCCAGTGAGTTTACGTTCATGTAGCATTCGTAAACGCGTTCAAACGAAGTGTTTCAGAGAGTTAACATTCGTGTTGTATTCGTAAACGCGTTCGAATGAAGTGTTCCAGAGAGTATGTGTTCGTGCTGTGTTTGGAAACGCGTTCGAACGTTCTTAGGTAGAGGAATGGCGTTCGAGTTGCGTTTGAATACTCGTTCGAATGAGACTATGAAAAATAGGATTTCTTGCCTACGCGTTCGTCAGGCGTTCGAACGCCCATGTATATTTTTCATGAACATAATACATTTTCCAGAAAAATAACTATTAACACATGTAAAATTTCATTTAACAACACATATAAAATAATAAGTTCTTAAGATTGTGGTTAAATTAGTGTCATTAAAAGAAATTAACATGCATCAAACAAATCTTAAACATTCCAAAACTAGAATACAACAATGGAATCATCTCAATTCAAACATAAACCATAAACATATAAAAAGTAAGAAAAACCTGGAAAACATAGAAGATGATCAAAACTTGAAATTCAAGTCGAGTTGCCTCTATCCTTAAGAACTTATTAGCCCCGCCTCGGTGCTCTACGTATGGTTTTATGGCTAACGTTCTCCTAGGATTACTTAGATGCTTCTTGTAGAAGGGGCACTCCTTTAATAAGAACTTGAATAAGGACAAATGGTGGAAACTCTCTTTTCCTTAAATGACTCTCTAATACAAATGATGAGACTTATGATCTTCTGGATATCAAATGAACTCAAGGCCTCTTAATTTATAGGCATGGAATGGTGCATTTGAGGGCACCATTTGGTGTGGGGTGTAACCCTCCCAATGGTTATACCCCTTCCCTTATGCTCTTTGAAACCTAGAGTTTCATCTTTCCAAATTAGAGGACATGTCCCTACATGTTTGTGTCTTTCCCATAAGGCACAACCCAAAGGACATGACCATCCTACACACCTACTATATATTTAGAGAATTTACAACAGTTGAGTATGCTTGGAAAGTTATGCAACAAGCATCTCGAGCCAACATGTCACTTGCACATGCTCAAAAAGTTTTTTTGTTCATTATGTAATCTGTAGATATGTAAAGTGTTAGCGACTTGGTCGCATAAATGGATTTTGATGAAATCAATGCAAAAGAAGACTTCGACGTGCAAACACGAAGCAATATAAAAAGTGTCGAAGCATATATGGTCAAGAGCTAAAATGAGTTATAAGATGATCAAGAGAACAAATGAGTAAGAGCCAAGCAAGATGAAGATCGAGATAATGATTAAGAGCTGAATCTAATTGTAAGTGAGTTTATTCAAATGATCTAAAGCTCTTAGGAATCATACATCTTGCATCACTTTCATTTAAAATGGCTTAGAATGCTAAAAGAATCATCTGCACTTTATTTACACCAAAATGAACTTCTTGCACAAGTGCATCGGTAAATGATCTTCCAAAAACTAGGAAACGGTTGAATTAAATATCAAATGATATACCAGTAGATAGATATGTGTCTCTAATTTTCTACGGTTCAAATGGATCATAATTCCGATCAATATAACGTTTGCTAGAGTCATTTTACTACAACAAGTGCAGATGTGCGTTTTCTGCATACGTGTCACATTAGAAAACTTCCATAAAATTAATCGTAATGTTTTTTGAAGCTGAAATTTTTACAGTAGATAGAACTATGTGTCTAGAGCACGTAGAAAGTTATGGATCTTGATTTGGAATTTTCTAAAGCAAGTTATGGTAAAACTACCGAGTACTGTCAGTCTTGACTGGTCATCAGAAACAGGCATACCGGTCTCAAAACTGGCATACCGGTCTCAAAACCGGCATACCAGTCTCTGTAACCGGCATACCGGTACTAGAGGTGCCAACGGTCATTTTTTGAGCCGTTAGACGGTCATACCGGTCCCAAAACTTTAAAACGGCTATAAACGGCTAATTTTGTGCAAAATCTATAAATTCATCATTTTCCTCACTTCTAACACACCTCTTGCACAGATATTCATCATATAATCATGTCAAAATATTCTTGAGAGTTTATAACCATCTTCAAATCATTTTACACTCTCTACATTTGAAAAAGCTCATATTTCATCTTCATATTCATTAGTAGTGAGCTTAGAACATTTGGATAACCAACCCACACAATCTTCTTTATCATTGTGAGTATCCAAGTTTGTTTTACACCTTCTTAAACAAAAACACTTGTGGTTGTGAAATCCCATTAGTTTGGGTAGTTGTAAAGGTTTGTGAGTGAGCCTACGAACAAAACTCAAATTGTAAAAGGTTTGGAGTTCATCTTTGCAAAAAACTCTTGGTTGCGAGTGAACCACAAAAACTCGATTCTAGTGGAAATCTTCAAGCGAGGCTTGGGGGAGTGGACTTAGGAACGTTTGGCCGAACCACTATAAATCTCGGTGTCGTATTCCCTTTCCCTATACTTTTGTTTATAGCAAGTTTATTTATGATTATATATATTGAATAGAAAACTTGCATATAGGCTATTAATTGGAATAGAGAAAATTGCCCTAAGTCCCCATTTGGTAATAAGAGCTAAAAATCGGTAAAGATTTATTAATTCCGCATTTATAGCGATAACTCAATTCACCCCCCCTCTTGGGTATAAAGATTGCTTGTCGCCATTGCTTGTAGGTAATTTCAGTTGGTATCAGAGCGAGGTTTTCTCTACAAGACTTAACCGTCCAAGAATAGATCATGGCATCTACAAGAAACTCGTCAAATCTTACCGAAGGATTTTCAACGACTAGACCTTCGTTTTACACTGGAACGGACTACAACTATTGGAAGATAAGAATGCTAAATTATCTCCTTGCTGTAGATCCGAAATCATATTTGGTTATCACACGAGGTGCAAAAGGGCCAACAAAAAGAGATAGCAATGGGGTTGAGATTCCGAAGCCGAGTTTAGAATGGGATAGTGAGGATCTAAAGCAAGCTTCATAAAATGCTAAGGCACTCAACAAACTTCTATGTGCCATTGATCGGAATCAAATAAACAAACCTCCGTATTGTGGAAATGCTTATGATTTATGGAAGTCATTAGAAATAGTCAATGATGGCACAAGCTGTTGGACAATTATGACCCATAGCGTCACTATTTGTACAGATCATTGTGTTGTTGTGCAAATTAACTATGTGACAAAGGATATTGCTCTCTTATCATTTGTGATTAGATCACCAAGATGTATAAATGATAGGAGGTCCCTATGATTAGTTCCTAGATTGAGAATGATATGAGACAGTATCAGTCCACGAAGGATTAATCATTCAATATCCATAGTCAGAGTATTATCGAGATTGGACATCGATAAATACGTAAAAGACTAGTATTACACTTGTGCGCGTTGTGAGGGCACAACGACATAGTTCTCATATATTTGGGTATAGGATGCTCATGCAAGTGTAATAGGAGGTTGTGTTTTACCGATGGTACGGGAAACAGCTTCGCTCTGGATAGACCCCCTCGGAATTCCATTGGTAGTATGACTATGTGTCTATGGAAGTTCGAAATCAGGGTAGGGGTATTTGGTCTTAACCTGCGACTTGCACCGCTAATACTTGCGACAATCAATATACTTTGGTTTTGGTCGTCCAGGGCTTTAATCGGTTTCTGTCTACGCCTCTTCTGGGTATATCGAGAATCGTAGTGTGTTGGGTGTGATGTCAAGACGTATGTATCACTTCAGTCATATAGAGATGATGGTCACGTAGGATACGGTACTAGTACTCTTATGTACTACAGTCATCGGGATAAAATGACAAGGTCAGGTTTATTCGATTATAAAGACTAGTTACCAGACATCCGACATGTGCTTCGTACGGGGCAAACACAATTCCAGCCCTAGGCCTAGCACGTGATCATCTGATATGTTGGTTTAAATCTAGGTCCCAAGATCATACAAGTCATGAAAACATGCGTGAATACACCAACGGAGGTAGCGGAATACTCACATCGATCGGTTGAGTCGATTTGGAGACGAACGAAGGCCAAAAATGCACTGCCAAGGCGCATGAACTGCAGCAGTCCCTGTCTCCAAAAACAGACATTTGAGATGCGAAACGGAGCTCCTAGCTTCGTCGGACGGATCCCGGCTCATGGTCGAACCTCCCTACCACCTTCGCAATACTCGTAGTGTGCTAGCACTTGGATTTCTCACCATGAAAACCCAACTCTTGCCTCCCTAAAGCTCACGTTTTTGAGCTGTGCAGAAGAGAGAAAACAGCCCCTTTTGGGCGTGAATGTGAGAGAGTGTGGAGAGAATAAGAAAATGTGATAGATTGTTTTGAAAAGTGTAAAATGTTTGGTTTATATATTTTCCAAAATATATTAATGATTTACCAATTAATTTTCCAAAAGTCAAATGGTGAAAATCATTTAATTGATTTCTAAAATCAATTCATTTACCAAACATTCCAACCACTCCACTAACTTACATCTAGTCACATCTCTCATTCAATCAATCACATCAATCAATCACATCACTCAAAGTGACATTTGATTTGACGCTTGATGTGACGAATGATTTGACGCTTGATGCGACTTGCGACGCCGCACTCGAATTCGAAATACGAATGTGCTCGCAATCACACTCGGGCTCGGGTTCGCTAATTCCAAATTAACGATTTTTCCCGTCGCGTTGTAATTAGATGATTACGCCTAGCGAATTCACTATTCACGTCGCTAACGAATTAATTCTAAATTAATTCGTTCGCCCGAATTAAAATCTAATTTTAATTCCGCGTCGAAATCTAATTTCGTTTAATATATCGAATATATTAATTTAATCGATTAATTCCAATTAATCGTTATCTCTCTCTAGACGATATTTTATCCTAGATAAAATATCTTCGTAATTAATCCTAGATTAATTTTCTCTCTCTTCTATATAATCCCAGATTATTCAAGAGTGCGAGTTGTGCGTCATCGGTGGATTATCGGGAAGCGACCCATGAGATCTCCGGATAAGTTGGCAGTAAATACGGTCGTCGGAGTATCCGAATCACGTACGTACCAAGTACTACGTTCTAACCGATTTACGAGACAAGGTCGACTCCTAGCAAAGCACCAAGTCTACCCAATTCTCCGGACATATCCATCTAAGAATATTAGATCTGTATCAAGCGTAGTATACGATTGTATTGTGTATATCGGTCCAGTATCGGATAGTCACGTGCTAGGCCTGGGGCTGGATAAGTGTCTTCCCCGTACGAAGCACATGTCGGATGTCTGGTAACTAGTCTCTATAATCGGATATACATGACCTTGTCATAATATCCCGATGGCCGCGCAGCACTTAAGAGCACTAATACCGTATCCTGCGTGACATCATCTCCACTATGACTGGAGTGATACTTCCGTCTTGACATCACATCCAATACACTACGATTCTCAATATACCCGGCATTGGCGTACACAGAACCGGTTAGAGTCCTAGACGACCTCAACTAAAGTATATCGATTGTCGTAAGCATTAGCGATGTAAGTCTCAGGTTAAGACTATACACACCTACCTTGATTTCGGCCTCCCATAGACACATATTCATAATACCAATGGGATTCCGAGGGGTCTATCCAGAGCGAAGCTGTTTCCCGTACCATCGGTGAAACACGACCTCCTATCGCACTTGTATAAGTATCCAATACTTATATATATGAGAACTATGCCGTTGTGCCCTCACAACGCACACAAGTGCAATACTAGCCTATTCCGCATTATCGATGTCCAGTCTCGATAATACTCCGGCTAGGGATATTTAATGATTAATCCTTTGGTGACTGATACTGTCTCATATTATTCTCAGTCCAGGAACTAATCATAGGGACCTCTCTTCATTTATATATCTATGGTGATCTAATCACAAATGATGAGAGTGCAATTTCCTTGTCACATAGTTAATTTGTACAACAACACTATGATCTGTACAAATAGTGATGCTATGGGTCATATTATCCAACACGATACTGGATCGAAATACGCAATACCACGTATACTATGCCTGATATAGATCCTATATTCCTGTAAGGATATTTCTGGAGAATTGGGTAGGCATGGCGCTTTGCTAGAAGCCAACCTTGTCTTGTAAATCGGTACAAACGTAGTACTAGGAACTTACGTGTTCGGATAGTCCGAAGATCGAATTTACTGCCAACATATACGGGGATCTCATGGGTCGCTTCCCGAAGATTCACCGATGACGTATGACTCGCACTTTTAATTAATCTGGGATTAATAAGATGAGAGAGAAAATTAATCTATGATTAATTGCGGAGATATTTTATCTGGGATAAAATATCAATTAAAGAGAGATAACGATTAATTTGGAATTAATCGATAAATTAATATATTTGATATATTAAACGAAACTGGATTTCGACGCGGAATTAAAATTAGATTTAAATTCGGGCGAACGAATAAATTTAGAATTAATTCGTTAGCGACATGAATAGTGATTTCGCTAGGCATAATCATTTTATTACGTCGCAACAGAAAATTCGTTTATTTGGAATTAGCGAACCTGAGCCCGGGAGTGTTTTCGAGCGCATTCGCATTTCGAATTCGAGTGCGACATGTAAGTCACATCAAACGTCAAATTGCTAGTCACATCAAACGTCAAATCACATGTCACTTTCAGTGATGTGACAATTTGATTGATTGATTGAGTGATGTGACTTGATGGAAGTGGTTGGCATTTATGGCTTTGATTGTTTGACTTTTTTAAAGCCAAAATTTTGGTATATGTTTTTTTGGAAATCAATTACAAAAATTAGACAACACATAAAACCTCTCTTTTTTTTCACATTTTCTTCTTCTCTCTCTCGCCCAACAAGGGTTGTTATTCTTTCTGTTTTCTGCCCAGTTTGCCGTGAATGGAAGAGAGGGAAAAGCTTGATTTTTGTGGGAAAAATCAAGAGAGCTAGCACTCAATGAGATATACGAAGGTGATAGGGAAACCCACCCGTGGGCTTGGAATACCATTCAAGAAGCTTGGAGCTTCAAGGACCATGCAAAAGCTGAATCTTTAGAGATCAAAATTTGCACTACCGTGACTTGGAGGAGAGGGCATAAAGTTTTTGTTCGTTGCCGCGTCGCTCAACCACTCGATGTGAGTATTTCGCAACTCCCTCATTGTATTCGCGCTTGTTTCATGCTTGATAAATGATCTTGGGATGCTTAGAAAATTCCAACATTAGTATCAGAGCAAGGTTGAGCGTGAAAATGATTTAGGGCTTAAAATTGGGTAAATTGTATTTGAGCATGATTTAATGAAATTGGATGAATCAGTATACTTAAAACATGTTTAATTGAAGATTGATTGGATCAATTTCATGAAATTTTGATTGGATCATTTTTGCCCAAATTATTAGGCTTGGCCGAATTGAACTATGCCCTAAATGTCTTGGATTTTTTTCGTTGATCATTGGATGAGTTGGAAACGATTGGGGATGTTGATTTATTATTGATTTGGATTCAATTGGATTGGATTTAAAATTGGACATGAAAATCCCTTTTGGCCGAGACTGATATAGCATGATTGGGTTTGATTTTTTGATCAAAATGTGTTGGACACTAATTGATGTAATTGAGCATGATTAATTAGAAAAATTTGTGTTTTGGAAATATTGATTTGGGTAATTAATTGTGTAATGCACTTTGAGTAATTTAATTGAGAAATTTGGAATTTTGGAATTAAATTATTTGGGCCTATTTTGTGAAATTGGGCTTAAGTGTTGTAATTGCGCTTATTGGGCTTGGTTGTACTAAGTTGGGTTTAGGCAAAATTGGTTGGATCCAATTAGGCCCAAAACCGCTTCCATAAAGCCCAAATGCGACTAATGGACCTTTAAAGTTTAATTGGGCCTAATGGGCCTAAATTGATTTCCTGGCTTATGGGGTAATTCCCGGATTGGACTTTGGTTATTGGGTTTGACCCGAGTTGACCAAAAGTCCACGCCTAATGAAATTAATTAAAAGCCCATTGGACTTTAATTAAATTGACGTTGGACGTTAATCGAGCTTTGAGACCCGTAACGATTAAATTTGAAATTTAAGTCGTAAAGGTTTATTAATAAAGTGTGATATTTAATTTGGAATTAAATAGCGAATTAGTATTAAATACAAATTGAATTGGATTTAATTATGTAGTTTAATTTAATTCAAGAATTCATACATTAAGTACTTATTCGCAAAAACGAGTTTGACTCGCGCAAAATCAAATCGTTGTTTGACATTGGATGGTCACTAATTATCAGATTAATTAATTTGATTAGATTGATTGATAACATGCTTGTGTGAATACATGGTTGCGATGCATGAATAATGTATATCAGATGGATATTAGATGGGTGGGGAAATTTTAGAAATTATTGTAATAAATTTGGAATTTATCAATTGGACCTGCGTGTCCAGCCTTATTACCTCATTATTCTTTGTATTCTCTTCTCACCTATTCCCCTCAATGTAAATGAGGTTTCTTTAGAAGTGTAGTGTAACAGGTAGAAGTAAATACTTGTACTAGCGGGAGAGAGAAATGGAGAGATTTGATCTAGGATCAATGTGTAAAGTATCCATCCGCATATCATTATTAATTTATTTATACGCGCTTTATTATGTGTTTAGAATGCATGTTTAAGGGTGTATGATGATAATACCTTAACAAAGATAATAAATTGGTTGCCAATTTGCACTCGAAAAACCCTCGCAAAATATTAAGCGTTTTTCCTTCCATTGAGTGATTCTTACTCAAGATCCAAGACTGGCATTGGCTTGTTGGCCAAAGTCAAGGCCTTTGTCCGTCGAGGATGTGTTTGAATCATGAAGGCTTTGTTCCATATTGGTGTCTTGTCTAAGTTGTGGTTTGTTGGCCAAAGTCAAGACCACTTCTTGTCCATCGACATTGATTACGAAGCTTTCCATGGTCAATGGGTCACGCTTGACTGGGATCACTAAGTTTGTTGTGCCAAAGCCAAGGCTTAGTTGATTCAGAGGAAAAAAGGTTAGGTAATATATTGGTATATTGGTATATATAAGATATATGATTCGGACTTGGACGTCCCCCTACTGGATCTAGGAATTGGATTGGATCCAATTGATCTTAGAGATCTACCTAGTTAATTATCATACAATTTGTTGGCCAAAGTCAAGATTGTGTGATATTTAACGGGATCCTAGCCCACTAGGAAACACGGTTTCTCGAGTACTCGACAGAGGGTTAGAGGCTCGCCGAAAAATAGTGGGAGGCAAGAATTGAATTTTCAATATTCGTTTAATTACTTGCCATACGCGCTCAATCAAATATCATTCGTCAAATAAATTAAATGTTAGTTGGACTAATATTTAAATCGTTGTTTTAATAAACAGTTGGACTGTATTCAAACTATTCATTTATAGTTGGTTATATAATTGGATTATAGTAATCAATATATTTGATTTAATTAATTATAGTTGATTAAATAGTTGGACTATAGTAATCATTATAATAGATAGTACCGAAAAATCGTTGATTAAATAGTTGAACTATTAGAATCAAGATAAAATTGAAAGATTGACATTTAAAACATAATCCTAGGGAAAATGTATTTAAATGGTTTAATTTTCAAATTGGGAATAATTTCATGATGGTCCTGGAAACTAATAAGTTACTTTATTTGATAAAATAACATATTAGGCCTAGTTAAGCAAATAGTAGAGCATAATCTTTGGAAGATTTATGTAATGATAACTTAAGTGCTTAATCCATTAAGCTTGTCGCAGTAGACTCCTTAATTTCTTTGTCAGAACTAAGGGTTAGATCCTTAAATATGATAATGAAATTGAAGGATCTTCAAAGATCTATCTTTAGATCTAAGAAGTACTAAATTGCAATTAATAACTCTTGGAGAGTTAATGACTATTCTCAAGGAGATAAAGTCAAAGTTTGCAAGTAGACAAGTAGCGCAAGACGCATCTTATTTCGATATTCTAGAAACCCGAGGCTTGGCCAAAGGCTACTGGAATATGAAAAGGGCAAAGGAAAAATCATTATAATCTTATAGGAAGATAAATGACATATCCCAAAATGTCTGCCTAAATGTGGCAAACGGGATCGCGGAAGCGTGACTGCCGTTTGGACAAAGCAGACATGAAGGAATTGAAGAACGAGAAAGGCTCTGACTTCAAATATGTTTGTCATAAATATATTCACTACTAGTATTAAAATTAGATTTTAGATACTTAGTGTGATATATATATGTATTGATGTTCAGAATCTGTTTTGAACAGGATACTGACTTCAATAGAGATTTATCTGCGAATTGGAAACGGGACGATGGTCGCTGTTTTAACCGTAGATACCTAAGTTTAGGAACTACCTTCGGGTGTGTACCTAAATTTGGAAACTGTTATAATATAACTAGTTTGACTAGATACATTATCTTTATATCAGTGTTTAATCCGTTGCGGATTGACCTTTATATTCTAGAACACTAAAGTGTTTCATTATATAAAGATGATATTGAGAGGAAAAAATGACAAACAAACAGCTCAAACTGATTTGATCAGATGAAACTTTATTGTGGCATTGTTGTCAGGGACACAATTAAACAAGACTCGTATATCCACAATTTCAAAGAGTGGGTACTAGGACTGATTTGATCCTATTCAAATAATGTCTACGAATCTAGTTTATTAGGCAAAGTGCCTATAACACCTTTACTTGGTAAAAGTATAAATGCCACCGATCTGTTAGCCCTAGTTCATAGTGAAGCAAGTGGGCCCATGTCTAGCTAGGCTAGAGGTGGATATGAATATTTTGTGACCTTTATGGATGTTGCATCGCGTTATGGTTATGTGTTTCTTTTAAAACATAAATCGGAAACTTTTAAACTTTTCGACACGAAATAGACAAACAGATCGGCTAAAGTGTTAAACCGTCACTGTAAGACCGTAATGAAAATACTTAAGCAATAAGTTTCTCATATACTTGAAAGAGTATAGTATTCTTTCAAAGAGGACTCCTCCCGAAACACGTCATCTTGACGGTGTTTCTGAACCAGAGTAACCGAATCTTGTTGGACATGATAAGGTTAATCTTGAGTCGCTCTGAGCTACCATTTCCTTCAACGGATATGCTTTAACAGTGCAGAACTTATTTTGAATAAGGTTCCATAAAAATCTGTTTGACAGATTTCATATTAGATACGAACAGGAAAGAAACCAAGTTTCTCATTCCTAAATATTTGGATATGCTAGGCATATGTTTGGATGATACCAAACTAAAACCCAATGTGGATAAGTGTCAATTGTAGGTTATCCTAGGGATACCATAAGTATAGTACTTATACAACTCACAAGAGAACAATTTAATTGTTGCTCGCCATGCGGTTTTCCTAAGAGGAATACCGATATGCAATGGTAAGTGGGAGGCTAGTAAAACTCGATGAAAATCAGAGTAATACTATTCAAGGCATCGATTCCTAATGGAACACAAATAGTTCATCTTGGATGAAACTATACCAGTAATCTTTGAATACACAAGAACCGCATAAATCGGAGAGAATCAGAAAACAACCTGGGGTATAGGTTTCTGATCTCATCTCATAAAGATGTTAATCTTATTGAGGAATACCAACTGACTACGTATGAGGAAGTGATACAAGGTATCGACTCCCTGTTATAGCAAAGTGCCATGATATCCGAAATGGATTCCATGTAAATCAACAAGTTTGGATACTAGTTGATGTACCGTAAGGCATTGTTCCTATTGGTACTATATAAGTCTTCAAGGAAGACATACATGGATGACAATATACCAACGTATAAAGCTAGGCTTTTAGCGGAAAGTTATCGTTATCAACATTGTGTTGATTACGATTCAACCTTTTACCTGTTGCCAGGGTAAGTCCATTTGGATAATGCTTGCTAATGCTGCATGTTTCATTTATGAAATATGTCAGCTGAACGGGAAAATCGCTTTCCTTAAACGGAAACCTTTCGGAGGATGTTTACAACATCCTGTCGGTTTTGTCGTACCAAAACTAGCAAACAAGGTTTGCGGGTTATTCGATCAATGTTTGGATTGAAGCAAGCATAAGGTTATTGGAATTATCGTTTTGATGTAATCATAATGATTTATGATTTAATTCAAAACGTAAATGATTCTTGTGTATATAAGGAGGTTAGTGGGAGCGCAATGACAATAAATGTCCTATAAATAATGATAATATATGTCATTTCTTGGAAATGATATTCCCATAAAAATAATCGGTGAAAGCTTGACTTTCAGAAAACTCTCCGAGAAATCGTACATTGAAAAATATACGCGATATGTGTCTCATACGCTTTGAGCATATGGATTCACAAACAAGCCAATCCAAGTGATAGTCACTGGATTGATGTTAAGAACATACTTAGTGTCTTAGAGAACTAAGGATGTTGTCTTAAACTATGGAAAAGGAGATGGAGAACTTGAAGTGACTGGGATCACTATAGCAAGTTTCCTAACCGATAAAGACGACTACGAGTCACAAAACGGTACTATAAAGTTTGAATAGCGGAACAGTGAGCTGGAAATCTTCCAAGCAAGATACTGTTACCGAATAAACAACAAATGCGGGTTATTGCTGCAGCTGAGGCAGCAATAGAAGCCTTCTGGATCGATACTAAATCTAATTAGATTAGATATAGTTCTGTTAGCAGCTGAGCTAGGCTTCAGCACAGGCTAAAGAATTAATGGTCTCATCAACGATCCAGATACATACTTCGATAATCATCTGATTCGTTCGGATCATACATCGTGGCGATGTAATGATCGAATAAATCGCATCAGATGATAATCATGCAAATCCGCTGACGAAAGCATTTTCTCAGCAATTTGAGCCAACCGTACACAGTTCGGGTGTCAGACACTCGAGTGACTGGCTATAGGCCAAGTGGGAGATTGTTGGACAATTATGACCCATAGCGTCACTATTTGTACAAATCATGGTGTTGTTGTACAAATTAACTATGTGACAAAGGAGATTGCTCTCTTATCATTTGTGATTAGATCACCAAGATGTATAAATGATAGGAGGTCCCTATGATTAGTTCCTGGATTGAGAATGATATGAGACAGTATCAGTCCACGAAGGATTAATCATTAAATATCCCTAGTCAGAGTATTATCGAGATTGGACATCGATAAATATGTAAAAGACTAGTATTACACTTGTGCGCGTTGAGAGGGCACAACAATATAGTTCTCATATATTTGGGTATAGGATGCTCATGCAAGTGTAATAGGAGGTTGTGTTTTACCGATGGTACAGGAAACAGCGTCGCTCTGGATAGACCCCCTCGGAATTCCATTGGTAGTATGACTATGTGTCTATGGAAGTTCGAAATCATGGTAGGTGTATTTGGTCTTAACCTAAGACTTGCACCGCTAATACTTGCGACAATCAATATACTTTGGTTTTGGTCGTCCAGGGCTTTAATCGGTTTCTGTGTACGCCTCTTCTGGGTATATCGAGAATCGTAGTGTGTTGGGTGTGATGTCAAGATGGAATTATCACTTCAGTCATATGGAGATGATGGTCACGTAGGATACGGTACTAGTACTATTATGTACTGCAGTCATCGGGATAAAATGACAATGTCAGGTTTATCCGATTATAGAGACTAGTTACCAGACATCTGACATGTGCTTCGTACGGGGCAGACATAATTCCAGCCCCAGGCCTAGCACGTGATCATCCGATACTGGATCGAAATACGCAATACCACGTATACTACGCCTGATATAGATCCTATATTCCTGTAAGGATATTTTTGGAGAATTGGGTAGGCATATCCGACGATCTCATGGGTCGCTTCCCGAAGATTCACCGATGACGCATGACTCGCACTTTTAATTAATCTGGGATTAATAAGATGAGAGAGAAAATTAATCTAGGATTAATTGCGAAGATATTTTATCTGGAATAAAATATCAATTAAAGAGAGATAACAATTAATTTGGAATTAATCGATAAATTAATATATTCGACATATTAAACGAAATTGGATTTTGACGTGAAATTAAAATTAGATTTTAATTCGGGCGAACGAATTAATTTAGAATTAATTCGTTAGCGACGTTAATAGTGATTTCGCTAGGCATAATCATTTTATTACGTCGCAACAGAAAATTCATTAATTTGGAATTAGCGAACCCGAGCCCATGAGTGTTTGCGAGCGCATTCGCATTTCGAATTCGAGTGCGACACGCAAGTCACATCAAGTGTCAAATAGCTAGTCACATCAAACATCAAATCACATGTCACTTTTAGTGATGTGATAATTTGAATGATTGATTGAGTGATGTGACTTGATGGAAGTGGTTGACATTTATGGCTTTGATTTTTTGACTTTTTTAAAGCCAAAATTTTGGTATATGTTTTTTTTGGAAATCAATTACCAAAATTAGACAACACATAAAACCTCTCTCTCTTTTCACATTTTCTTCTTCTCTCTCTCGCCCAACAAGGGCTGTTCTTCTTTCTGTTTTCTGCCCAGTTTGTCGTGAATGGAAGATAAGGAAAAGCTTGATTTTTGTGGCAAAAATCAAGAGAGCTAGCACTCAATGAGATATACGAATGTGATAGGGAAACCCACCCGTGGGCTTGGAATACCATTCAAAAAGCTTGGAGCTTCAAGGACCATGCAAAAGCCGAATCTTTGGAGATCAAAATCTGCACTGCCGTGACTTGGAGGAGAGGGCAGAAAGTTTTTGATCGTTACCGTGTCGCTCAACCGCTCGATGTGAGTATTCCGTAACTCCCTCGTTGTATTCGCGCTTGTTTCATGCTTGATAAATGATCTTGGGATGCTTAGAAAATTCCAACATAAGCCAAGCAAAGGAATCGAAGATCAACCGGTTCATGTGCGAATTAGACAATTTCAAGATGGAATATGGGGAAGAAATTGATCACATGATTTCGAGGTTTACGGTTACCATCAATCATTTGGGAGCATTGGGAAAAGTCATCGGGACATCCGATCAAGTGAAGAAAATTTTGAGATCACTCCCAAAAGAATTTAGAAGCTACACCTCCTCCATTAGAGAAGCAAACGACATAAATACTTTAAAGATGGATGATTTAGTTGGAAAATTACTTGAGTATGAAATGGAGATCAAGATGGATAAAAATGAGGAAGATGAGAAAAGGACAAGGAAGTCATTGGCTTTAAAAGCAAGAAGAAGAGACGACTCAAGCTCAAGCTCAAGTGATAGTGATGATGAGTTGGCTCAAATAAACAAGAACTTCAAGAAGCTCCTCAAATCCGTAAAGCAAAAGGGAAAATCAAAATCGGATGATAAGAAAGAAGAAAAAGGACCGCGGAAGAACAAGAAAATCATTTGTTATGAATGCAACAAACCGGGTCATATAGCTACCGATTGCCTATTGAAGAGAATGAAAGGAAAATCAAAGAAAAATGCAATGAAAGCTACTTCAACTTGGAGCGATAGCGATTCTAGCTCATCCGAGGAGGAAGAGGAGTTTCAAACCAAAGAAAGAACAAATCTAGCATTCATGGCTATCACAGATGAGGACTTCCACTTTGAAAGTGAAGAAGAAAGCGAAGAAATATAGGTACACAATTCTCAAGACTATAATGATTTACTTAATTCTTTTAATAGCTTAAAAGAATTATGTGATGTGCTTAAAAATAAATTGAAATTAGTTAAAAATGAGCATGCTATATTTAAAAATGATCATGCATGTTGTATGGATAAAATTCATGTTTTAAATAATCAGATTATTTGCTTAAAGGCCAAACATGAAAAAGAAATTGCATGCTTAAATGATGAAAATGAATGTTTGAAAGTTAAAAAGCTAGAACTTGAAAATGCCATATCTAATATGCCATCTAGCTCTAAGACATGTGATTGCAAATTTATTTTGAATGAAAATGTCTTATTAAACACAAAGGTTATAGATTTACAAAACATAATTAGCAAATTCACAATGGGACATAAAAAATTTTAACATGTTTATTGGATCCCAAAAATGTGCATTTAAAAGAGAAGGATTAGGATATAGGCCTTACATTAAGAGAAAAATTTTGAAAAAATATTTCTTTAAGGCATCCGATTCTCATGTTAAGAATGTTATAAATGAAAATGACACATGTCATGCATGTAATAAAAAGGGACATAAAATTTTTGAATGCATGTACAATAATGTGATTAAGAATGCATGCATTCCTCAAGGAATCAAAATTAACCCCAATGGACCCAAGAAAGTTTGGGTACCAAAGTGTAATTGATAAATTTGTTGGGGGAGCTTTTAGAATGGATCTTTAAAGAGAATTGCAAAATTGATCCCAAAGGCTCAAGGAAATGAGGAATCGCAACAGTAATAGGTAAACCCCGTATTCACGGAAACATTGGCACCGTTTCCTCTAGTTTGCATATGTATGCATATTTCATATTGGTTAATATATTTTTTGAAGCATACAAAGTGATTAGGCAATGTATTTAACTTTCTATTGGTATCAATTGTTAATTTGATATCATTAAATGCCTTAATCATAAAGTTAAACCCCTTTTCCATATCAATTGGTATCACATTGTATTTATTGAGTTAAATTACATGTATGTGATTACTTATTTGATTTGCATTGAAAATGATTTTGCCATGTATTATATTGTATGAAAATAAAAAATTGTATATTGACATAAATTTTCATTGGTATAATGAAAAGCATGGATTTTTGATATTTAACAAATTGGTATCATGAAATATATTGAGTTATTTTAAATTATATCATAATTGAGGAGAAATCATGCTTAAAATGATATTATATGTTTTTTTTAATTGAATCATTAACATAAAATGTTAATTGGTATCATTGGAACATAAGAAAAATTGCATTATACATTTTTTTTACGTCTTAGGGCAAAAAGGGGAAATGCCAAAATGTGCATATTTTTAATTTTTTTTTGGGTATCATTATTTGCACATATATAATTGGTATCTCATTAAAATTTTGCTTCTCCACTTTTTGATAATGTCAAAGGGGGAGAAATCATTAGAATGAGATTAAAACTTGTTTTACCCTCCCCTTGGTTTAAGGGGGAGTAATTGTACTAATGTGTTTGTCAAGATTTTATAGAGCTTTATTAAAGACAATCACACATTGAGGGGGAGAAAAATTGTCAAATTTGGACTCGAAGAAGCTCACAAGTATCAACAAGTTTTAAGGGGTTGCCATCATCAAAAAGGGGGAGATTGTTAGCGACTTGGTCGCATAAATGGATTTTGATGACGTCAACGCAAAAGAATACTTCGACGTGCAAACACGAAGAAATATAAAAAGTGTCGAAGCATATGTGATGAAGAGCTAAAATGAGTTATAAGATGATCAAGAGAACAAAGGAGTAAGAGCCAAGCAAGATGAAGATCGAGATAATGATTAAGAGAAGAATCTAATTGTAAGTGAGTTTATTCAAATGATCTAAAGCTCTTAGGAATCATACATTTTGCATCACTTGCATTTAAAATGGCTTAGAATGCTAAAAAGAATCATCTGCACTTTATTTGCACCAAAATGAACTTCTTGCACAAGTGCATCAGTAAATGATCTTCCAAAAACTAGAAAACGGTTGAATTAAACATCGAATGATATACCAGTAGATAGATATGTGTCTCTAGTTTTCTACGGTTCAAACGGATCACAATTCCGATCTATAGAACTTTTGCTAGAGTCATTTTACTACAACAAGTTCAGATGTGCGTTTTCTGCATACGTGTCACATTAGAAAACTTCCATAAAATTCATCTTAATGTTTTTGAAGCTGCAATTTTTACAGTAGATATAACTATATGTCTAGTTCACGTAGCAAGTTACGGATCTTGATTTGAAATTTTCTAGAGCATGTTATGGTAAAAATACCGAGTACTATCACTCTTGACTGGTCATCAGAAACAGGCATACCGGTCTCTGTAACTGGCATACCGGTTCTTGAGGTGCCAACGGTCATTTTTTGAGCCGTTAGACCGGAATACCGGTCCCAAAACTTTAAAACGGTTAGTTTTGTGCAAAATCTATAAATTCATCATTTTCCTCAATTCTAACACACCTCTTGCACATATATTCATTATATAATCATGTCAAAACATTCTTGAGAGTTTATAACCATCTTCAAATCATTTTACAGTCTCTACATTTGAAAAAGCTCATATTTCATCTTATATTCATTAATAGTGAGCTTAGAACATTTGGATAACCAACTCACACAATCTTCTTTATCATTGTGAGTATCCAAGTGTGTTTTATACCTTCTTAAACAAAAAAACTTGTGGTTGTGAAATCCCATTAGTTTGGATAGTTGTAAAGGTTTGTGAGTGAGCCTACGAACAAAAGTCAAATTGTAAAAGGTTTGGAGTTCACCTTTGCGGAAAACTCTTGGTTGCGAGTGAACCACAGAAACTCGATTCTAGTGGAAATCTTCATGCAAGGCTTGGGGGAGTGGACGTAGGCACATTTGGCCGAACCACTATAAATCTCGGTGTCATATTCTCTTTCCCTATACTTTTGTTTATAGCAAGTTTATTTATGGTTATATATATTGAATAGAAATCTTGCATATAGGCTATTAATCGGTAAAGATTTATTAATTTCGCATTTATAGCGATAACCCAATTCACCCCCCTCTTGGGTATAGAGATTGCTTGTCGCTATTGCTTGTAGGTAATTTCATTTGGTATCAGAGCGAGGTTTTCTCTACAAGACTTAACCGTCCGAGAATAGATAATGACATCTACAAGCAACTCGTCAAATCTTACCGAAGGATTTTCAACGACTAGACCTCTGTTTTACACTGGAACGGACTACAACTATTGGAAGATAAGAATGCTAAATTATCTCCTTGCTGTTGATCCGTAATCATATTTGGTTATCACACGAGGTGCAAAAGGGCCAACAAAAAGGGATAGCAATGGGGTTGAGATTCTGAAGCCGAGTTTAGAATGGGATAGTGAGGATCTAAAACAAGCTTCACAAAATGCTAAGGCATTTAACCAACTTCTATGTGCCATTGATCGGGATCAAATAAACAAACTTCCGGAGTGTGGAAATGCTTATGATTTATGGAAGTCATTAGAAATGGTCAACGAGGGCACAAGCCAAGTAAAGGAATCGAAGATCAACCAGTTCATGTGCGAATTGGACAATTTCAAGATGGAATCTGGGGAAGAAATTGATCACATGATTTCGAGCTTTACGGTTATCATCAATCATTTAGGCGCATTGGGAAAAGTCATCGGGACATCCGATCAAGTGAAGAAAATTTTGAGATCACTCCCGAAAGAATTTAGAAGTTACACCTCCTCCATTAGAGAAGCAAACGACATAAATACTTTAAAGATGGATGATTTAGTTGGAAAATTTCTTGAGTATGAAATGGAGATCAAGATGGATAAAAGGGGGAAGATGAGAAAAGGACAAGGAAGTCATTGGCTTTAAAAGCAAGAAGAAGAGACGAATCAAGCTCAAGTGATATTGATAGTGATGATGAGTTGGCTCAAATAAACAAGAACTTCAAGAATCTCCTCAAATCCGTAAAGCAAAAGGGAAAATCAAAATCGGATGATAAGAAAGAAGAAAAAGGACCGCGAAATAACAAGAAAATCATTTATTATGAATGCAACAAACCGTGTCATATAGCTACCAATTGCCCATTGAGGAGAATGAAAGGAAAATCAAAGAAAAATGCAATGAAAGCTACTTTAACTTGGAGCGATAGCGATTCTAGCTCATCCGAGGAGGAATAGGAGGTCCAAACCAAAGAAAGAACACATCTAGCATTCATGGCTATCACGGATGAGGATTTCCACTTTGAAAGTGAAGAAGAAAGCGAAGAAGAAGAGGTACACAATTCTCAAGACAATATTGATTTACTTAATGCTTTTAATAGCTTAAAAGAATTATGTGATGTGCTTAAAAAGAAATTGAAATTAGTTAAAAATGAGCATGCTATACTTAAAAATGATCATGCATGTTGTATGGAAAAAAAATTATGTTTTAAATAATGAGATTATTTGCTTAAAGGTAAAACATGAAAAAGAAATTGCATGCTTAAATGATGAAAATGAATGTTTAAAGGTTAAAAAGCTAGAACTTGAAAATGTCATATCTAATATGCCATCTAGCTCTAAGACATATGATTGCAAATCGATTTTGAATGAAAATGTCTTATTAAACACAATGGTTATAGATTTGCAAAACATACTTATCAAATTCACATTGGGACATAAAAATTTTAACTTTCTTATTGGATCCCAAAAATGTGCATTTAAAAGAGAAGGATTAGGATATAGGTCTTATATTAAGAGAAAATTTTTGAAAAATTATTTCGTTAAGGCATCCGATTCTCATGTTAAGATTGTTATAAATGAAAATGACACATGTCATTCATGTAATAAAAAGGGACATAAAATTTTTGAATGCATGTACAATAATGTGATTAAGAATGCATGTATTCCTCAAGGAATCAAAATTAACCCCAATGGACCCAAGAAAGTTTGGGTACCAAAGCGTAATTGATAAATTTGTAGGGGGAGCTTTGGGAAAGGATCTTTAAAGAGAATTGCAAAATCGATCCCAAAGGCTCAAGGAAATGAGGAATCGCAACAGTAATAGGTAAACTCCGTATTCACGGAAACATTGGTACCGTTTCCTATAATTTGCATATATATGCATATTTCATATTGGTTGATATATTTTTTGAAGCATACAAAGTGATTAGGTAATGTATTTAACTTTCTATTGGTATCAATTGTTAATTTGATATCATTAAATGCCTTAATCATAAAGTTAAACCCCTTTCCATATCAATTGGTATCACATTGTATTTATTGGGTTAAATTACATGTATGTGATTACTTATTTGATTTGCATTGAAAATGATTTTGCCATGTATTATATTGTATGAAAATAAAATGCATGAATATTGACATAAATTTTCATTGGTATAATGAAAAGCATGGATTTTTGATATTTAACAAATTGATATCATGAAATGTATTGAGTTATTTTAATTGATATCATAATTGGGGAGAAATCATGCTTAAAATGATATTATATGTTTTTTTTTTAATTGGAATCATTAACATAAAATGTTAATTGGTATCATTGGAACATAAGAAAAATTGCATTATACATTTTTTTTACGTCTTAGGGCAAAAAGGAGGAAATGCCAAAATGTGCATATTTTTAATTTTTTTTTGGTATCATTATTTGCACATATATAATTGGTATCTCATTAAAATTTTGCATTTCCACTTTTTGATAATGTTAAATGTGGGAGAAATCATTAGAATGATTTTAAAACTTGTTTTACCCTCACCCTTGGTTTAAGGGGAGTAATTGTACTAATGTGTTTGTCAAGTTTTTATAGAGCTTTATTAAATACAATCACACATTGAGGGGGAGAAAAATTGTCAAATTTGGACTCCAATAAGCTGACAAGTATAACAAATTTTAAGGGGTTGCCATCATAAAAAATGGGGAGATTATTGGCGACTTGGTCGCATAAATGGATTTTGATGACGTCAACGCAAAAGAAGACTTCGACGTGCAAACACGAAGAAATATAAAAAGTGTTGAAGCATATGTGGTGAAGAGCTAAAATGAGTTATATGATGATCAAGAGAACAAAGGAGTAAGAGCCAAGCAAGATGAAGATCGAGATAATGATTAAGAGCTGAATCTAATTGTAAGTGAGTTTATACAAATGATCTAAAGCTCTTAGGAATCATACATTTTGCATCACTTGTATTTAAAATGGCTTAGAATGCTAAAAAGAATCATGTGCACTTTATTTGCACCAAAATGAACTTCTTGCACAAGTGCATCAGTAAATGATCTTCCAAAAACTAGCAAACGGTTGAATTAAACATCAAATGATATACCAGTAGATAGATATGTGTCGCTAGTTTGCTACGGTTCAAACGGATCACAATTCCGATTTATAGAACTTTTGCTAGAGTCATTTTACTACAACAAGTTCAAATGTGAGTTTTCTGCATACATGTCACATTAGAAAAATTCCATAAAATTCATCTTAATGTTTTTGAAGCTGAAAGATGTACAGTAGATAGATCTATGTGTCTAGTTTACGTAGAAATTATGGATCTTGATTTGGAATTTCTAGAGCAAGTTATCGCCAAAATATCGAGTGCTGTCAGTCTTGACTGGTCATCAGAATCAAGCATACCGATCTCAAAACTGGCATACCGGTCTCAAAACCGGCATATTGGTCTCTGTAACCAGTATACCGGTTCCAGAGGTGCCAATGGTCATTTTTTGAGCAGTTAGACTGGCATACCGGTCCCATAACTTTAAAACGGCAATAAACGGCTAGTTTTGTGCAAAATCTATAAATTCATCATTTTCCTCACTTCTAACACACCTCTTGCACAGATATTCATCATATAATCATGTCAAAATATTCTTGAGAGTTTATAACCATCTTCAAATCATTTTACATTCTCTACATTTGAAAAAGCTCATATTTCATCTTCATATTCATTAGTAGTGAGCTTAGAACATTTGGATAACCAACCCACACAATCTTCTTTATCATTGTGAGTATCCAAGTGTGTTTTACACCTTCTTAAACAAAAACACTTGTGGTTGTGAAATCCCATTAGTTTGGGTAGTTGTAAAGGTTTGTGAGTGAGCCTACGAACAAAACTCAAATTGTAAAAAAGGTTTGGAGTTCACCTTTGCAGAAAAATCTTGGTTGCGAGTGAACCACATAAACTCGATTCTAGTGGAAATCTGCAAGGGAGGCTTGGGGGAGTGGACGTAGGCACGTTTGGCCGAACCACTATAAATCTCGGTGTCGTATTCTCTTTCCCTATACTTTTGTTTATAGCAAGTTTATTTATGCTTATATATATTGAATAAAAATCTTGCATATAGGCTATTAATTGAAATAGAGAAAATTGCCTTAAGTCCCCATTTGGTAATAAGAGCTAAAAATCGGTAAAGATTTATTAATTCCGCATTTATAGCGATAACCCAATTCACCCCCTCTTGGGTATAGAGATTTCTTGTCGCTATTGCTTATAGGTAATTTCAGTTGGTATCAGAGCGAGGTTTTCTCTACAAGACTTAACCACCGAGAATAGATCATGGCATCTACAAGCAACTCGTCAAATCTTATTGAAGGATTTTCAACGACTAGACCTCCGTTTGACACTGGAACGGACTACAACTATTGGAAGATAAAAATGCTAAATTATCTCATTGCTGTAGATCCGCAATCATATTTAGTTATCACACGAGGTGCAAAAGGGCCAACAAAAAGGGATAGCAATGAGGTTGAGATTCCGAAGCCGAGTTTAGAATGGGATAATGAGGATCTAAAGCAAGCTTCACAAAATGCTAAGGCACTCAACCAACTTCTATGTGCCATTGATCAAGATCAAATAAACAAACTTATGGAGTGTGGAAATGCTTATGATTTATGGAAGTCATTAGAAATGGTCAACGAGGGCACAAGCCAAGTAAATGCATCGAAGATCAACCAGTTCATGTGCGAATTGGACAATTTCAAGATGGAATCTGGGGAAGAAATTGATCCCATGATTTCGAGCTTTACGGTTATCATCAATCATCTAGGCTAATTGGGAAAAGTCATCGGGACATTCGATCAAGTGAAGAAAATTTTTAGATCACTCCCGAAAGAATTTAGAAGTTACACCTCCTCCATTAGAGAAGCAAACGACATAAATACTTTAAAGATGGGTGATTTAGTTGGAAAATTACTTGAGTATGAAATGGAGATCAAAATGGATAAAAAGGGGGAAGATGAGAAAAGTACAAGGAAGTCATTGGCTTTAAAAGCAAGAAGAAGAGACGACTCAAGCTCAAATGATAGTGATGGTGATGATGAGTTGGCTCAAATAAACAAGAACTTCAAGAATCTCCTCAAATCCATAAAGCAAAAGGGAAAATCAAAATCAGATGATAAGAAAGAAGAAAAAGGACTGCGGAAGAACAAGAAAATCATTTGTTATGAATGCAACAAACTGGGTCATATAGCTACCGATTGCCCATTGAAGAGAATGGAAGGAAAATCAAAGAAAAATGCAATGAAAGCTACTTCAACTTGGAACGATAGCGATTCTAGCTCATCCGAGGAGGAATAGGAGGTCCAAACCAAAGAAAGAACAAATCTAGCATTCATGGCTATCACGGATGAGGACTTCCACTTTGAAAGTGAAGAAGAAAGCGAAGAAGAAGAGGTACACAATTCTCAAGACTATAATGATTTACTTAATGCTTTTAATAGCTTAAAAGAATTATGTGATATGCTTAAAAATAAATTGAAATTAGTTAAAAATGAGCATGCTATACTTAAAAATGATCATGCATGTTGTATGGATAAAATTCATGTTTTAAATAATGAGATTATTTGCTTAAAGGCAAAACATGAAAAAGAAATTGCATGCTTAAATGATGAAAATGAATGTTTAAAGGTTAAAAAGCTAGAACTTTAAAATGCCATATCTAATATGCCATCTAGTTCTAAGACATGTGATTGCAAATCGATTTTGAATGAAAATGTCTTATTAAACACAAAGGTTATAGATTTGCAAAACATACTTAGCAAATTCACATTGGGACATAAAAATTTTAATTTGCTTATTGGATCCCAAAAATATGCATTTAAAAGAGAAGGATTAGGATATAGGCCTTACATTAAGAGAAAAATTTTGAAAAATTATTTCGTTAAGGCATCCGATTCTCATGTTAAGAATGTTATAAATAAAAATAACACATGTCATGCATGTAATAAAAAAGGACATAAAATTTTTGAATGCATGTACAATAATGTGATTAAGAATGCATGGATTCCTCAAGGAATCAAAATTAACCCCAATGGACCCAAGAATGTTTGGGTACCAAAGTGTAATTGATAAATTTGTAGGGGGAGCTTTGGGAATGGATCTTTAAAGAGAATTGCAAAATCGATCCTAAAGGCTCAAGGAAATGAGGAATCGCAACAGTAATAGGTAAACTCCGTATTCACGGAAACATTGGTACCATTTCCTATAATTTTCATATGTATGCATATTTCATATTGGTTAATATATTTTTTGAAGCATACAAAGTGATTAGGCAATGTATTTAACTTTCTATTGGTATCAATTGTTAATTTGATATCATTAAATGCCTTAATCATAAAGCTAAACCCCTTTTCCATATCAATTGGTATCACATTATATTTATTGAGTTAAATTACTTGTATGTGATTACTTATTTGATTTGCATTGAAAATGATTTTTCCATGTATTATATTGTATGAAAATAAAATGCATGTATATTGACATAAATTTTCATTGGTATAATGAAAAACATGGATTTTTGATATTTAATAAATTGGTATCATGAAATGTATTGAGTTATTTTAATTGATATCATAGTTGGGGGGAAATCATGCTTAAGATGATATTATATGTTTTTTTTTAATTGGAATCATTAACATAAAATGTTAATTGGTATCATTGGAACATAAGAAAAATTGCATTATACATTTTTTTTACGTCTTAGGGCAAAAAGGGGGAAATGCCAAACTGTGCATATTTTTAATTTTTTTTGGTATCATTATTTGCACATATATAATTGGTATCTCATTAAAATTTTTCTTCTTCACTTTTTGACAATGTCAAAGGGGGAGAAATCATTAGAATGAGATTAAAACTTGTTTTACCCTCACCCTTGGTTTAAGGGGGAGTAATTGTACTAATGTGTTTGTCAAGTTTTTATAGAGCTTTATTAAAGAAAATCACACATTGAGGGCGAGCTTATATTGAGGGAGAGAAAAATTGTCAAATTTGGACTCCAAGAAGCTCACAAGTATCAACAAGTTTTAGAGGGTTGCCATCATCAAAAAGGGGGAGATTGTTGGCGACTTGGTCGCATAAATGGATTTTGATGACGTCAACGCAAAAGAAGACTTCGACGTGCAAACACGAAGCAATATAAAAAGTGTCGAAGCATATGTGGTGAAGAGCTAAAATGAGTGATAAGATGATCAAGAGAACAAAGAAGTAAGAGCCAAGCAAGATGAAGATCGAGATAATGATTAAGAGCTGAATCTAATTGTAAGTGAGTTTATTCAAATGATCTAAAGCTCTTAGGAATCATACATTTTGCATCACTTGTATTTAAAATGGCTTAGAATGCTAAAAAGAATCATGTGCACTTTATTTGCACCAAAATGAACTTCTTGCACAAGTGCATCGGTAAATGATCTTCCAAAAACTAGCAAACGGTTGAATTAAACATCAAATGATATACCAGTAGATAGATATGTGTCTCTAGTTTGCTACGGTTCAAACGGATCACAATTCCGATTTATAGAACTTTTGCTAGAGTCATTTTACTACAACAAGTTCAAATGTGAGTTTTCTGAATACATGTCACATTAGACAAATTCCATAAAATTCATCTTAATGTTTTTGAAGCTGAAAGATTTACAGTAGATAGATCTATGTGTCTAGTTTACGTAGAAATTTATGGATCTTGATTTGGAATTTTCTAGAGCAAGTTATCGCCAAAATATCGAGTGCTGTCAGTCTTGACTGGTCATCAAAATCAAGCATACCGATCTCAAAACTGGCATACCTGTCTCAAAACCGGCATATCGGTCTCTATAACCGGTATACCGGTTCCAGATGTGCCAATGGTCATTTTTTGGGCCGTTAGACTGGCATACTGGTCCCATAACTTTAAAACGGCTATAAACGGCTAGTTTTGTGCAAAATCTATAAATTCATCATTTTCCTCACTTCTAACAGTAGATAGATCTATATGTCTAGTTTACGTAACAATTTATGGATCTTGATTTGGAATTTTCTAGAGCAAGTTATGGCCACAATACCGAGTGCTGTCAGTCTTGACTGGTCATCAGAAAACAGGCATACCGATCTCAAAACCAGCACACCGGTCTCATAACCGGCATACCGGTCTCTTTAACCGGCATTTCGATTTCAGAGGTGTTAACGATAATTTTTTAAGCCGTTAGACTGGCATACCGGTCCCAGAACTTTAAAACGGTTATAAACGGCTAGTTTTGTGCAAAATCTTTAAATTTATCATTTTCCTCACTTCTAACACACCTCTTGCACATATATTCGTCATATAATCATGTCAAAACATTCTTGAGTGTTTATAACCATCTTCAAATCATTTTACACTCTCTACATTTGAAAAAGCTCATATTTCATCTTCATATTCATTAGTAGTGAGCTTAGAACATTTGGATAACCAACTCACACAATCTTCTTTATCATTGTGAGTATCCAAGTGTGTTTTACACCTTCTTAAACAAAAACACTTGTGGTTGTGAAATCCCATTAGTTTGGGTAGTTGTAAAGGTTTGTGAGTGAGCCTACGAACAAAACTCAAATTGTAAAAGGTTTGGAGTTCACCTTTGCGGAAAACTCTTGGTTGCGAGTGAACCACATAAACTCGATTTCTAGTGGAAATCTTCATGCGAGGCTTGGGGGAGTGGACGTAGGCACGTTTGGCCGAACCACTATAAATCTCGGTGTCGTATTCTCTTTCCTTATACTTTTGTTTATAGCAAGTTTATTTATGCTTATATATATTGAATAAAAAACTTGCATATAGGCTATTAATTGGATTAGAGAAAATTGCCTTAAGTCCCCATTTGGTAATAAGAGCTAAAAATCGGTAAAGATTTATTAATTCAGCATTTATAGCGATAACCCAATTCACCCCCTCATGGGTATAGAGATTGTTTGTCGCTATTGCTTGTAGGTAATTTCGTAAAGATCCCTCTATCATATTCACAGCTTCCCACCATTTCACAGATTCCATGGTGAAGAGAGGGAAGAAGTTAGTTATATGTTGTTCGATTGTAAAAGTATGATTTCAGGTAATGACACAGGTGATTGCAACTATATTTGTCCTGTACTGTTTACTTGTGTAGATATCCTAGTACAATTAAGATGCTTCTAATGAAGATTTTGTTATTGTTTCCGACTGTAGAGACATGAACACGATAATTCCAAAAATTCTTAAGTTTTCTCTTGTATATGTGGTGTTCTTGTTTATGACCTGCAAGTATGATTTTCTGAAAATTCAGTACCATTCTTAAACAGAGCAAAGAAAATTTGAAGGTAGAAGATTCATTACCAATGTACCCAAACAGTGAGTTTGGTGGTACTTTTGGTGCTGCTGAACTAACTAGTGTTAGGGTTGTCACATCAAAGGAGAAGACGTATGGGTAGCCAAAAATGACGCTACACTAGGGATAAATTCGTAGGTCGAGTAAAATTCAGACGCGCGCTTTAAGTTTCTAGAGACGTATCTGCGAAAGAATTGCAAATTTTTGTTGCAGGAAACACTTCTCAACAAAAGTGCTTCTCCAGTTCTATACTTGTATATTTTCTTAGGAGCAATGATATATTTACTCACATTTTTCCCGAATTTTATCTCAATTCTCTCACTATAGTTACAGTGAGCTACCGTAATTCACTGTAGCTACAGTGAGAGAGTTGAGATAAAATTAATTAAAAATGTTAGTAAATTTATCATTTTTTTTCCTAGATTAATCAAACACAATTGGTGCATGGCACTGTGCAATACATACTAAACCCATTGGCGAATTCAACTAAAACACTGGGGAATATGCAACAGACAAGGCCAATGTCACTTTGCCGAACCTCACGAAGAACCCACAAAAAAACAAAACTTAAATCATAATCAAACTGCCCCTCTTTAAAAATTACTCGCATTTATAAAATATAGATTAATAAATACACCTTGCAAATGTGATGAGGGCTAAAACCAATAAAAACCAAAAACCAATTGCCATAATCTTACGTTACGTTTCTAGTTCTTCTTCTCCTTTCTCTAGCAACTCGAAAATTCCGCGGTCTTCTTGCCGGAACCTTATTTGAATTTCTTCGCAAAGCTACAATCAAATCAACGAAAGCACTTAGTATGAACTTGTGTGATTCTTTGTCATTCAAATTCAAGTAACAAAACAAAAGCTCCTCCATGAAATCCCAATCAACTTTTGCATTAAGTTGCATGATCCTTGCTTCCACCATTTCTTGCATGGAACGCCGAAAATCGTTGAAAGGGCTAGGAGAATATTTCAGCACGGCTATGCAGTCTTCAGGCAGCTTGACATCTTTTGAATCATTAGAAATGATGGAGGATTGATCATTTAGGGTTGTTGTCGAGGTTGATGTCGAGCCGACGTCATCGGAGGTCCCCGTCAGGCTGTTCCGGGCCTCCTCGATGAGCGAGCCGGTTGACCCCAGGGCCACGAAGAACCTGTGGGACCCACATAGATCAGGGGGCGTTTCGACAAATCTAGGTGACCCAAATAATATCCCTCTTGGACTTGGAGTAAAATTTGCTTCATGATCCTTTTGATCTAGCAATCCTTTCTTTTTATTATTGTTTTTGTTTTCTTCATGATCTTCCTTGATATAAAGAGATTTAAAATTCTCATACAAGAAACGATCAATATCCGCAAGTGTTGCTGCAGCATCATTGTTGTTGCTGTTGTTGTTTTTTTGGTCACGAGCAATCTCAAAGGATAGGGTTTTCGAGTGCTTGCAACCCGAAAGAATCCAATTTTTAGGTGGTGGAAATGAAGAAGAATGTTGAATATTATGTTGGGTGTGTTTTTTAATCCTGGAGAGGTAATCCTGGAGAGATTTTTGAAGATGCTTAGGCATTTTCTTGGTTCTGGTTTAGGCTTTTGATCACTTGAGATGTGTTTTTTGAGTTCAAACTTTTAGAGATGCGAAGTGGGTTTATAAATAAACAAGCAAAGGAAAAATAACATATAAAATAAATAAATATTTGAAAACGTTTTCTAGGTTAATTAAATGCAAGATAGCTTTTGTGGAAGTTTTGAGGCCATTAATGGGAACTAAACAAGAGAAATTTGTATTGATTTAATGGGGGGGAACTAAGTATGGTATTAAAATCAGAATTTATTTCCGGTATAATTTTGCGATTCCCTTTTTGTCAATACAGGCCAACTTTGCAGTCCCAAATGTCAAGAATCCCATGAGATTTTAGAATATCTAAAACTAAATTTTGGTTTATTTGTGTCCAAATTTGTAAAATATTATCCTTAAAGGCGTGACTTGGTGGTGTAGGGTTCAAGATATCACCTTGAGGTTCCGAGTTTGAATCCAGATAATGTGTTTCTTATAAGAGCCTGTGAAAGCCGGAGGTTTTACCTACTCAGAGGAAAGTTATGCATCGACGCAAAAATATATATTTATTTTTCCAAACATTAAAAGTCTTTTCAACTATACATCTCAAGGAAGAATGTGTTTGATTAAGATTTTTTTTCATCCCTATTAGCTAACTTCCACGTCGAAAATCTGGAAGATGATATCGCTCACCTTTATAAGGACATAAATAACTCTTCATACGAGGATATCCTGTATCTAATAGGTAATACTTACCTGTAAAATAAATAATTCTATAATTATGAAAATGTAAACAAACTTATATGCAAATGTAACATAAAAAATTAACTATAACTAACTAACCTATTAGTGGATAAGGAAAATGAAAATTCTATCTATGTAAGGCCTTTAAAAATATATGCGTCTCATGGGTCGTGCTTTCCTATCTAGCCCATACGAATGCAAAATAATTACTAAAATCACATGCTGCCATCACATTTTGGGTAAGAATCCACTTTCTTCCAATATATGGTATTTGCTTTGACTTAGACACCACAACTGGTATATGTGTCTCATTAATTGTCCCAATATAATCTTTAAAATATGGCCAAGATCGTTCGTCATCCCTAATTTTTTGGGAATTTTTTAAATTATGGGTCCGATGGTTTTAACAAATCAATTGTCATATGATAAATAACATCTAACATTATCTCAAACCACCTCGATATAGTTTCAACTGAACGATCAAATCATTCTTGAACCATTCTGTTACCAAATGCATGATCTAATGTGATTAAAAAAAACATTGATTTTGCCTCAACAATAGACACATTCTTCCCCTTTTAAGATCATATGATTGACTCAATGCTTCATATAATTTCATAACTACATTTTTTCCATTCTAAATTGTTGTTGACATCTATCTTCATGTCTATTTAGCACTTCTAATACAAAAGAATATTCTGTATGAGGTAAAGTTCTACATTATTCTTTTAGATTATATTTAATAAAATGATTGACATAAAATACTACTCCAATTTGTACCATTTATAACAAGTTGTATTCATCTTCATCTTCATCAATATAATCATGCTCACTATCATCATCATTTTCTTGAAATTCCATACCTGTAAACATATAATTAAAATTATCATTTGAAAAATAAAGTAAAGAAGATAAAAAAAATTCATAATATCCATATCATAATTGAAATCTGTAACACCCTGGTAATCCTGACGACTACTATGTTATAGGTGGCATAATATATGGCATAAATCATTTTCAAGCGTGTACGTGCTTGTGAAATTACTTGCGGATATTTGGTAAAACCTTTGCAGTTTCGATACGAAATTTACCTTATGTACTATTTCGAATAGCCCTTAGTATTTAGGCCATAACGTCTCCATACGATCTTCAATTTTTATAAACTCTATATCGTATGAAAGCTAAGACCGGGACCTATAAGTTTCACGTTGAACACTTTTCTAAATTCGAATAAGAAGTTAGTCAAAAATCGTGATTACCGTGGATGCTATAGTAAATTCGAGAATGAGCTAGAATTGGGTGTTGTGGCACAATTTTAGCCACTCATTTCATTACAAAAAAATCAGCCACTCTCCTATAAATAAGGGACTATTCACTCTCTTCCTCAAGCTAAAAACGTGAAGAGCTAAATGGAAAAATGGGGATCTTCTCATGCCAATTCCTCCTCGTATCTTCATTTTTACAAATCGTTTTAACTCATTCAAGGTTCATTCCAAGTATGGTAACCTTCACTTCTCTTTCTGTATTCTCAATTTTAAATTTTGGACAAAGAAAATAAAGATCCAAATCATCATTCATGAACCCTAGTTCCTCACTTTTGTATTTTAGCTTAATGCAGTGATTAGTAAGCATATTCATGCATTGTATACACATGGATTAAGCATGGTTGTGTTGATGCCCAAGTTTCCGATTTTAGAGGGGGCTGACCGAAGGAGGATAAATGAGTGAAGTTGATATTTTTGTTGTGTTTGATTGATGATAGAGAATGAGTTAGGTTAAGTTGAATTGCAGTTTGGATGATAGTGTTGGTGATTGCTTTGGGCATTTTCCTTGAAGAGTTTGTTCTTGGACCTAAAATCGGGCGAGCGTCGCGACACCAATGGGCTAGCGTCGTGACACCAATGGGCTAGCGTCGCGACGCGTAACAAGTGGAGGCTTGCTACCTCGGGGCGATGCGTGTGGAGTCATGTTGGACATGAAATGCCCTCTTCCTCGGGTCGGTCGTGTTGAACTCGGGTCAGATATGTTGAACTGTGGTTGGTCGTAATGACTTCAAGATATTATAATGATTCTTATGTTTTATTGAACTCGGGTAGGTAGTGTTGAACTCATGTCGGTCGTGTGAAAGACTCGGGTCGGTGGTGTGGAAGACTCAGTTTGGTGGTGAGAAAACCTCGGGTCGGTCGTCTGAAACCTTGATTCGGTCGTATAGAAGCTGTGACGCTCAGCACCTAGCGTCATGATGTAGAACATGAAATGCTCTTTGTCTGAGTATGCTGGTATGGAGGTCGTGAGGCTCATGACCCAACATCGCGACGCATAACAGAAATAGATTCATTTCATTTCAATTGCAACTTAGGATGTTAGAGGCCACCCCTAAGGGTTTCGTATCGACACATATACACGCATTATGTCATGTCAAATGCATAATACGCCATGAAATGATCATAGCTAGTTAAATTGAGAAATTTAGTCTAGTTCCGAAACATATTCCACGACTTATATTCTAATCAAGTTTATCGATTTTAAATCATCGGCATGAACCATAATTTTCTTCGACAAATGGAAGAAGTTCTAGCCATATTCGAAATCAGTGAGTGGACATTTTTCTCAAATTGATTTCTACTTATTTGTTTTTTATTTAAGACTTACTTTTCAGCACATAAGGCGTTAGCAGGTTTATTTCCAATTTTTTTATAAATAAGAATGTTTTGAAAAATATTTTAGAATGTGATGATTATTTAAAAGCATGATTTTGATGATTTTTGAAGGCATGGAGGAAAAATCCACCTTAGATCTAACTTGATGAATATATTGGAATTGATGGTTACTTGAATTGACGAATTCAGAACATCTGCACATGTGGAGCAGAACTAGAGGGACGGCGATACATAACGCCCTTAGATCCTAGAGCTCAGGCTAGGGGGATAGCAAGACGTAACGCCCCTAGACCATAGATTCAGAGTTGAGATGATATCATTGATCCGCATAACTAGCTCTAATTCATTGGCTTGGGAGACATCGAGAGGTAATGCCCCAAGACCACTAGTTTAGGCGTATGGGGGGATGACGAGACGTAACGCCCTCATACGTCAGGTTTTTCAGAGATAAGATTTTTTAGAGATATGATTTTTAGAAAAGGCAGTTTTATGAAAGGGTTTTTAAGAGAATCTATTTTATGAAAATTCAGAGTTTTACAGATAAAAAGAATTTCCAGAAAATTTTTCTAGAAAATAAATGTGTTTTCAAACAAGAAAAGATTTTCAGAGAAGATCAATTTTCATAAGATGGCTTTGATTTCAGAACAATGATTTGTTTAAGTTTTTGTTTTAAAACTCTCCACTCACTATGTCGTTCAAACGATCTAACCCCTCACTTCCAATGTTTTTATTTTACAGATATAACCGTAGGACGAGCTCGAAAAGATGGATACTGATGGTAGTCACTAAGGTGTTGAGTCCACCAGGTCAAGTGCAGAGGTTTAGTGTGGTCAGTGTCAAAGTGGAGTTGCATGTCAGATATTAGAGTTGTATTAGTCATTGTAATAAGTTAAGTGTTCATGGCAAAGTTATAAAATAAAATGTTATGGTGTACATTGTTATAAGTATTGAAATACATATTATGTTGTTGAGGTGGGAAATGGTCCAATGTATGAATTTATGTTGACATGAGATTAATAGTGATGATCCCAGTCAGAATGTTAAAGGCTCAGGGGAATAGGTCAGCCTATTCCCTGCCGGTAGCATCTCCTAGATGAGGATGCTACAAAGATGGTATCAGAGCATAGTCTAGGGAGTTAGTATCTGCAGTGAGTAGAGTGCTGGGGTCTTGTATACGTAGTATGCCAGGAGTACTAGTATTCGAGGCACTACCTCTCCAGTATCTGATCCTCAGTACTTCCTCAAGTCCTATAGAAAGATTAGTAAACATTCCTAAAGTTATCTGAATAATCTTCCATATGAAAGCAACCATGACCTTTGTTCTAGCTGAGAATCATTCTGTAGTCATCTTAGTTTATTTTCAGAAAATCAAGACAATATATGAGAATAGATAGTAAAGTTTTGAGAATATCCACTGAAGGGAGTGAAAGAGAAAGAGAAAGCTAAAAGAAAAGTAAGGAATGATGCATAGGTGCTTAACCAACCAAAGGCAATAAGAGATAAAGATATAGAATCAAATGGATAAGGAAATACCAGAACTTATAATAATATAGGGAATGTAGTAAACCTGAGTAAAAAGTAATGCCAGGTAGACCCAAATAAGATTCATTCCCTCCTTAGAAAATTCTTCCAAACAGATCTAATAGCCTTTGAGTACCACGAATAGATAGAAATTTTCATGAATCACTAAGGATAGTAAAAAAGATAAGAGAAGTAAGAAATAAGAATTAGTTGGGAAAGTTCCAATAGGCATGAGATACCAAAAATGATGTAGAGACTCTAGAAACCCAAACCCGGATTCCAAATGCTCACTGATGTCAGTCAAGGAAACTGTCCTGGCGGAGTCTATCTCATACCTATCTTACATGAGTAATAGACTATATCAGGACATAAAATACCAGAACAAGGGTGCCGACATCCGTTGAGATGTAGATTCTTGTCCTATCCTTTACCAGCATAGATAGAGGTAACCGTAAGAAGCTCAGTACCCATAATGCTATATCTTAAGACAGAAATAGAGAACACTTAAAGATAGATCACCCAGAAAACGTCCACGGAAATTTCTGAAGTTAGAAAGAGAGAACTTGACATAGTCCAAGATGAGCAAGGTTGTAGTACCGGTAAGAACCCTTAGATTAGACCAATGCCAGTAGAAGTCCGTGTAAGTTCAGGAAAGACAGACCTATGAGAGTGGAGACACTTAGGAGCTAGCAAAAGTACCAGTACGAAAAGTTTGGTTAAAGGGCATACCTTTCACTTGGAGCAATAGCAGAGAGTAAAGATCTAGAAAATAGTCAATAAGAATGAATTACCAATAGCCTCGGTAATATGGCTTAATGTTAAGAGATATGATACATAAATAATAAAGAAGGATGCGGAAAGTGACAAGGAAGTTTAGAACAAATAGTAACATAGATAACATATCTTAAAGACAGTAACGAAAATGGAGACCTAAGAATAGTTGATAAAAGTTATGGAACCATAGGAATATATAAGATGATAAAGATCGCAACAAAATGAACGATAACCCTTCTTTCCAATAGCCTCAACCCCAGTAAGTGTATAGGCACCTAACCATACCACGGAGCTTAGCCAATCAACAGTACTGTGTGTTCTCTGACCTTTATGAAATACATATATTTATCCCTCAACTTAGAGCCCACTGAGGATTTGTATAGGTAAAGAAGAGCATCAGACAGGATAGACAGATCACGAGACAACATGATAGCCGAACAAAGAAGTTCAACATATACTAGATAAGAATAAGAAGATAGTAATATGATATAAGGGATGGAATAGTTGAATTCACAGTAAGCCAAGTAAATAAAATAATTAATTAAAGGTGATAACCTAATTTATGGTGAGAGACATGGCCTTCAAGAAGGTAAAGACTCAAAGGAGTAAGGAAGTAGGGTAAGCAACACATATAACGACCCTCAGAAGTAAGGCATACTATTTATACAGAGCTTCCCACTGTACTAGAGAGGGAAAAACTAATAAGAGAGTAGCATATGAACCAAAGAATTAGTAGTGGTACCCTAACTTGTCAAAGATGATGTCGAGCTTCCAGGGAAGTAACGACTTAAGAGAGTTCATAAACTGAGATTAGTAGGAAGAATAACAGAAGAGGTACGGTAGGAGTTTGAGAGAGCATGAACCTTAAGGAGGTTCTCAGTAAAAGATAGTATGACCAATGGTCAGAAATAAATCACGAGTAAAGTTGAAGGGGGTAATTTAGATAGTTCTTAGTAGTAGTACCTGAGTGAGGAGGCCCAATATCAGATATGTAAATAAAAGAATTATAGGATTATAAACGAGCAACATATGCAACTGTAACACACATAGCTAGTGAGACCACCACAACCGAAAAATACCTCAAGACTACCCTACCCTCCCAACCCTCATTAAACAACAGCTGTAAGGATGAACCTCGATGTTTATCCAGATGATATTCCTAGAAACAGATGAAGCTTCTGTATAGTCTAGTATCCTATAAGGTAGGGTAAGAGACATTCAAAACATAATATCTCTCAGATAAGAAGATAGAGACATAGACCACAGAAGTCTCAAGTATATAATAGAGCAGAAGAGAAGAGGAAAAGAACTCTAAGAAAAATAGTTAAAGGAGAAGTTGTCTAGATAAAATGATGAAAAGAGGGAACATTAGTCAAGTAAGAATAAGAATACATGAGTAACATCGTTAGACATGACAAGAGACCTATGATGTTGGGTAAAAATCTAGGTCCCAAGATCAAACAAGACATGAAAACATGCATGAATACATCAACGGAGGTAGCGGAATACTCACATTGATCGGTTATGTCGATTTGAAGACGAATCAAGGCCAAAAACGTACTGCCTTGCTCACGCCACTGCAACCAGTCCATGCTCACTGTCTTGGCAGTTTCGGGTCTCAAAACGAAGCTCCAAACTCCATCGGATGAGTCCCGCCTCATGGTCGAACCTCCCTACCACCTTCGCAAGACTTGAAAGTGTGCTAGCACTTGATTTCTCACCATGAGAAACCACTTTTGGCTTCCCTTTGTTCACGCCATTTCTGGTTCCAAACCAGTGAACAATTCCTTCATTTGGGCGTGAGAGAAGAGAGCATTTTGAGAGAGATAAAATTGTGTTTAGTTAAAATGATTTACCAAAAAACAATTTATATTTATGCCATAAAATTTATTAAATAAATAATAAATTTATGACACAAAACATGCAATGGCTTAGAGTGTCAAACACTCAATTTCCATGCAATGACATTGAGTGCAATGTACACTATCTACATGCAATGCATTAGAATTAAATAATGC